>ML790871.1:367108-416558 GCA_009831015.1 Picea engelmannii | reverse complement strand
AAGAAGAAACCCTAATGAGTTGGCTAATAACCCTAGAAGACTTGTCGGCTCAAGAAGATAATTTATATTAGGTTATTAGCCTCCAAGAGAAGAAGTCGGCCAGAAATAATAATATATATTGAACAGAAAGATACCCAGAATAAGAAGTCGGCCCAGGCAGTTAGCCAGAATTAGTATAAATACAGAAGGCCAGTTCTCATTTTGGCAGGTAGTCTCAGAATTGCAGTGCCCATTCTTGTGTGTAGGTTTGGAGGACAGTTATCGTTGCAGTTGTTGTAGCTAGCAGTTACGCTTGGACTATCTCTTGGCTAGGGTTTGGAACATCTGATCAGCTCTTGTTGGTGCACTATCCTTGGGGAAAGGTGAGCTACCCTTTGTTTGGCTATCTAGCCTAGGGTTTTCTTCTGGAGTGATTCTCTATCAAGGTTAAGGTGCTCGGAGGGTGGCTTCGGCCTATGGTTGGGTGACAAGGGTATTATCAATGGTAAAATGAGCACACATCTTTCATATTCTAACATATAGTTGATGATGTTGGTACATATTGGTGAGTCATTGTTGATGATTAGTTGAAACATGATTTGTATATACTTGGTACATGGTTGGATGCACTTGTTTATGGTACAGGTTGATTACAGGTTGTTTGGCACAGGTTGGTGCATGGTTGATGCACTTGCTTATGGTACAAATTGATATCTATTGAGGATTTTTGCCTCATCTCAGTTGGTGCTGAGGGTGTAAGATGAGTCTTGCATTATAGAGTTGGTGCTCTTGTATATTTGTACTCTATTCAGTTGTTGCTGAAAACCCCCAAGAATTGTAGTCTGTAATAAAAAAAAAATTGTACATACATCTTGTGTTATTTGTGTTCCTTGTGGTGATGACTTGTTGATGATATGTTTTTGATATATGTTTTTGATATGTGTTGACATTTAACTGGTTATAAATGAAAACAATGAGTAATGATTTAATGGTGATTGTTAACTAAAGAGTTTTGGGAAAAAGATCCCTACACTGTTCACCCCCCCTCTCAGTGTAGTCGGTGTGTCCAACAATTAATCTATTGGTTCCAATCCACTTATGGGAAATCTAAAAGCCCAGCCGAGAATTTAAGGGAATACAATAACATCCCCTATAAGGATGGTGAGACCATCAAATCTTTCAACTTGCATTTCATGAAGTTATACAATCAAATCCCTGAACTCATCCTCCCTCAGAACCAAGCCACTTTCATGCATTACTACAATGCATTGCCTTCCCCCTACTGTCATAGGATTGGGTAAACATCCATTGATAATCTCATTTCCGCTCTGCATACTTGTTTAGAGTATGAAGAACAACTTGAAAGGACAAGTCTTCCCCAGGGAGAATCGGTTAAACAAATGGACATGTTCGGCCTCTTGCAGTTAGTACAAGATATGAATAATCATATGATAGCATTCAAGAGAAAGGGAACTATCTCCCCTCTCACCCCGGGAGCTTCATCCTCTTCTGCAGATCCCTTTAGAAATTTGGTCGAGAGTAATTTTCAGCCTAAAGCTATCTTGCCTCGAAGTTGGTGTAAATTTTGTGAGGAACACCATGAAGAAACCACATGTGAGGTAAAGAAGAGTGCCAGAGATAAGATCTTTGGTAAGAGACCAGAAGCTACTATCGCTATCCTATATTTTGCAGAGCCAAAATATGTCATGGTCATCAATACTAGGAACAAAGCCTATGCTCCCAAGGGAAAATTTGATCCTCCCCACAATTCTTCTAGCATGAGCTCATCCTCACTCGTTGCTACTATTCAAGTTCCTAAGGTTCCTGAGATTCAAGGAATTAATCCCCCTCTCCCCTCTTCCAAATACAATATCTTGAATCAGTTGGCCAACATCAAAGAAGATGCAACCCTTCTAGACATGGTTGTCATCCCTGAACAATAGATGCATCTAAAACAATTCATGGAAGGAAAAGATTTCGTTGTATCCAATCTTTCCAAAGAGGTAAACGAAGAGGATTCTTTTGCAAATAAAGTAGGTGTACATAAATTTAGATATCCTGTAAAAAATCCCCCTTTTTTATCTTTCTGTAAATATTATGGATAAGATTTCTCATTGTTGCCTCATTGATGGCGGTTTGGGCCCAAGTGTGATGTCGAAGATTATTATGGAAGATCTAGGATTGTCTTGTACAAATGAAAACACCAAAAGCATGCTCTCATATAATAGTCTACAACAAACAACCATAGGTGATATTAAGGATGTGACCTTGGTTTTGTGCGCTCATCCTGAGATAAGGACAACCCTCAACATTCAGGTAATTGATATGCATGTAAGCAATTACTCAATTATCTTGGGAAGAGATTGGAAAGCCTTAACAGGTGAGTACCTCTCACTCAATGGAACACATTTATCTGTACCTCAGAATGGTAAGAATATTATATTCCTTAGAGAGGGATGGATTTCACCCTACATAGAGAGTGTTCCACAATCTAGTGTAAACTATATCGAAGAGGACCTAGGAGTGTATTCCATCTTTGATGAGGAGGATAATATTCCTTTGGAATGAATCAATTTAGATGATGATATGTGGCACATACACTTTGATGGTTCATGCTCTAATGATGGTAATGGGGCTGGCATTATCTTGGTTTTCCCTGTAGGAAAAATTCATAATCTGTTTTACAGGTTAGAGTTTTCTTGTACAAACAATGCCACTAAATTCGAAGCTTTATTATTAGGCATTGAAAACACCCTTAATATTGGTTATGGTAACCTTTTAGTTTTTGGAGATTTTGGGATTGTTGTGAACTTGATACATAAGATATTATCTCCTAGAAACGAGTTGATGGAATGATACACCCAAAATGTTTGGGTGCTTATCTCGAACCTTTTATCTTTCAACATCACTCATGTTAAGAGGGAGTTGAATTCAATGGTTGATCAGTTAGTTGTCTTTGCAATTTCTCCTAATCAACAATTCTTGCCTCACAAGCATGATTGTTCTTTTCAAGCCCTATCTTGTCCATATATACTTGACAGTGTAGAATCTTGGCAGGCCCTCCCTAACGATGAGAGAAATTGTGCATTCATTCAAGATGAACCTCTTAATCCCGAGGAAATTATATCCATAGAAAACAATAAGATTCCTGAGGGATTGACTCCTCTTGAGAGTTTGTTTTCATCGAGTGATGTAGGCAATAAATAAAAATAGAAAGAAGAGGAGTTACAAAGGAAGGTGGGTGAAACCATCTCCTAGAATATTGGGGCACTCAAATCCTCAAGGAATGTTAAAATAATTACCCAATGTTCTGATAAAGAAGAAACGAAGTTTGCCAATATACTTGGTGGATTTCAAAAGGTTTTTGCTTGGTATTATAAGGATCTTCATGGTTTTGATCATGGTATTACACAGCATGCTATCCCCATCAAGGAAGGCATGAAACTAGATAGGCAAAAACAAGGGCCTATTAACTCTGCATTTAAAGCAACTTTTCAAAGGGAGTTGGAGATTCTCTTAAGGGTTGGGATTATTTTTTCAGTCCACCCTAAATGGGTTTCCAATTGGGTACCTGTTTTGAAGACCACTGATCATATTACAACTTGCATTAATTTTCAAACCTTCAAGAAAGTTATTAAGAGAAATCATTTTCCTCCTCTCAGTATGGAAATGGTTCTGTAGCAGGTTATAGAGTCACAGTTAAATCCTGTACTTGACAATTTTTTGGGCTGAAAGAAAATCAAGGTGAAAGGGGCAGATGCTCAAAAAACCACTCTTATCACTATTTGGGGTACCATGTCTTACAAATTCCTACTTTCTAGCTTACTTGATGTAGGTACCACTTTTAAAAGACCTATACACACAACTTTCAATTAATTGGTCAATATCCATCTCTATCTTGATGATCTAATAGTGTGCATCAAAGGGATGATAATTACATCAGAGTTACAAGTGTTGTTTCTGGGTCCTTTCAAAATTTATTTTGTCTTGGACACTAACTCTTACATTTTAAAGGATTTATAGAAGAAATTATTTTCCTACAACACTAATAGTTCTCGCTTAAAATATTGCAAGGGACTAACATGAAAAGTTCTAATGCTATTTGGATTTTATGTATACTAGTAGCCTAGCTCTGCTTTCTTTTTTTGCTTCACTTTTCTTCCTTACGATAGTTTGATTTTTGCTTTCTGTGTTAAAACATTTCTTGTTGCTTTTTCATTTCTGTCTTTTATTGCTGTTGTTTTAATTTCTGCAATTTTACTTCTGTCATGATTTTGTTTCCTATCGTATTTTAGTTAATTTAGTCAAAATAGGATGTTGGATCAATTCTGCCATAGTGAAAATTCTACAAAGCATTGTGTTGGCACGGGGGTAGACCCAGGGTTCAACTCCAAGAGTGAACCAACAAGCCCTAACTACTGGCCCTTTCAACAACACTTGCGAAGCAGATGCAGTCTCACTCGAAGCATCTATGGGGGGGTTGCAGGACATACATGTCTACAACCAAGGGGAATGTCAAGTAGATCTAATACTAGAACAATACAACATGCATATCTCACTTATCAGCTTATATCTACTCTACACAACTATCGATCAGATCTAACACAATGATTCAATAGCAGTATATCAATGACAAAGAACAGAACATCAATCACACATACGACACAAGATATACGTGGTTCACCCTCTCTCTAGAGATACGTCCACAGAACTGTGCTTATAATATATTAGGATGAAGCACACAGTTATTGTTTGCACTCTCAACTAGCAGATATTCTTTCTTCTCCTCTCTATCTCTCCCCTCCCTGTACACCCAGCTGCAGGGTTGATCTTCACACCCAGCTGAAGATATTACAACATAGAAGGCTCTCATACTCAACACTTCTTTCTCACACACTATTATTCACTCGATCCCTTAATGATAAGAACAACAGCAACAATCATAACACCAACTCGACACCAACCCATCCCAGGTCCTTTAGACCTCTATTTATACATTACAATAGCTCACTAACATCCTTAGGCTGGAACCTAGGTATCTAAAAATCCTAGGTGTCTAAAACCCTAGGTCAACTTGACCTGTGTTTTTAGGGCTTCACCAGCCTGTTTTTCTTTCCTTCTCGCGCGGTGCTCCAAAGCATCCAACAGTGGGTTTTTTAGCTTGTTGAGTTGTCCACAATCCTTCTTTCTTGTTGATCTATCATCCTCGATCTCCTCGCTCAACAAATTTCATCCTTTTACTTTGCTCCATCTTTTCTGCTATTTTTCTCACTTCGACCTAGTAATAGTCATTATGTCTTCCGCACAGTTCACATTTTTCCTTTTCTTCCTTGATCTTCACTCACTTCCATAACCAAGGGCCAACAGGCCCCCAACACTCACCTGTGACTCGTCCTCAAGCACTTCAGATCTAACCTTTCTGTGTTACTTTGACTTCAGACTGCACATGGCAGCCTTTTCTTACTGCTCTATGCCTCCTCTCCTTCCTTGTGCATACTGTCTTTTCTTTGTCTGGTACCCAGTTTCAACTGCACCTGTACCTAGACCCTTTTCCTCATGCTTTTACTTAGATCTGTGGGGCAACTAGTTGTCACAATACAATTTCAATCGGCTCCCATTCACTAATCCTTCCTTCCATTCTCCCTTCAAAGTCTTCAACTTCACAGCTCCTCCTTCTATAACATAAGTGACCTCATAAGACCTGAGCGAATGCGTTATGAACTTCCCAGGATGTTTTATGAACTTACTGTCATATACCAGTACTAGGTCACCTTATTTAAATGCCTTCTTCTTGATGTGTCTATCATGATAGGCCTTCTCTCTTTCTTTCTAGACTTGCTGATGGAATCCTGCAATAAATATGTCTTCTTCTAGTTCGACCAACTGTGAAAGCCTTTCTCGAACAACTCCAGTGTCCTCCATATATGTAAAGGCAACAATTCTTATGCTTGGTACCAAATATTCCATTGGGAAAGCAGCTTCAAGACCATACACCAGCTTAAAAGGGGTCTGCATTGTTAGCTTCTTACAAGTGATTCTATAGGCCCATAGTACCGCTAGTACTCCTAAATCCCAGTCATTCCTGTTCGCACTGCAAATCTTCGTCAATGTTGTCTCCAAGATCTTGTTGAATGCTTCAACTGTCCCATTCGCTTGTGGATGGTAAGGTGTGCTCTTCTGATGATGAATTTCAAATTCCCCAGTCAAGGCTTCGACTGTTTTATTGATGAAATGTGTGCCTTGATCACTCATGAGGATCTTTGGGCATCCAAACCTAGTTATGATGTCATCAAATATGAAGCGCGTAGCTATAGTTGCACTATAGTCCTTAACTTCTCTTACTTTGGCCCATATGATCAAGTACTATGTCGCAATGATTATGTATCTTACTCTTGTGCGCTTTCCTATTGGGTTTACATGTCCCACAAAGTCAATGGCCCATTTCTCAAATTCTTGTAGGGTCAACTATGGTGCTAATGGCATTTCATCTCTTCTAGACAGTTTCCCAATTATTTGGCATACATCGCAGGCTCTGTAATAGTCTTTAGTATCTCTGTGTAAGGTAGGCCACCAAAGGCCAGCTCTAAGAACCTTCTACGCAGTTTCTTTCCCTATGTAATGTCCTCCTATGATGCCTTCATGAGATTTTGCAAGGATCAATAGTCATTCTGCCTCCATAACACGCCTTCTCAATATCTCATCAGGTCCCATCTTGTATAGTTTTCCAGCTATAAGTGAAAATTCTGCAACGTGCATTACTAGTTGTTTCTTCTTGGTAATTGCATACTCGCTAGGTGCCATTCCTGTCGATAGGAACTAGACTATTTTTGCGAAGTGGTCATCAATATTTCTAATGGCCAGTAATTTTGTATCTAACAGTGCATCCTCCAAACTGGTTGGCTCTTCGCCATGTTCCAACCTTGACAAGTGGTCAGGACCTTTGTTCATTCTTCGTGGCTTTGTGATGATATCAAAGTCATATTCCTGAAATAGAAGAAGCCATCTGCATATTATCCCCCCCAACACTCGATTTTTGACAAGGTATTTCAGTGTGTGTTATCCACAATTTTGGTTATCATGATGATGTAGTGA
Source organism: Picea engelmannii (assembly GCA_009831015.1). NCBI lineage: Eukaryota > Viridiplantae > Streptophyta > Pinopsida > Pinales > Pinaceae > Picea > Picea engelmannii. The sequence goes on along the minus strand of ML790871.1, from coordinate 409,487 downwards.
TGATGGAATATCAAGCTCTTCACTAAGAACTTTCCTGAGAAAAGTTACATTTGTCTTCTTCCAGAAATCATACTTTTAAAAGAGGTTCGCAGGCTATCCATATATTTGCCTGCGAGAATGCTTGATTCTCGCAGGCTACATTAAGCTGGGGTGCGAAGGGTTCGCACTGTACCTAACTATCAGGGTGAGAACATATTCTTTATGAAGGAAAAAGATAAGTTCTCGAGCCTTCTAGAAGAGAATCTTCCAGAAGGGTGAGTTGGCATTCGAATGGTTGTTCAAGTAATGGCTTTCCTGATATCTTGGGATCATTCCTATCCAAGTAACTAATCTATTCTCTCCTATATATTGAGGGGATTTCTCATGGAAAAGGTTATAAGAAAACTAGCAAGAGATTGATTGGAGAATTAGTGCAAGATTGTATGAAGAACTGATGCTATAGCAGCTAAAGACACCAGCAAGGTTATCAAAAGTGGTTGATCTTCTTCATGCATGAGCAAGTGTGTGTGTCAGAGCTAGGATCCATCGAAAGGAGATCTACAACATCAAGGCTCAGGTTGTAAGTTTTACTTTCTATCAATTGAATACAGTAATATGTCCCTTTCCCATAAAGATGATGTCACTTTATTACATAATTCCTTGATCATATGTATAGATTAGCTATTGAATATATTGAATAGTCTTCACTTCGATTGGTTTGTACTGTTGTGGTCTTGGCGGTGCGAGAGCATTGGAGTGAAATTGGTACAATAGAGACCCAAGGAAGCGTTCATAAGGTATGTACATGATCCTTGCCTCCTAGTTCATTCAATAGTATAAATATAGGGAAAGAGTATTATTATGTCCTGCTTTTTTCTAGATCCAGGTGGATATAGGGAGATCGGTTTGTGTCCGCACTTACGGATTAATCCTGAAACAAAATTGGTGACTCCGCTGGGGACCATATCCCATTTTTGGTGGTTTTTTGTACTTTCTGTGGCCATTTGCTCCGGTTCCATTTTCCTCTTGTTTTATCAGTCTCTGAGTCCTCAGGATACCCTGAGAGACCTTCTGGGTCTATAAGCCTTTGTCAATTTTGTTTTCATCTTCAAAATTTTTATCATATTTAGGACTTCTCGCACTGCGTTTAACTGCAGCCTGCGAGAACTTGTCAAGTTCGCATCCTGCATATAGGGTCCAGTGCGAACACCTCGCACCTTTCTCCACAGTGGCCTGCGAGAATCCTATCTTCTCACACTATGTTACACTGCTTGCCTGCGAGCAAGATTTTTGAAAATTTTGAATTTGAGTTTTGATTGCTTAGATCAGTTGATTCACCTCTGATAAGCTTATTGGATCATTGATTGATACTTCTTTTTCTTTAGTTTGCATTCTTGAACTATTTTAGAGTTTCAAAGTGTTTCTTGTCTTTTGAATCTTGACTTTCATTTCTTGGCTCTTATTGGAAATTCATTCTCTCTGACTTCTGGAGTTGAGTCTGTCTGGTTGGCTGAGAACCAGTGATTGGTTGAGAGTTAAGTGTTTAGTGTTTCTCGTTTGCTTGTTGGTTCGAAAGGACATTTTCGTTGCATTGAGAAAACTCATTGGTTTGCTCTTTGTTTTGTTTTTTCTTTCATTGAAATAAGTGATTGGGTTGTTATAGATTGATTCTTTATGATTTGGTTTTATGGTTTCGCATTGATATAGTGGGAATTCTTTTTGGAAAGTGGATAATAATCTTCTCTTTCAAAAACATTGTTTTTGTCTTTTAGAAAACATTGAAAAATCAAATTTTAGAGTTTGTTGAAGTTTGGAAAAGACACATAGAGATTGTCATTTGATAAATGATTGTTTGCATTGACATTTGAATGGAAATTGAGTATTGCATTGTAGTACATAGTTGATTTGGAAAATCTTCTCTCTCTCCCATAACTAGGATTCATGGAATGAAAAGTGGTCTATTTCATCATTATCCTTGCATTATTTGGGTCAGAGTCATACAACATGAGTTTCACTTCCATTACCTTTGAGTAAACAACAGCTCTTAAAAACATTGCGTAATCTTAAAATCTATCTAGTAACTTCTAGGGCTATTTTACACCAACATTTAGCTAGGCTAGTGCTTTGGAGTAGGAAGAGAGATACACTCTCCAAAAGCTCAAAAACACACAATAGCATCTTGAGTTAGGGAGTGTTAAAATTCCATTTGCAACATATTGTCCTGGGAAGCCCTTCTAACACAAGGGTCAAGCACTAGGTCGCATTGGTGTTGGCAGAGTTACTAACCCTGCTTTGTTGACATTGGTGTAGAGATTACACATATTACGGGGATCACTCCGAGGTATACCCACAATTATGAGTGGAAGCCTTTGAGCTAATTTCGGGCTAGATACCCTGCCCTTGCGTGTGGATCGGACTGACGACTGTTCCCCCAGGTTTTACTGTTGTTTGTGGTGACCTTAGTGGCCTATCTCTCTAGTTTCTTACCCAAGGTGACTGTGGAGGGGAAAGTCTTCACAGTACCTAGAATTGACGTTGGCCAGACTCACTCGGGCTCCTTGGAGGGTATACCCACGATTATGTGTGCGAGCTTGCACCAGGGTGTAAGTTTGTTAAGTAGGTCGTCAGCGTAACTTTTCCACCTTATCCCCGCCCCTTCTCGTCTCGTTGTTGCGACGTTGGATTTCATCACCAACTAGTGGCTTCGAAATTAGAAGGTATTGTTTTCTTGGTGATTGCTTCCTAGATTTTCTTTACTATTGTGTGTTGTTTGTTTCTCGAAGTTGACTATAGGATTTGCTTTGCGGAGCCTGTTACTTGTTTACAATTGCTCCCCCACGACTTTCACGTAGAATGCAAGGTTTATCTCTGGAACATCCGGACGCTTCACAACCCTTGCATACAACGCCACCTGAAGGTTCCCCTCATCAGACTGAAGTCCCGGTGGTTACTCCACCACACGGGGAAACAAGTGACGTTCTCATTGTCACCACACCACCTCCACAGGTAGAACGAACTGACTCTCTAGAAGATTTTCAAATTACCAATACTAGAGAGGACTATCGCATTCACCGTGGTGAACGACCTGTTGTGCGATTAAATCCTTCTGACGAAGCCATTGTGACATCTTCTAAATCAACCGTTGGTCCTTCTTTTGGTGTAGTAGGCAAAGATCCTTTTTGGTTGGGTGATTTCCGACGAGTCCTTTTCGGTACTGAGTCACCCCCTGTCTACGAAATCAACCCTCCCGTGTCTTCTGAGACAGAAACTACACGCGAGACTACCACTTATCACTTTGTTCTCCCTCCCGAGATGGCCCATCTCACGAATACTACGAGTGTCCAAACCGGAATTACTGCAGCTACTCTTGCTCCTATCAATACCCAGAGAATACCTTATGTCATCCCGACGTTACCACCTGGTTACCATGCATTGAATGCTTTGCTGAATGGTTCCAATCCAACTCCTCCGCAAACCCCGGCCGGTTCTCCAGGTGGTCCTCCTTTCCCTGGGCATTCTATTCCCGATTTTATCTCGACACTCCCTTTGTTTCCTTCTGGCAATGCAAATCCTAGTGGCACTATTCCGACTGTTGCACCAAACCCGCAGATTCCTGTTGGTGGACAGGGTGGTACGGTTCCTTTTCCTTTTCCTTTTCCCGGACACAACACAGTTACTACACAACCTACGGTTGGCACACAAATTCCAGGTGGAACTATACCTACTGTAGGGGGACCAACCTCACCTTTTGGAAAAAACATACCTCCTGACTTGGCCCAGTATTGAAATCAACTTCTACGAAACTTTCCTCAAAGTACTGGGGGGTAGAAAATTGTCCCTACTGTAAGCCAACCTTATTCGGTTATAACTAATCCTATTTGGGGTTCGGTTCAGACTACTCAACCTCAGGTCCCTACTCAAACTCAAGGTCACAATCCTTAGGGTTACTATCCTATCCAGCCACCACTGAATCAGCCAGGGTCTTCCCTCTATGGGCAGACTGCATACGGTCCTACTGGTTTGCCGACAGGGCTTCCACCCCAAAGTCACCAGTACCGACAAGTGAATCGACAGTTGCCTTTTCTTGCTACCTTGGATTTTCCAGATCTGTCTAGGATTCTAAATGATCCTATCCGTCACTCTCCCCAATGGCCTGCTGTTCCAGCTAAGCTTCCATCGGACATTCCAAAATTCGATGGGAAGGCAGGAGAGGACCCAAATAATCATGTCATGACTTTTCATTTATGGTGTTCGTCCAACTCGTTGATGGAAGACTCCATTCGTCTACGTATTTTTCAATGAACCCTTACCGGTTCGGCTGCGAAGTGGTATATTGAATTGCCACGAGGTTTCTTTTCTAATTTCAACACCCTAGCTATGGATTTTCTCACACATTACCAGTTACCGATCCGTTACGATCCTGGGACGGAGATCTTAACTTCTTTCAAACAAACTAAAGGTACTCACATCTCGAATCATATACATGAGTGGAGAAGGAGACGACGTCTCATCAAACTTGAACTCCCTGATCAGTTACTGGCAGAATGGTTTACGAAATCTTTCGTGAACGAAATTGGTAAAGACATCGCTATGGGTGGTGTTTTTATAGAGGAGAAGGCTATAAGTCGCACTTAGTATCTTGATCTTGTTTATTCGCAAACAGGAACACTTTACACCTTACTACCTGATTTGCCTCGTCCCGGTACTTCCAGCACTTCAACTACTCCAGCTGCCTCTCATGCAGTTGATGGTGTGATTGGTACTACTCATACCCACTCACACTATGTTTGGAATACAACCCCTAAATCCACATCTTCTAATGTTCAAAGTGCTCCGTCTCCTGCTCCTCCCACCGGTAAAACCTCGGAAGTGAACGTTGTTCAATCTACACCGACCGGTAAAAATAAATCAAAGAAAGGGAGAGGCAAGAATAAGGAGAGTAAAAATAATAATCAAAATGAGAAAACTAAAACCCCTCCTGTTGACAATCGGGATAAGCGAAAACCATGTTACCCTTGCCTTATCTGTGGTGACAATCACTACATGAAGGATTGTCCTAGACGCGCCAAAGTTAATAAGTTCCTTCAAGGAACGTCGAAACCCTCTACGCCGGCAGTCTTGTCCCAACCCTTCCCGTCTCAGCAACAGGCTTCCTTGGTCATCTATGACCAACCCTCTACTTCTACAACATCATATGTTTTGATGTGCACCGGTGATTCTAAGAACAATGACGTTGCCATTGCAACTAGAGCCAAAGATTATTCTCCATCTAAGGAGAAGGTTGACGATTTACCTCCTGATTTGGTACATCCCTCTCCGTTGAATCCACCTATCGAACGACCAATTCTTGATACAGTTATACGACCACCCCCTAAAGGTGTCATTAAGAAATCGACATTCAATCCTCACGCTCGTGCAGCCCAGAACTATAGCATTGTTGAAGATCCGGCCCAAGCACCTTCAGCGATGTCTGCCCTTGAAGTCCTTCAGTCTTGTCCTGCGCAATGAAGGGCTCTGTTGAAAGCCATAGGTGGAATTGATCCTACGGATACGAATTTGATAGTATTTGACTTGGAAGACCATATTCCAAGGTTACCCCCACAGCTTGCATTTCAGATACAAGTTGTTGTCGCCGACAAGAACATTTGTCGAACTGTTATTGATGAGGGTGCCTCTACGTGTGTAATGTCTTTTACTTGTTGGAAATCCATTGGATCTCCTCCGTTAAATGAATAACAAAATAATTTTCGAGCCTTCAATGGCTCTGGTTTTAAGCCTTACGGTGTTCTTTCCTCGTTGCCTGTTACTCTTGAAGGTAAGACCGTCCAAGTTGAAGTGGAAGTTTTCGATGCTCCCCTGGATTATAATCTTCTACTTGGTCGTAGCTGGGTAGATTCTATGTGTGTTATTGTGTCAACACTCTTCTGTGTAGTCCATTTTCCTCATCAGGGAAAGGTCATTACGATTGATCAACTTGCCTTCTTTAATTTCGATACTCGCATAGGCAACGTGTCGTTTATAGCTAAAACCCCACCGGGTTATGAGAATGTTGGAGTCGGTCTTTTAAAAGACTCTTCGTTAATGGGTACTTTCCCCATACCACCACCACCCGATATTCCATGCCCGTTAGTTGGTTCTATTAATATGATATCTACTGTACCTCATGAACTCCATGTGTCTGTCGACCCTTGGATAGTCCCTAGTCCTGGAGATCATACTCGTTTCGACGATGTCATGCCGTTAAGTCCGGTCGAGTCTGCTTATCATGTGATTCAATCAGAAACTTCCTCTACACCTTCTATTGAGGAGTTGTCTCCCAATCCTTTCTGTGTCATCTTTCCCACTGACGAGATGATCATGTCCGTCATGGCCGACACACTGTGGGACGATGGGCATCATCATTCCATACTATTTCTGGAACAACACACTCTCGAGAATTACCAGCGGATTTCGACTTCGTCGACCATTGTTATTATATCGACCGTTCCTGGATCTACACGTGATGTGTTTGCGGAAGGGAACCTCAGTAATATTTCTCCCACAATACCCATTTATATTTCAGTTAAACCTGGGATAGTTGAAAATGTTCATATTGGAGCTTCGTGTTCTCCTGAAGAAATTGTCACTTATACTTCCTTGTTTAAAGAATTTTGTGATATCTTTGCCTGGGGTTACAAAGAGATGTCGGGTATCGACCCTTCTATTGTTGTCCATGAAATTAAGACATACCCCAGAGCTAAACCAGTCCGGCAGCGACTCCGTCCTGTCCATCCACGTAAAGTGGAAGCTATCAAACTCGAAGTTGAAAAACTTCTTAAAGCCGGTTTTATTTATCCCGTGGCTTTGACAGAATGGGTTTCCAACCCTGTACCGATTGATAAGAAAGGTGGTAGTATATGTGTCTGTGTTGATTATCGGGATATTAACAAAGCCTGTCCAAAGGAAAACTTTCCAACCCCTTTCATTGACCAGATCGTCGATGACTGTGCCGACAGTGAAATATTTTCTCTCATGGATGGATTTTCCGGCTATAATCAGATTAACATCGCTCCTGAGGACCAACATAAAACTGCTTTTATTTGTCCTTGGGGTACTTTCGCCTATAGAAAACTTCCCTTCGGTCTTAAGAATGAAGGTGCAACGTTTCAACGTGCTATGTCTTATGCGTTTCATGATATAAAGCATATCATTCAACCTTATTTGGATGAATTGCCAGCTCATTCTTTACGTCGAGTCGATCACCCTAATCATCTCCGAGCAATTTTCGTTCGTTGTCGGTTCTATCGCATTCGCCTGAATCCTCATAAATGTGTCTTTTGCATAGAGTTCGGTCGTCTGCTCAGTTTCATTGTTTCACATCAAGGGATCCGGGTAGATCCTATTAAGGTTGAGGCGATTCTTAATCTCCCTCCTCCTTCTTCATTGCGCCAGTTACAAAGTTTGCAGGGGAAAGCAAACTTTCTTCATCGCTTCATTCCTAATTACGTCGAGATTACTCATGGTTTTACACGTCTTCTAAAGAAGGGTTCAGAGTTTGTCTGGGATAAAGTTGCCAACAATGATTTTGAAGCTTTGAAGTTATCCCTCACAAAAGCTCCACTTCTTTTCCCTCCTGATTATAGTCGGGATTACTTTCTTTATCTAGCCGCTTCCGAGTATACTATAGGCATGGTTCTCGTTCAGGAGGATGATGCACACAATGAAAATGTTATATATTACTTGAGTCGAAGTCTCACTTCCACTGAAATCAAGTACCAACATGTTGAAAAACTGGCTTTGGCTGTTGTTCAAGCAGTTCAACGTTTTCGCCATTATATTCTCTCCCGGAAAACTACAGTGATTTCACATTGTAACCCCATGCAACATATTTTGACACGTCAATTGCTGGGGGGCAAGTACTCCAAGTGGATTGTCATTCTCCAGGAGTTCGACTTGGAATTCGATCGTGCCACGTCGAAGAAATCCTTGGTTTTTGCTGAGTTAATTTGTGATTTTCCCCACTCTGCCACGAAAAATGTAGCAGTCGATTCGTTACCTGATGAATCACTTTTCCTTATTAGTACTGACGATATTTGGTACAGAGATATCATTATATATCTCCAAACTCAAACTTTCCAGCCTGCTTTGTCTAGCGCCGAACGCCATCATGTCCGTTATCAAGCACGTCGATATATTATCCTCGGCGATACTCTATACCGTCGAGGCATTGACTCTGTCTTTTGACGTTGTTTGAATTTTGATGAAGCCGAGAGAACTTTGAATGACTACCATTCCAGATCATGTGGTAGTCATATGTCTGGGTACGCTACTGCCCAGAAGATTTTACGTGCAGGATATTTTTGGCCTTCCTTGTTCAATGACTGCATTACTGCTGTTCAGAATTGTCATGCCTGCCAGACCTACAATCAGAAGATTCGGTCGCATCCTGCTCCCCTTCATCCTGTGGTCTCATTTGGTCCTTTTGCAAAATGGGGCATTGACTTCATGACATGTCACCCTCAATCGGTCGGGGGGCATGGTTATATTATTGTAGTTGTTGATTATTTTACAAAGTGGGCCGAGGCAATGCCAACATTCGATAATACTGGAAAGACTGCAGCGTTAATTATTTTCAATCATGTCATAGCACGTTTTGGTGTTCCTCAGGCTATCATTACCGATCACGGTAGTCATTTTAGGAATTTTATGATGTCCGAACTTACGGAGAAGTTGGGTCTTCGTCTTGATAGCTCAACACCCTATTATCCACAGGATAATGGCTAGGTCGAAGCAATCAATAAGGTACTTATAACTGTGATTTGACGGATGATAGGAATTCATAAAACCAGTTGGCACACGATGTTGTTTTCGGCATTGTGGGCATATCAGACATCTGTTAAATCCGCTACGGGGTTTACGCCTTTTCGATTAGTCTATGGCATGGAAGCCATTCTACCAATAGAATGTGAGATACCTTCTTTGAAGCTAGTTGTAGAACTCTTACCCAATACTTCCGTAGAAGAGGAACATCTGTTGTATTTGACACGACTAGATGAGACTCGTCGTAATGCCACCCTTGTAATAGAAGCCCAAAAGAAACGCGTTAAGGCACAGTATGACAAGCATGTCAAGCCTCGCGTTTTCTATGAAGAACATCTTGTTCTTCTATACGAACAAGATAAAGATGTCTTAGGAGCTAGGAAATTCGAACCAATGTGGCGTGGTCCTTACATTGTTAGCAGAGTGTTGGAAAAAGAAGCGTATGAGCTGGTTGATTATGATGGTGTACCTTTAAGTGAACCCAGGAATGGGTTATACTTGAAGAAGTACTATGCATAAGTTAGTTGTGCAAGTACTTGTATTTTATGTATCATACTTTGTGTGTCTTACTTTTAGTTTGCTTTTGACATTATTTGGTCTCTGTCCTTACGTGACGTTATGTTTGATTGTCAGATGTCGGAGTTTTCGCTACCGTATATTGGCTTTGCTGATGGTGCCAGCCGTAGTACTCGGAACTTAGCTTCCGCTGCGTGGGCAATCTATGCCCTAAAAAATGAACTTATATCTTTACGAGGTGTATGTCTGGGCCGTGCAACCAACAACATCGCAGAGTATAGCGTCGTTATTGAATTATTGGTTGATGCTATCTCCCGAGGAATTCGTCGTTTGGTTGTGTGACTTGACTCGCAGCTGGTAGTGCTACAGCTAAGTAATGTCTATGCTATCCGAAGTCCTACTTTGTTACGAGTGTATTTGCGGATTCACCTCTTGGAACGATATTTTGATTACATTGAATATCAGCATATTCCTAGACGTCTTAATACATTAACAGATGCATTAGCTAATTATGTATTGGACAGACATTTGAACAATTTATAAATCAAACACATTGCAATTCACATGATGTAAAGTAAACTGGTAGAAGACGTTTGTATATATATAACTATCAAAAGAGTTTGTTTTTACAAAAGTTTGTCCGAAGACTAAAATATCAAAACTGGAAGATTATAGCTTCTACAAGGTGATGTCACTGATGACATTCATGGTAACACACTACTGCTCTAGCTACTCTACGGAGCAGTCGACCCATAGCTGCAGAAACTCCTACAGTGTGACGTTGGTCGCGTCATGGAATCTCTTCCAGAGTCATATCTGGAATGTCGGTTGTCAAGCCCTCTAAATTCTGCTCCACCATCAGATAATCCTCTGCATACTGTGGTACTGCCACTGCTGCCTCTCCTCATCGCTGGATAGGAGAAGAGCCGGCAGGTCTATCTGCCCCAACATCTGTGTTATCGACAAACGTGTTGTGTTAGTCTTTGGATAAATATATAAAACAAAAATATTTAAATATAACACAAAAACTTCAAAAACATTCAAAACAGAGAAAATTTGTGTACTTCTTACCGAGGTCTCCCCACTGAGCATCTTCAGGTAGTGCTAGATCAGGATCTCCTCAGAAATCCAACCCGGCATATGCATAGTCATCGACCATCAGCATTTGGTTTTGCAACCAATCAAAGAAAACATCGTCATATTTGGCGATAGGTCCTGCCACGTGCCGGGCCATGAGCCGACACCATCGTAACATCCTCGGATCTCTAGGACCAGGAAGATCCCACTCAGCCTGTAAATGAAATATAGGGACCCTCTCTAGGAAGAAGGACACTAATAAAGAACCATATCCAAACTGTTTCAGATTTCCTCGCCTGCACTTAGTCAATTGTTTCTTGATATTGCGCAATACTGCATCAGCCCAGTTAAATACCCGGGGCTCAGTACACTCGATGGCGTACTGGAAATAGCTCTGCAAAGCCATATGTGGAGCGACACTTCTAGCCATCCGAGCAATCATAAAGAGGATAGTGTGGAGAGTCAAGTCAGTTACTCCCCAAATTGTCAATTTTCCTTTCTTTCTTCCGGCCTCCGGTACGCAATATTTGTTGCAATATTCACTCATTGTCAACCCACCTGTTCGGTTGCCGGTCAAACTGACATAGGACCCACGCCGGGATAATCCGGTCAAGAAATATATGTCCTCGATGTCAATAGCTAATGTATGGGCTCCCACAATGAAAACCTGGTGGTCTGGATCCCACATTCGGACTAGGTACTCCAGTAAATGGACTTGGGCTCTCATTCCCGGGATACGGAAATATTTTAAGAGACCACAGTCTCTTAAAGCAGCTATGGTTGGAGGGTGATTTTCGGTGTTTGCGTTATCCTCCTTGTGCTCTCGTTCTCGCCACTCGAGCACCATGTTTGTGGCTATTAACCTGCATAAGAAACATATAAACATGGTTAATGATCTTATTCATGAAGAAAATCTTTTCTATTGGCTAAACGTTTCACAAATTTTTGGATTTTGTGTTGTTCGCAGGTGACCGACTATGCACAGTGCGAACTTCTCGCAGGCGGCTTAAGGCCCACCTGCGAGAATGAGTCATTCTCACAGGTCCCGTATGGGCCACCTGCGAGAATGTCTCCACACACAAAGGGTTCAAAAAACTAGCTTAAAACTAAACTTTTAAACAATGAAATCATAATTTTAAACCATGAAAAGATCAGGAATGAAGAACTTACCAAGATTCTGCTGACGGCTCGTCAAATGATCACTCGTGGCTCCCGGAAATCATCGTCGAATGTAGAAGGTAAAATGAGGGTTTTTTGAACTCAAATGGTAAAAGTGAAAATGATATGGTAAATTTGGTTATTCACCCATTTTAATTACTTTTTACTATATCAAATGTGGGTTTTTTATGTTTATTCATTATTTAAACTTAATCACTAATGTGAAAATGAGTGAAATGACTTGCAGGTATGGAATATGGATGATTATGGACAAAATTTTTCCCTGGTGTGGTGTGATTTTGATTGTTTGTTATGGTTTTTACATAAAACCTCGACCGCCTTTTGTCCGTTCTTGTGCTTTTGAAAAACATAAGAACGTGACCGAGCATCGTTTTATCACTTTTTCGGGCTCGCAGTGTTTATACGAAAAAGGAACCCCCCTGGAGTTTTCTTTAAGCTCTTTTCAGACTCTCTAAAACATGAAAAGATCGTCGAGCGACCTTGCTATTCTCACGCTCGCTAAAGTATTTGAGGTATGCGTCCTTCGAGCGATAGTTTAACCCTTTTTCGGTCTCGTTGGACTATTGTACGAAAAAGGAACTAAGAGAGTTCTCTTTTAAGTGTTTTTCCAAACTCTATAATCTTGAAAAACCTTCGAGTTTACTATCTCTGGACTCGTTAAACAAACATTGACAGACCCGTGATGGGACCGAACCACTCCTTCCTAGGGTTCGTTAAAAATACTTCGAGGGACTTGTCCGAAGGATGAGCTTATATTAACAAGCATATGTGATCCTCTTCAATCTTGCGTAAAAATAAAGAGGTACTTGCCAGAAATGGTGGGGGGGAATTTGGGAAAGGGATATGTTCGTCTTTGTATTAATTAGCAATAAGTGTCGCTCTTGAACATGACACTCCCTATTCATCATTTGAAGCTGGTTTGGGAAATCCATTTGTATCTCATCCGATTTGATAACAAGGTCATTTCATGTGTCGTATTTGAGTCAATGCTGCCAAATCATTGTTCGTGTCGTTCATATGTTCAAGAGAAGTCCATCCAAAACCTATATTGAGTCAGCCATTTGCAGTTATCCATTCTTTTTGTGTCGGCCTTCCCTGTGTCCGGTCCAATTTCCAAAGTGCTCTGTTTCACCTTCAAACTATGTTACTCATTTTGTGTCATTGATGGGGGATACATCAAGGCCCTCCTGTGACGAGTTTTGTTCCGTCGAATTCATCTCATTATCCAGAATTAAGACTTAGAAATTATTCAAGTACCTTGGAGCTTGCACGCCTCAATGGTAAGTTTCTCGCTTTCGACAGTGGGTTTACATCATTGACCCCTGATCGAAAGATTCTACCGAGTGTTCGACATCAGATCATTTATTCACAGTCGATGGATTGTACTATAGTACCTTGGGAGTCATTGACATCAATGGTGATTTCCCTCGCACTTGTTAACGGTTACATCAATGACTGGTAATCAAGTGGTTTCTACCATGTTCGACTTCAACACATGTAATCACATGGTTAGGTTCGTACTTTGGACGACGAGATTGAAGACCCTGGATATTATCTTTGTGATCCAGTTTGCAATGGAGTATGTATAATTTGTGACACATAGATCCACTGTGTATGTTTAGTGGCTATGTCATCTTGATCGAAAATTTGTCGCATAGATCCACAGTGTATTCAGGTGGCTATGCTATATTGTGACAACATAGATCCATAGTGTATGATTGGTGGCCATGACCTTTTTTTATGATGTCATCGGTCTATGATCTGAGTATGGGAATGCCTACCTCAGAAATTGATATACATGATATTTTGTCGATGCTTGGATGTTTGCAGGTTTCCGATTAGATGTGCTCTTGGTTCTTGACACACACATGCAGCTTACAAAGTCTATTGACTGTCACTGGTTCCACTCTCAGACTTTGGGGAGCATTCTGTTATCCACAATTTTGGTTATCATGATGATGTAGTGATGATGGAATATCAAGCTCTTCACTAAGAACACTTTCCTGAGAAAAGTTACATTTGTCTTCTTCCAGAAATCATACTTTTAAAAGAGGTTCGCAGGCTATCCATATATTTGAATGCGAGAATTCCTGATTCTCGCAAGCTACATTAAGTTGGGGTGTGAAGGGTTCACACTGTACCTAACTATCAGGGTGCGAACATCTTCTTTATGAAGGAAAAAGATAAGTTCTCGAGCCTTCTAGAAGAGAATCTTCCAGAAGGGTGAGTTGGCATTTGAATGGTTGTTCAAGTACTGGCTTTCCTGATATCTTGGGATCATTCCTATCCAAGTAACTAATCTATTCTCTCCTATATATTGAGGGGATTTCTCATGGAAAAGGTTAGAAGCAAACTAGCAAGAGATTGATTGGAGAATTGGTGCAAGATTGTATGAAGGACTGATGCTACAGCAGCTAGAGACACCAGCAAGGTTATCAAAAGTGGTTGATCTTCTTCATGCATGAGCAAGTGTGTGTGTCAGAGCTAGGAGCCATCAAAAGGAGATCTATAACATCAAGGCTCAGGTTGTATGTCTTACTTTCTATCAATTGAATACAGTAATATGTCCCTTTCCCATAAAGATGATGTCACTTTATTACATAATTCCTTGATAATATGTATAGATTAGCTATTGAATATATTGAATAGTTTTCACTTCGATTGGTTTGTACTGTTGTGGTCTTGAAGGTGCGAGAGCATTGGAGAGAAATTGGTACAACAGAGACCCAAGGAAGCGTTCATAAGGTATGTACATGATCATTGCCTCCTAGTTCATTCAATAGTATAAATCTAGGGAAAGAGTATTATTCTGTCCTGCTTTGTTCTAGATCCAAGTGGATCTAGGGAGATCGGTTTGTGTCCACACTTATAGATTAATCCTGAAACAGCGTGGAATGATCAGTAAACATTTTAAAGTGTCCTCCCAATAAGTAGTGGTGAACTTTCTGCAGTGCATACACCATGGCTAACCCTTCTCGCTCAGTAGTGGTGTAATTGATCTCAGCAGTTGATAGCTTCCTGCTGGAAAAGGCTAACAGATGATCAATATATCCTTCCCCAGGTTGTGCTAACACTACTCCTAAGTAAATATAAGACGCATCGACATGCACATGAAACTCTTTTCTCCAGTCTGGGAAGAGCAGAATAGGCGCAGTAACCATTTTATGTTTTAGTGTGTCGAAGCTCTGATGGCATTGTTCTGTCCAACTAAACTGACAGTATTTCTTCAAAATCTTCTCCATGGGTGCTATAATCTGGGCATATCCTTTAATGAACTTCCTGTAGTATCTTGTGTGTCCCAGCGCAGTGCGCAACTTTGAATGAAGTAGGAGGGGGTAGGTCAACTATAATGGCAATTTTAGATGGATCTACCAGCAATCCTTGCTTTCATACAATATGAACTAACAACACTCTGAATGGAGAGAAGAAGATGCATTTCTTCGGATTCAAGGAAATTTGACACTACTTTAATTTGTCCAACATTAGCCTTAGACATTCAATATGATTTTTCAATAAACTAAAAACAGTCCAATCATCAAAATATGCTTCTAGAAATTTATGCAGAAATTCCTTGAATGCTTCGAACACCACCCTGGAAAAGATGGTTGGGGAATTCTTTAATCCAAACAAAATCAATGTATACTGGTAGGATCCCCATTATGTTTCAAATGTGGTCTTATGGCGATCTTCCTTGGCAATCTGAATCTGATGGTATCCTGAGAATCCGTCTGCAAAAGAATATACCTCCTGGCCTCCCACATTATCTAACACTTTGTCAGTGAATGGAGTAGGGAAGGGGTCATGAAAACAGGCATCATTCAGCTCCCTGAGATCTACACAGATCCCTATCTCTCCTGTCTTCTTCTCTTGGACCACCATAGGGCTTATCCACTTTGATTCTTCCATGGGTTCTATGATTCAAGCTTCCAGCATTTTGTCGATCTCAATCTTCACTTTCTCCTTATATTTAGGGTTCAATCTGTAGGGTCTCTATTTGACTGGTATTGCATCTGGATTCAAATGGATCCTCATCTCTCCCATAGGCCCTTTAATTCCCTTCATATTTGTGAAATTGGTTGGAAACAAGTCCTGATATTCATGCAGTAATTCTGTAATCTTGTCAATAGTGGCAGCATCCCAATAATCTCCAACATTTGCAAGCTTCGGTGTCTGCTCTGTTCCAATATTGACCTTCTTAATCTTGATTGGTTGTCCAATGAATGGTAGCTCAAATCCTAGTCCTTCCACATCTCTTTGGCCTTCTGTTTCTGCAATGTTCACCTTCCTAGGATCATCGTCTTCATCAACATTGATGTTGTAACAGCCTTGCAATTTCTGGAGGGGTGCAGTCCATTCGTCCTCTTCTTGTTCTAAAGGGAGGCTAGAGGCCTCCTTAAATAATTTTTGTCTTACACTCTGTAATGCTTGATCTACTTAAGGATATTGACTTTAAAATAAGAAGGTAGTTAAAAAATTTTGAGTCATACCTTCCCAATCTATAGTGATGAGGTGCAGTTCTGCTTGAAGGTACCAGTTGATAAGGGTTGTGTCCAGGGTGTTAATGAATTTGTGCACCCATTTCTCTGGAAGAATGTTGATCCATGCTTCTTCACAACTTTTCACATGGTCCTTTGGACATATTCAACATGTATATCGAACTTCATAGCCTTCTACTTGTGCTAAGAACCGCGCGGTCATCAGGGTACGACATTGTACCCATTCTGTAATGTTGGTTTTGTGTGTCCCCCACCATCTTGTTAGTGTTACTTTCAAGGCCTCATCCATTGCCAAAAATCTTTGTTTTTTTGGTACACTTGCTTCAAAGTCCTCTAATAAGGCTTCTAACGAATTCAGGCCATCAAAGGTGTGTAGGTTACTTACTGTTGTGCCGATCCAGCGAACTTCTCTAGTTAATCTAGCACATCTCCTTGTAGATACTTCATACATTTTGTTCTGCCAATTCTCCAGTGCTTTTTCTGAATCTGATGAACATGCGTTGTCACTTCTCCAGCTTAGATTTCCATCGACTGTAGGATTAATGTAATCTTGTTGTCTGGCTGTTAGTTTGTATATGTTTTCTAGTTCATATGTGCGGTCTTCTTCTCTGATAGGTTATGTGTATCGTTCACCTTCATCTGGATCTAAAGGTGTAATGACTCTAAGGTCATCTCTTTCAAACGTCATATGTATTTTCTTTAAATCAACCACAGTGGAATTATTGAAATCCCAATCAATTCCTAACAACGCGGGGTAAGTACAACTATCATCAACTATCTCAATTACCTCAAAATCTACAAATGTCCTTACTTCATCGATGTCCATAGGGACATGTTCCAATATACCAAAGGGGCTTACTACTTGTTGATTAGCCATCCTAAGCCTGATGGGGGAATATATCAACTTCAATTTTCCCATCAGTTCCCAGGTCAGATTCGTCATGACATTGACCTCCAACCCTAAGTCAAGGACCACATAGTCTATATCATATTCTCCAACCTGAGCATTCAAGTGTAGTTCCTTATTTGTCCTTATTTTCTTGGATAGTTTATGTAATTCCTTATTCAGTAAAGGATATATCCTTCCTATCTCATACTATCTGATTAAATTTTGTAGCTCTTGCACAACGCTCTCATCCTGAATCAACTTAATACAAGTATATAAAAATTCCATGAGATTTCTTACCTCTTTTCCTTCTTTTGGAAAAACAGATTGATCAAATGCCAGAGGCATTCCATATTCTCTTACTTATGGTCGTGTTTTTGATGAAGATCCTTGGTATGCTTTGAACTCTTTTCTTGCCTCCTCAAATATTTGTCTTTCTTTCTTTGCATCAAAATTTTGGGTCTTCTCTGTAGCTTTCCTGACCACTGAGTCTTTTGTAGTCTTTCCTTGGGTCATTCTGTCTTCTCCTGTAACAACATCTCCTCTGGTGATAACAACAAATCGAGGGTCTTTTCCTTGAGGTTCAGCATATATCAATTTCACTTACGGGTTCTACTAAGGTCCTTGTATTTCCTGAAGCTCAGCAAGCAATGTTCGACATTCCTCGATGACATGTTCGAAAGCGTTGCAATAGTTGCAAGTGGTGAAAGGGTTCTGACAGTCCCTTTCTAGGTTTCTTGGTTGCACGCAGTTATAACAGATTATCTGTCCTTGGCCTCGACTCATACCTCTGCCTCGTCCCCTTCCTCTGAAACCACCGCGAGGATTGAAGTTCCCTCTCCCAGGGGAGTTATACTGCGTAGTGTTTCCTTCTTGTTGTACTTCGCCTTGAATTTTGTATATGTCTCTTGACATTTAATGCATGATATCGTAATCCCTAGAATCCCTGTCATCATGTCCCACGGACTTACAGAACGCACAATGCAAATTTGTGGGTGTCTGAACATATCCTTTTGCATGTAATAGCACTCACCAAAGCGATTTCTGTTTCTGCATACCTCGCATTAGGGTAGGGTGACTTGCTTCAAAGGGATCAGAGCTCCAAAGGAAAATTATTCATGGAATAGGGGACATTGTTCCTTATCGTGGCCTTCCAATCTACATCTGACACACTAGATATATTCTCTTTTATATTTTCCCTTGTCTTTCTTCATATCTTTGACCTATAGAGACAAACTAGTTAGCTGACTCAATATTTGACTCATACTTGAACTGGATTCTCCCATAGGGGCTGACTCTAACTTCATGGCGATCTTCAACACCTCATCCTATGAAGAAATATTCTATTGCATCAAAGGAACTCTGATGTGTGGTAACAGGGAAGCAATGAACCATTTTTTGTTCTGCTTATCTGGAATCTGAAAAGACAATCGACCTATTAAGGTCTTGAATATTTGATTGAATTCCCAAACGGGTTCGACTACCTTCTGCTTTATCTCTTTCAGCTTTGTAATACATTGTGATTCTGATTTGGGTTTCTTGAATTCTACAATCAACACATTCTTGATCTAATTCAGTGACTTAGGTTGTGCAAGTCCCTGGACAAGTTTCATGTACCATCTCAGTGCGTGATCCCTTAGGGTATTACTAAATTGAGTTCTTTTAACAGCTTCGTCGGTGACATTTTTAATATTACATACAACTTCACATAGGAACTAGTGTTGATCAGGGTCTTCAGACCCATCTCCCCTAAAAATAGGGAGCCTCATCTCATCTGCAATAGATCTTCCTAGGGTTCTTGAGTGAGTATGTGGTGGGATACCAGTGACAGTGCTCTGAACACTCTAGTGGCTTGGATTACTCTGATTTCTTAATGCTACTGAA
The DNA here is from genome assembly GCA_009831015.1 of Picea engelmannii. Taxonomy (NCBI): domain Eukaryota; kingdom Viridiplantae; phylum Streptophyta; class Pinopsida; order Pinales; family Pinaceae; genus Picea; species Picea engelmannii. Next base: position 390,671 of record ML790871.1, on the reverse strand, counting down.
TCAACAGGAGGGATAACAATACTTACTTCAACAGTCTGCACAGTTACTAAAGTTTTTGGCTCTTCCTGGTGAGGTTCTTCAGCTTTTCCTTCCTCTGCCCTAGCAGGTTTTAAATGCTCTTGTCTGTCAGATCTACCTCTTCTCCACTATATAAACCCTCGTCACTGTAGTTCTGCTTAAACAGGTTTGCAAGGTGAACTTCTTTGAACGCTCTCCCATTGCGCCTATGTCCAAACTCTGTGTCATTGTCGTTGTCTGAATTCCTGAACATTATATTTTTCAAATCCATCCAATCTACTGTATCTTCAAGATGTTCTTCTCATGCAATAGCATCTTGATCCTCAACTTCAAAAAATGTAAAAATTTTCCTCTGGGTCCCTTGAAGAAATATCTCTCGGCTTGGCTATATGACTCTACTTTGTCAACAACAAACTCGGTGATGTACCCTCCAATGGTGTTATCAAACCAATGATCTACTGCTTGTGATACGATGTTATCAACTCTCTTGACCTTCCTGATCAACGCTGATGTCCAAACCACAGGAGGTCTAGATATGATCTCAAACAGGGTATCTTCTAACCTAGCTAACCACTCATACAGCTCCTGATGGATCCCTCCAAATAAGATCTTGTATATATCAGTAAATAAATATTTCTCCAACCAATCCTTTATACTAAGATTAGGGTTCTTGTTCTGGGCTTCAACGAAGTCCTTTTCTTGATCCTCTATCCACTTTTGAGTCTTTTCCTTTGATGGAAACCATCTTGACATTCCCTCAAGAATATTCCTGTCCCGACAACGGAACTATTAGTTGGCACATGAGAAGACCCAGGGTTCAGCTCCAAGAGCGCACCAACAAGCCCTAACTACTAGCCCTTTCAGCAACATCTATGAAGCAGATGTAGTCTCACCCAAAGTAGCTATAGGAGGGTTGCAGGACAAATATGTCTACAACCAAGGGGAATGTCAAGTGGATCTAATACTAGAATAATACATCATGCATATCTCACTTATCATCTTAGATATACTCCACACAACTATCGATCAGATCTAATATAGTAATGCAATAGCAGTATATCAATGACAAAGAACAGAACACCAGTCACACATACGACACAAGATATATGTGTTTCACCCTCTCTCTAGGGATACATCCACATAATTGTGCTTATAATATATTAGGATGAAGCATATAGTTCTTGTCTATGCTCTCAGCTAGCAGATCTTCTTTCTTCTCCTCTCTATCTCTCCCCTCCCTGTGCACCTAGTTGCAGGGTTGATCTTTGCACCTAGATGAATATCTTACAACACAGAAGGCTCTCGTACTCAGCACTTCTTTCTCACACACTATTACTCACTCAATCCCTTAATGATAAAGACAACAACAACAATCATAACACCAACTCGACACCAACCCATCCCAGGTCCTTTAGACCTCTATTTATACATTACAATAGCTCACTGGAATCCTTAGGTCGAAACCTAGGTGTCAAAACCCTATATACCAAAACCCTAGGTGTCTAAAACCCTAGGTCAACTTGACCTTTGTTTTCAGGGCTTCGCCAGCCTATCTTTCCTTCCTTCTCGCACGGTGCTCCAAAGCATCCAACGGTGGCTTTTTCCACTTGTTGAGTCGATCCTTATTTCTTGTTGATATGCCATCCTCAATCTCCTCGTTAAACATATTTCTTCCTTTTACTTTTCTCCATCTTTTCTTCTCTTTTTCTCACTTCGACCCAGTAACAGTCACTATGTCTTTCGCGCAATTCACATTTTTCTTTTCTTCCTTGATCTTTGCTTACTTCCATAACCAAGGGCCAACACATTGTTAGTTAATAAAAATCAAGCTTACACAACTTCTACGATGTTTCCTCTGAAAGAACTCTTGAAATTGTTATATATTTTCGTTGTTGTCTTATAAAGAATTGGCTATTCCCCGCTTCTTCTTGCCATTTCTTCGTCCATTGAGATTTTTTTTTTTTTTTTTTTTTAGAGCAAGTCCAAAAAATTTCTCCTCGAAGTTAAGAGCAGATTTTGGTTGAATGATTATGCATACAGTGGTAAAACCCCTCATACTTAACACTTTTCATGAGTTATTCCCAAATTCTCGGTCATTTTTCCATGAAATCCACTCACTTCCCCCTGTTGCATGATCTTCCTGGTTATATCTTCCTGACCTATTGTTTTTGGTCTACAAAACCATGAGTTCTGAGTTCTAAATCTGTTTGAAAACAAATTTCCCTGTGAAGTCACCAGTTTGTTGATGATTAAAATCACAACAAAGTTTTGTTCACAAAGTGTTGCTAAAACCTATTATTATAAAGCTAAATAATACTAATAGGCGTGACCCCTTTGTAGAGTGGAGATCATATCTAGTTCTTATTTGATCTTGTTCTATTGTTCGACACTGCTTACATGGTTGATGAGATCTGATTTTTATTGGCGATGGATTAGGTTTATTATGTGTTGGTGCAAATTGTGACACTTGGATGGTAGATTAGGTGTGTTATGTGTTTTTTCTGCTACTCTAAGCTCAAGTTTTATTTTACAACAACCTATGTTATTGTTGGCCCTTGACCAAGTTTTGGAGAACTTTGGTCATGGTTGACCATTTTTGGGACTTCGACGGGCTGGTCGAAGACGGAGCACCTAGGCGAAGCGGAGATTGCGGGATCTCTCCCCCTTTTACGAGATTTTTGGGTGTTAGGGTTTATGTAATGGGTATGGGATGTTGGCCCATGGGTTTACCCATTTTTAGGCCCCTTTTGTAATCTATAAATAGAAATCTAGGTGATGTAAGAAGTAACTAGTTAATGATCGGCTTAGTGCATGAATAGTTGGCTTTGTGCAATATTGTGTTGAGACTTGCAGAGCTAAGTGAAAGTGATTGTAAGAAGGCTCTATGATTACTAGGAGTTGGCTATGTGCCTTGACCTAACTTAGGGAAGGAGGATCTAGCGAGGTGTGTGCAGATCTCCTATCCTATGAAGAGTTGGCTTTGTGGCTCTGTGCATGTAAGAATATTGGAAGAAGCTAATAAATAAGAAGAAGAGTTGGTGGACATAGCCCCACATTGGGGTGAACCATGTATATCCTATGTTATGGTGCTTTGTGCTATGTTTTCCATGTTTTTATGTATTTATTTTCTTAGTGCATTATTATGGATGAATGTTTAGTGCTTAGCGATATGAATGAATGTTGGATCTGATCTCTCTCTATGTGTTAAGTGCTTGGATGTATTGGATCTTGATTACTACTGCATTGATCTGTAGCTAGGGTTTATTTGTGAAGTAAATGAAAACCTAGATCTAATGATTGTTATTGGATAAGTGTTGTGTTAAGTATTGTGATCACAGATCTGTGTCCCAGCTAGGTTATAGACACTTGAGTCCTGCAACCCCCCCTGCCTCTACCTCAAGTGAGACTTCATCTGCTTCGCAGGTGTCGCCGAAAGGGCTGATAGTTAGGGTTTTTTTGGTGCGTTATTGAAGTGTTGAACCATGGGTCTGCCCCTGTGCCAACAAATGGTTCTGTTATCGGGACATGAGACTATAATTGTTGGGAACTGAAGAAAAGAGAAAGCTTTGTGCATAGATCTGTTGCTGAGGTGCGCAGTAGTCTACTTGACTTGCGAAGCTCTGTGCTAAGAAGGGAACCAGATCTGAAGAAAAGAGGTAAGATCTTAAAGCTTTGTGCTCTGATAAAGGTAAGATAAGTGAAAAAATTTGTTTCGAAAGAATGGATCTAGGTATGCTTGATAGATCTTATCCTAGTCTGAAAAATAGGGCACAACTAGAAGAAAGAATATTTGATATGAATAGATCTGATAGAAATAATGAAAGATATGTTATTCCTATGCATAGAAATAATTTTTGGACTAACAAGTGGATGCAGGATCCTAGAAATATTTTTTGCAGATTAATCACTATGATCCCAGTGCATAGTACAGAAAAAATTGGGGATCATTTAAGAGAAAGAGAGGATTGACTCTTTGATATAGTTGCAGAAGACTAGTACATCTTGCTAAGGAATTCCCTGGTCGAGGTACTATTTGTCTTTGTTTTAAATATGTTGGTCATGAAGTGTTGTACTACCCTAGAATGATTTCTAAAGTTGAAAATATGAATATGAGACAAGAAAACCATAAGGGAGGTCAAGAGATTAAGGATATGCTAGAACACCAGAAAAAATCAAAGACTATATTATTGAAGATGAAAGAAACTTTGAATGATCACAGAGACATTAGTTTATCAGATATCTTAAAAGAGAAGGAGTGCATAGAAACAATAATAGGAGACTTCAACATAGACTATGTATTGGATGCAGAAACACAAGTGAATAGCATGCCAAAAAGTACTTGGGAAATTTTGGGAAAGCGTGCTATGATTCCTTCATTGGGAGGAATAGGATTGTTTAAAGGAAAGTTGATAACCCTATGTGGAAGACTTAAGCATGTATCTATGGTTTCTCATGGAGCATCGATGGCAGAAGAATTTGAGGTCATTAGGTTTGTTGAGAACAACACCCCCTTTTCACTTTTGTTAGGAAGGACTTGGATTGAGAAAGATCAGATCCGAAGGAAAGAAGAAGAGAAAGCTATAGAACAAAAAAAGAAAGAATTAAGAGATTTCATGACTAGGAGAATAGCATGCTTAATAGAAGAACAAGAGGACAAGTCGAAGCAACTAAGGGCTAGAGACTTAGTTGTCGAAGTTGAGAAAATGTAGGAAGGATTAAAAAACCTATCCATGCAGGAGAGAAGAGCACCTACCCCTGAAGCAAAAAGAGAAGAGGTATTCCACTTAAACCCTTTAAAAGACCCTCAGTAGTGCGAAGTTACTATGCTAAGAGCAGATAAGAATAAAAATGGAAAGAGGAACCTAGTGACTTAGATCATAGGAAAGAAGGCTAGAAAGCTCAGCAAGAAGAAAGCAAATCTAGAAAAATTGCACGAGGTTCTAGAGAAGAATTCGTAGAAAGCAGGCTTGCAGAACTTGAACCTCGTTGGAATAGAAGAACAGCGCAGACTGACACTTCGCCACAGCAAAAAAATATGACCATTGGAGGCATCCTGACTATTAGAACGACGCTCCGGAACGGCTAGAAACGCATTTATTGCCCGAAAGATCGCCATTGGACCGTTGAGACCACGTTATAATGGATGGATTGAGGTATCCTGTTGGAGGAGTCGGTTATGACATTATCTATTTAATTCATCGAATGTATCACCTGGGACACTTTTTCAAATTGTAATTATTTGAGCCCACAGAGAACTAATTTCTATCGTACAGTGCTTACTGATACCTCGCCAGCCATTTTGATTACCTTGAGTGTTTTTCCTCCTACCCGAGATATCTGATCTCGAGCGTGTATGTCAGGTGAATGCAGTGTAGTAGAGAATTCTGTGGAGGAGATCCTCATAGATATTATGGCTGAGAAGGTCATGTCCACAGGACCACAGGCTTCATCGACAAGAGGATTGCAAGCATCCCCATCAATTGCACATCGATATGGGCCCCCCCGAACCGCGACAGAGAAAAGAAGAAAGCATCGCAATGACTTGGTGAACGTGAAGCTCATCCCTTCAGTCATGCCCGAATATATCCTACCTTTGGCTGGTGTGGTTAGTCATGGCAGTGTTCTGAGATACTTTGAGTACACCCTCATCACTGCGTACCTCCCAAAGGGGATACACGCAATTGGGCCGCAACTAGGACTGATCCCTGATCTTAAGATCATCAACTTTAACCTAAGAGACAAAAAAAATTATGCGTTGCTTGCACCGCATAATTATTTGACAAAGACAATGAGGAAGAAGTTGAAGATAGTCCCCCAGCCTTGGAATAAGGAGATCGTGAGGTCCACCATCCTTAATGTCATGAAGCTACCCCACTTTGGCAGACATCAGGAGGTTAACGTGTGATTTAAACTCCTCCTGTCATGATACCATGGAGTTTATCTATGGTTATATAGGCATATGATTGTGGATCCATAATAGATCCACATGATCATCGAATTAAGTATGCAGGGACCAAACCCTCAGAAGTTCTATCTAGGGAAGGTTGTAGATCACTCCCTGGCGCAGGGAATAAAAGACACCTACGGCAATGTGGAGAAGGGGAAGCGGGCCTACAAGGTATCCTCCATCCAATATGGTGCAGTGCGTCTAGCTTACCAGTTGATCACTGGTAATCTCGTCAGCAAGAACAAACCAACACAAGTCATGGGGTTTGTCGTCCACCTCACCGGAAAATGCATTTAAGGAATGCATATGAACTGGGCGAGCTACCTCGTCAACTAGTTGGAGCAAGATTTTCGCAAAGCACAGGACCAGGGCTATGAATTTCACTTCAGCTAGTTTTTTATTCTCATTGCCTTTGTCTCTTGGGAGATACCGGAAGGAGCGACCTTCCTTGAAGTCGATCCATCTGAACCACTAGCCGCAAGGTTCACTACCCTGTGGTATTCAAGCGACATGGAAAATAAATGGCAGTCGAATTCGGTGTTCCACACCTATTACTTGCAGCTAAAGAGGGCCATTGAATCCTTCCCTTGCATGATTCCAAATACACTCCATCGGTTCAGACCACTTGTGAAGTTCCACGCAGACAGACACTTCATTTACATCATTACACATGGGGACGAACAAAAGGAAGAGCTCCAGTCCTATTACAAACTGACCAAGGAAGATATGGAGGAAATAACCAAGGAATGGCCTACAAAATTCCTTGTACTAGTTGAACAGACCAAACTCTCTGACCCTGACCTCATCAAAAGACCTGTGGTCACCCGAGAATAGTATGATGGACCAAGCAACAGCAAGAAGAAGAAGAAGGAAGAATTGTAGGAACTGAACAATGCATCAGAGGAAACTGTGCTTGATTCACCAGGAGGAGGAGGAGGTGACTAAGTGAACCACGAAGAGAAAGAGGAAGAAGACGAACATGAACATGGAAAAGTGACACCGCCTAAGGATCCCCTCATGGAGGCTAAGACATCTAATAAAATAAAGGTTTCCTCGAAGAAACCATCAGTGAAGAAGAAGTCATGAGAAAATAATCCGCAGTCACAAATCATGCTCACAGTGGATGACATTGACCTCATCATCGCAGGTGTAGTAGACACTTTAGAGGATATTTTGCAATGAAACGAAGAAAAATAGGAAACAATGTATGACAGAATCAAGGTGGAGTTGAAAGGGGTACAACAAGCCCTCTACTCGAGATGTGCAGTGTCTACAATGCCATCATTGTCATCAAAAGGTATAGAAGTGTGAGACGAGCCTGCCTAACTACGCAGATTAGTAGATGTGATAGAGGCTTGCCTTCGTCGTGTATAGGAAGAGAGCAGGCCATAGAGGCCTTGAAGTAAGAAAAGGAGGAATCCCTAGAGCAATGTCAGGTTGCGTAGTAAGAGAAAGATGACCTCTAAGCGAAGTTTGCAAAGGAAAAAGAGCAAATCCAGAAGGAAAAAGAACAGTTGCTCACAAAGTAGAGGAGATTTAAAGAAGCAGTAGCTAGAGAACTTCACTCTGTTTTGGGCCTAGCACATATGGAATAAGAGACAATTGAGAACCAAGTGGGGAAGCTCATTGAATCCATTTAGTAGCTTCAGGCAAGAGTAGCAGAGCTAGAACTGCAAGCAGTACTGAGCACTCCGCAGGAAGTGAGGGATCGGAGAGAAGAAACTACCAGGGGCACAGTAGAAAGAATTAGGGCGTTGGCCTTGGAATGTAAACAACTCAGTGACCAAATTGCGTAGACCTATGAACGCCTTGTAGAAGACCTAAAGCTAAGAAGATTGGAGGCACAACTCCAGGAGGTGAAGCAACAAGATTCGACTGTGCAGGCGCAGATGAAGCAGCTTATTGTAGTTGAAAATATGAAAAGGTCGCAGGAGAAGCACGCAGTTCAGCAACAGGTCACTAGTATCCAGAGTCAAGTTATGGAGGTGACCCAGAGACTCGAGCCGGTGCAGGATGAATCCTGTACACTTTTTGAAGAGATCGAAGGAAAAGGTGCACAGCTGGAACAAGTGGTCACCTCGGTGGAACAACACTTGGAAGGACATGTCACCGAGAGAGTCATTCAGGACTTGACCGAGCAGGAGGCTCTGGAAAAGCAGCAAGTCGAGGCAGCTCGAGCCAAGATCGAGGCCTTCGAAGTAGAATTTCCCAGGTCAGAGTGACTCGAGACAAGTCATAGCTAAGTGTTGGGGGCCTGTTGTCCCTCAACCAAGTTTTGGAGAAATTTTCTCGTGTTTGACCATTTTTGGGACTTCGACAGGCTGGTCGAAGACGGAGCACCCAGGAGAAGTAGAAATCATGGGATCTCTCCCCCTTTTACAATATTTTTGGGTGTTAGGGTTTATGTAATGGGTATGGGATGTCATCCCATGGATTTACCCATGTTTAGGCCCCTTTTGTAATGTATAAATAGAAAGTTAGGTGATGTAAGAAGTAACTAGTTAATGATCGACTTAGTGCATGACTAGTTGGCTTTGTGCAAGATTGTTTTGAGACTTGCATAGATAAGTGCAAGTGATTGTAAGAAGGCTTACTAGGAGTTGGCTATGTGCCTTGACCTAACTCAAGGAAGGAGGATCTGGCAAGGTGAACGCAGATCTCATGTCCTATGTGGAATTGGCTATGTGGCTTTGTGCATGTAGGAATATTGGAAGAAGCTAATAAAGAAGAAGAAGAGTTGGTGGATGTAGCCCCACACTGGGGTGAACCACATACATCCTATGTTATGGTTCTTTATGCTATGTTGTCCATGTGTTTATGTGTTTATTTTCTTAGTGAATTATTATGGATGAATGTTTAGTGCTTAGTGATATGAATGAATGCTAGATCTTATCTATCTCTATGTGCTAAGTGCTTGGATGTATTGGATCTTGATTACTACTGCGTTGATCTGTAGCTAGGGTTTATATGCGAATTAAATTGAAACCTAGATCTAATGATTGTTATTGGCTTAGTGTTGTGTTAAGTATTTTGATCATAGATATGTGTCCCAGCTAGGTTGTAGACACTTGAGTCTTGCAACCCCCACTTCCTCTACCTTGGGTGAGACTTCATCTGCTTCGTAGGTGTTACCAAAAGGGTCTGTAGTTAGGGTTTTGTTGGTGCATTGTTGAAGCATTGAACCCTGGGTCTACCCCTATGCCAACAATTATTCATTGATACCATTGTTATATATTCTTGGATCCATTACTAGGACACCTGCACAATAGACATGTTAGTAACAATACATAAAGAGCAGTTGGAAGAGGGAAAAGGAAATATAAACAAATGCAAAAGGAAGGAATCTAAATATGCAAATATACTACACTAAATGCATCGAATTTCAATGGATTTTTATTATCCTAGCTAATAAGTTAATATCTATGTGATTTATTGAGTTATATAGTTGACATGCATTATAATTATGTTATGTCATAAGTTGATATGGGTCGCGCTATTGGTTTTAATGGTTGATGGTTTCGATACATGGTTTAATTAATTGATTTAATGGAAGCTTGTTGGTGTGTACTAAGGAATTAATGGATTGGGGATGGAGGCGACGTGCATTTACTGCACGTCACCCTTACTCCCACCACCAGCCACCACCCTAGTCGGTTTATTGTTAAAACTATGTTGTTGTGGTTAGGATATGACTTTCAAGCAAAGAGGAACCGCTCGGCCAACTCGCGTTTTAAGGTGTTTTGATTATAGGTATGTCTTTTTTTTCCATCCATGAGTTTTCTCTGGTTATCAAATGGATATTGGCTCGGATGTATGGGTTTTTGTTTTTCCTTAAGTATGGCAACTGTGTAAAATTGTGATTTTTATAGAATGAATCATTGGTGGATTTCTCTACAATAATGTCTGAAGTTACAGTGTATTTGGTCATCTTGAGTGTTAGAAGCCATAAAGGCTCTCTTCCATCCTTGTTGGTTTAGTTGGAGGGTTTCGTTTGGTCTTAGTGGTTGGTTGTCTTCACAATTTTGTATCACCATACCCAATATTTGGCTTTTATGGGGTTTAATGGGTTGGAAGCGCTTTGTGTCACTGCACATTGTTCACTTGGGCATTGGGTTGTTCATTCTACTAATGGTCGTGCAGTGGGTTATATTTCTTCTTCACGGCTCTGTTTTCACCTCAGCGTTGTTAGTTGGTTGGATGGGAGAGACACGAGGGTTATACCCTGCATGTGCTAAGTATAATTACAAGGCCAAAATGGAGCCTTGATCCTCTATTCATAGCCTCTCCTGTCACAGGATTTGTCACCCTCTCCACTAAGTGAATTGTGGTATTCTTTGTGTGTGCATCGTTGGTCTCAGAAGTTTTCACCATTGATGGGAGTCAACTCTAGCCTCCCTGGGTTGGTCCACAGAGAAAACCCTTGACTCCTCAAGTCTGAGGGTTGATAGAGAAGATCGTTTTGGCTTGTTGGGTTTACTATTGGTTGTTATGTATTACTAGTGTGTATTGTTGACAAATTTGATTACTGGCTCACCTCGTTGATTGTGTGACGATGGTGTTAGTTTTGGTATCTAGTTACTGCATTGTTTTTATAATTGAATGGATAAGCTCAAAATGGTTAATTGGATAAATCAAATACACAGTGGATGTCCTTGTGTTTTATGAATTGATAACCCATCACTGTTTTTAATTGAGTAAGTCACAGTGTCGCTTCATGTCGATGCGTGGGTATGTGTGGCATTCCTGCAACATGTTAGGTCGAGTTGTTTATTATTATGATTGAGTGTTTAATTACGATGGGATTATTGCAATCATGGTGTTTATGGTATGGTCACCCACTGTGTATGCTATGGATATTGTTTTGGTTGCGCAATTAGAGAAAATCACAAAATTTTTAAACATTGCTTTGTTGCAATTTGATTATTTGTATTACGAGGTAGGGTATGTTGTTGTTACCTCATTGTGTTGGATGGATAGCCCAACATTTTGAATGTTTAGAGTCAAATAAAATTGAACATGTACAGTCACATAAGTACACTTGCATTTTTTCGAATGGTTGTATCTTTCACAACATAGCATGAGTTGAAGTGGTCATTGTTATCTGTGTGTTTAATTGGCAAGAAAAGATCTTTGCAAGATAAATATGGATCATTTTGTTGACTATCCACTATGTATGTTAAATGAATATCATGCATTTTAACAGTGATAGGCACAGGTGTTGTGACACTATAACCTCATTCCAATTTAATTATTAAATGAATTAAAAGACAGAATCGAGCAAGATTTTTATTTCTGCATTTGATGAGCAGAGTGGAAGTAATTAACTGTATATTCATTTGAAAATTGCTTAAATGTTAAATGGATAAATGATAAAAATAGAGCTCCCCTACAGATTGTTGTGGAATGCATATTGTCTTGTTTGATGACACTGTGTTAAATATTTGATTATGAACAGTGAACTAGTTAATGCACAGAGTTGTGTGAACTATAAATAGTAGTTGGTAATTGGGTCACAATGGTCATTTGGTTGGTGTATTTCCTTTTACAGAATGGTTATATGGATTACTTAATTAATTTTATGAACAATACCCGCTCTCTAACACCACCATTATTCCTCTTTTCACTAATTACAACCCCATCGCCTTCCCACATTCATTTTTCACTCCCTGTTCTAAAAGTGATTACGGTCAAGAAAAATTTTGTATTGAAGCAGTTGGAAATAGAAGTGTCTTGGTTGGATTACAGTGATGTTTTCTTGGGTTTGCATTACAATTTATTGTTTGTTGTCTTTGATCAGTAACCATTTTCTTTTCCCCCTCATTATATAATTTTTCTCTCAATACAACCCCTTGCATATCCCAGGACTTTTTGTTCACCCCCTGCTCATTTACAAACATTTAAACAATTTGTGTGGATTGGATTGCATGAGCCTGATATGTTGCTGAGCCAAAATCAAATTCATATTTTTAAAGAGTTATCATGTATGGTTGTTAAAAGGACTATTTTATAATCAATCATACATGCAGGAATGGGTTTTTTCTACTGAGGTAGCCATGGCAGGGGAAACCGAGGGAGAGGTAATTGGAACAGAGGCCCAAGAAGGCCAAGGTTCTCCATACACTTTGATGTCGACTCACAAGTGTTAGGACAGTTGTTTCAGGCTGGATTTTTCAATTGGATTGGGAAAGGAGTGGTCCAACCTAGGCCTGAAAGGCCTCCTTTCCAAGCTCTACAAGCCCATGGTATTCTTGTTCCCCCTCATGTCTCATCACAACCCGTGGTTCCCAAAAATGACGGATGGAAAGATATTGTTCACCCGGTAGTCTCCCAACATCGTGGCTGGCCCAATTTGTCCTTACCTACTCCCCTGCCCATTAACCCAATTGTCCAAGTTCCACCTGATCAGTCACTAGTTCAGTCCTCTCATGCTAGAAAAAGGTTGAAAATCGAGGCCCATCATGCCCTTGACAAAGGACAATCCACTGCTACCCCTCCCTTACCCTTCAATGGCTCTGACAAATATGTGTCTTCCTGGATGCATTTGAGGGATGATTGTTCTCACGTGATCAACGAGATTAAGCCTAAAGGCTCAACATAGCCAAAGGAAAATTCAGAAAAATCGAAGGGTGACAACAACAATCAAGGAAAGATTGAATCTCAGAGTGGGAAATATGGTTTTTGAATTTTTATTTTATTGATGGTTGATGACAATTGACTTCAGAAATTTTGGACAGCATGTTTTCTTTGGATATATGAGTAATATATTTTTTGAAGATAATTTCAAATATTTTGAGATAAATTGTCAAATGTTAATATGATGATGGGAGTCACAAGGATTTATGTTTTGCTTAATTAACTAGTATGTTGTGATTGTTAAGAGCTACAGGGAGTCACAAGGGGTCCCACCTACTAGTTATTATTTATTTATAACCCTTATTATGATTATTACTTTTCCCCCTAACTAAAAGTCGGTTGAGTCTTTTAATTAACTTAACTAATGAGTTGGTTCAACTACTTCAACTAATTCTAATTTGTTTAAAGGAAAAAGGAAAGGGAGGAACAAGGGAGGATAGAAGGAGAAGCATACTAAGGTTTGCTCTTTGAGTTTATGCTGAGATAGTTCATTTTTCATTCATTCCTTAATTTATCACAAGCCTAATTCTTTTTTATGATAGCAGGGTCTTATTGTAGACAACAATATTCAGGGTTGAATTACATCATTCAGACACTTGTTTTTCAGAGGTGTTGATCTATCTTTTATAGTCTGTGTAGACTTTTCTGTTTGTGAATTAGTTTTCATGACTGACAAAGGCTATTGTGCAGATTCAAGTGGGAAGCAATCTGTGGCAAGATGATCCATCTTTAATAGTTCAATTTTTTATTTTCTAGCAGAGGTCATTTTGTATGTTCCATCAGGGATGTCTAAGTTTGACTTTGGTCTGAAAGTTCTGCATGAAATTTTGTAAAAGGAATGACTCTTTGGTGAATTGGAATGAAATAAAGGATTGCTTTATGTCTCATCTGTCTTGATTGTTGAAAAGTCAACAAGAAACATGTGTCTAATTTACTTTTCCCTTAAATAAATTGGACAATAAATATTAATCTATTATCTCATTTATAACTTTGTTAGTTGGAGTTGTGACAAAATTATAAGTGTAGTTATGAGAGTTGTGAAGTAGTTTAACTCAGTTAAGTGAGTTAAACCCAGTTGTACTAGTTGTAACTGAAATTACACTAGTGAGAGTTCAGTGAATTAATTATTAATTAATTCAAACCAGTGAACTCACATGCAACTGAAGATTCACCACGGTTAACTACATGCATGTCAGATCTAGTGGAGACCTAGTTGAGATAGCAGGTGAAAGGGACAGTTTGGCTATCAATTGTGATTTGAGTGAAGTGCACTCATGAAATCACACATGCAATGGATATGCTTATGATCATGTGCAAACTAGGCAATTTGAATTCATTGTGAGAATTCTAATTGCAGGGATTGTGCAGAGGAGCCAGGTTGTCTGGAGACAGAATATTGGCACATGAATTTGTCAATTTTTGTATGACAGTGTGAGACGATTGTATTGTACTGAGATCTCTTGGATTAGGGTTTTTTATGAGATTGTTTCATGATCCATGATATACATAATATATGATAGTGGAGTTTTTATCTTTACGCTTTCCCTGTAAAACTTTTGTGTTATGTGTTCTTGATATTTCACTTTGTGATTGTGGTTTAATTTCCGCAAGAATATTAGTAGAAGCGATTATGTATTTAGAAATGGCATATAATTGTTAGATCAGGATAATCGCAAGAAATACTTAATTTGTATTGAAATTTCTACATGGTATCAAAGCCACGGAGCCACGGAAGTGAGGTGCGAAAATAATAGTATTTTCGCAGGTCACGTCTCTGATAGGGTGCAAACCTTAGTACTAAAAGGAGAGGTGTGAACTTCATTAATATTCTTGCAAGATGCTTAAAGGAGAGGTGTGAACCTCCCTCACCCCACAGTGCATTACAATGTGAACTCTCTCAAACAGTTCGCAGGCTAGACACAGGTGAGGTGTGAACCTCCCAGGGAAAGAGGGATTACAGCAGTTGAGTGTGTGGTTGGATAAAATTCAAATTTGCAGGACTTTCTTTGTGCTATAGTTGATTCAATATCGAAATGTCTTTCAATGGTTTGAGGTTGGAGTATGCACTCAAGGGCAGCTCGAACTACATTACTTGGAAGGACAGGATGGACGCAATACTCGAAGATAATGGCTTGAAGGAATACATTGGCAAAGATGTTCCTAAGCTGGATGCGACAGACACTGCAAATATTGATGCATGGAAAAAGAAAGTGGCAAAGGCGAGGAGGATTCTGTTGGAGGGAGTATGAGACCACATTGTCTCAAGTCTCCATGGGAAAGCCACATCACATGCAATGTGGATAGTTTTGATGGATCTGTTCCAAAATAGCAGCGACCATAGGAAATTGGCGCTCAAAGATAAACTCAGGAAGATCAAGATGGAGAAGGGTGACTCCATTCCAAAATATATCACGAAGTTTGTCCAATGTCGGGATGAGCTTGAAAGTGTGGGAATAATAGTTGTTGTTGATGATTTGGTGAGCTTGGCTCTCCTAGGACTTCCCAAGAGTTGGCACAGTTATCAAGACTCTGTCAATGGAAGGGAAAAATTGTCAGATTGGGAACGACTATGGTCGGATCTAGTGCAAGAGAAGTTCAGGTGGAACACCAGAGATGGATATTCATCAAAGCGTGATGATGAATAGGATTGTTCTTTGACTACCAAAGAAAGGAAAGGGAAAGGGAAGAAATTACATTCAAAATCTAAGTCTAAAGTCAAGAAGTTGGATTTGTCCAAAGTGAAGTGTTTTCACTTTCACGAACATGGGCATCTCGCTACTAATTGTGAGCAAAAGAGGAAGAACAAGACGATTGTTGGAGTTGCAACTGGTGAGGCTCTTATCTCACAATTTGAACTTGACTTCTCTTTGATCACATGCATGGCTTCAAGTGCATCGAGATCAGTGTGGTATTTGGATAGTGGCGCTTCCTACCACATGACGGGAGATAAAGAGTATTTCAATGAATTGGAGGAGAAATATCTCAGAATGCATATAGAGATGGGTGGCAAAGGATGATACAGTGTGACTAGTATTGGTACCATTACCTTTCAGAGGGAGTCAGGTAAACCATTTCAATTGAAAAATGTTATGCATGTTCCAGGTCTGAAGAAAAACCTGGTCTCAGTCGCAATGTTGGATGACAGAGGTTATGACGTTGTTTTCAGTGATGGAAAAGTGTTCTTGGGACATAAAGAAACGGGTCAAGTCAAGAATATAGGGATTTGAGTTAAGAATATCTACATGTTGTAGGTAGATGGTTGCGGTGCCATGATGGGCAAGACAAAAAAAGTGGTGAGCTGGGATGAGGGCGAATTATGGCATAGGCAATTGGGCCATCTTCATCATGGGATCCTTGAAGATCATGCAACAAATATATACTGGAATTCCAATGGGAACACTTTCTTAGTTAGATTAGTGCAAGGGGTGCACCCTGGGAAAGTATGTAAAGTCCACCTTTCATGAAAAGGAGAACCGTGCTTCGGTGATCCTGGAGAGAATTCACACAGACGTGTGTGGACCATTCTCGATTGCTTCAACAACAAAACATAGGTATTATGTTATTTTTGTTGATGACTTTTCTCGTAAATGCTAGATCTTCTTCATGCAGAAGAAGGATCAAACATTCTCAAAGTTTTGTGAGTTTAAAGAATTGGTGGAGAAAGAGTTGAGGAAGCAAGTGAAGGCTCTAAGGAGCGATAATGGTGGAGAATACATCTCTAACAAATTCAAAGACTTCTACAACAGAGAAGGAATTCAAAGAGAACTCATAGCGCCTCATAACCCACAGCAAAATGGGGTCATGGAGAGAAAGAACAGAACGATCGTGGGTGTTGCATGAGCGATGTTGCATGATCAGGGCCTACCAATACATTTGTGGGCGGAAGCATGCAATACAGTGGTCTGGAGACAGAATATTGGCACATGAATTTGTCAATTTTTGTATGACAGTGTGAGACGATTATATTGTACTGAGAGCTCTTGGATTAGAGTTTTGTATGATATTGTTTCATGATCCATGATATACATAATATATGATAGTGGGGTTTTTAGCTTTATGTTTTCCCTGTAAAACTTTTGTGTTATGTGTTCTTGATATTTCACTTTGTGATCGTGGTTTAATTTCCGCAAGAATATTAGTAGAAGTGATTATGTATTTAACAATGGCATATAATTGTTAGATCAGGATAATCACAGGAAATACTTAATTTGTATTGAAATTTATACATTGATTATCATCTTGGTGTCTTTACTTTTGTCTTTACATTTATTTCAGCAATTATTATATTCAGAAAATCATATAAAAAGTGAATTACCAGGGAGATTTTTATTTATAAAAGACTAGCCTAAGAACTT
This sequence comes from Picea engelmannii, assembly GCA_009831015.1. Taxonomy (NCBI): domain Eukaryota; kingdom Viridiplantae; phylum Streptophyta; class Pinopsida; order Pinales; family Pinaceae; genus Picea; species Picea engelmannii. Next base: position 373,718 of record ML790871.1, on the reverse strand, counting down.
GTAATTACTACTTGTGAGTTAGGATGTTATTTGTGTTGGCTATAAACATAGAGTGATATTCTCATCTATTTAGCTTTAGCCAAGAAAATTTTGAAAATGCTTGACTAAGATCATTTCATATATTTTCCTCAATAGTGACCAATTGAATGGTAGTGTCATACCACTACATGCTCATGGACCTAATAGGATGACTCGTTATGAGACCCCCTATCCTCCAACTAGGTCTTGAGTTTAATTATTTTATGGGTCCCTCCTTATTCTTACTGAGAAGCCTTTTATTTATTTCTCGGGGATCCCTGGATGAAGCATGTGAAGGTTTTTTTCTTTTGGCTCTTATCTTTTGCCAACTACTTTTACCCTCTGGGCCTTTAACCCCTTCTTCCCACTAGGAAAGGTACAACCCTTTGCTAACTTGGAAAACCGAATGCCTAAACCAATGTAGGGGATGGATGAGAGGGAAGATGATGAAAGTGAGAAGTATGGTGGGAATGGACGATGGCCTTTCATGAAACCAACCAATGGAAACTCACTCCTAAGGGAACCAAATTGCTAGGGAATTTTTTCATCCCTCCCAAGTATGGACAAGTCAAAAGTAATAAATTCCAAGCACACATCATGAAGAAAAAAGAATTAAATGCACATATTAAAATGTTTTGAGAATCATAGTGACACATACCATGATACCCAGACTCATTACCTCATGGAGAAATGTGCATTGTTGTTGAAGAACCAGGCCAATGGGATGGATGTTGTTGCTGACAGAATGGAGGTGTTGAAGAATAAGTTTGGGCCCTCTAGGGTCAGGGTCAAGGAAATATGGCTCTTGGTACTCCATGTCTAGGACCTGTGGGCATCAAGTCATAATCTCCTTAGTTATCCCTAGGATATGGGATAATAGGTTGCACTAAAGAGAAGAGAGGCCCTCTGGGGCCATGCTCAAGTCATTTGTCTCTCGGCACTCCTTGTCTAGGACCTATGGGCCTCGAGACATGATATCCTTAGTTATCCCTAGGATCATAGGGTATAACATCCCTAATTGCAGTAGTAAAAAACAATGTATATCGACAATAAATTAAGGGTTAAATCTACTAAACAATTTCTAAAAGTCCAACAGATGATGCAAGAAATAAGCTAGATAAACATTAGTAATACTCAAGAATGAAAGCATGATACTTTAGCAATGAAACAAGGTTGTAATAAAATTTGTTTGAAGAGATATTTTGCAGCCTTATGTCTGTAGTAAACAAGTTGTTACAACAGTAAAATCAATCGTAAAAACTTGTCAATAATCCACCCAAAATGTGCACTAGACTTAGGAGATTACTATGGCAAAACTTTAGCAACTTTTCATGGTTGAAATGCAAGTTATAAATGAAATTTTATTAGGGTTTTTGCAGCCCTAATGGCTGTAGATGAAATTTTATAATGACAAGAAATACTTAGACAATCAAGACGCCCTAGTGGCTATGACAAGCTTAGAACGTCAAGAATAGATTGTAGTTTAAATAATTTGGTTATCTCATGTTTTCATGTATCCTAATGCAACAATTTTATTTCTCCAATGAAAATTATAAATGATTAGTGCCTTAGCTATTGGGTTATGGAGTAAAAGAATGAGTTAACTATACTATTTCCTTGGGGGTGTAAAGCCTCTTACTCCCCAAGGAAAGTAAAGCTAACTAGGAAAGCGCTAGAAGGGTGTAAGCCCTTTTACTTCTCCTAGCACTACCTTAAGTAACAAATTATTTTCAAGACAAATATTGATGAGCTTAGTGGGGTTGTATGCACTTATACTCCCCAACAATGTCAACTAGTTAACCTTGCAACTAAGGAAAAGAGACAATAGAAAGATAAAACCCTTCAACCAGAGAAAGAATCAATAAGATAAAATTCCACTTTACAAAGAATTATCCACCAATATCCAAGAGAAACACTTCACATGAGGTAGTGCACCACTTCCTTCCACCAATAGCAAAGTAAATCGTGACAAATGAAAAAGAGAGATAAAATCCCCAAGGGTAGCAAAAATTTCAGCCAAGTACTTCTCACAATGGGAGATGTATGTTATGAAATGAGATTCACATGATCTTTATTTATACAAAATGTTTAAAACATATTTTGTGCACATAAATTAGGGTAAAACATAAGATAAGGGGTCAACGACCCTTATCTCACCCCTTAAACCAAATAATGATATTTTAATTCTAATTTGCACATAAATAAAACCCTAACACAAGACGTCAGCCCTTCTTAGGGAAATGATTTGGCACTTAGAGAAAGTCGATGGAGTTGGGAATGCATGTTTAGGCCTCCAAAGGCCACATGTCATTCATCTTATCCTTTTCCACATGGTTCAAATCCTCCTTCCTTCAAAACGTGCCATATGTCCTCATCACCACTCAAACCCCCTCAAGCATGATGTCAAGCCCCTTAAGGTGACCTTTTCGGCCTCCAAAGAAAGTCATTTGACTTGTGAGGGCATGGTGAGGTCATCCAAGGTGTCGTCTAGGCCTCCAAAGGCAACTCATCATGATCTAGCATGTGGGCCCTTGACATCCAACCTGTGGGATTCAATCCCCATGGAATCCCAAGCTAGGATTGTTCCCCCAAAACTGTCCACCAAACAAGGTCCTGCAAACCAAATGGGTATTCCCTCCAAGGATCTCAAGTCAAAATATCATGGCAAGTGAAAAACACATCTAATAAACAAGGCATCTAATAAATGTTCATCAAAACTACCTCGTCAAATTAAACAAATGATCAAATACCCTATAAAATTGACCAAGTTTAGGTATGGTAAGGGTGTCATAAAATTCCTATTGGGTAGATCAAAACCCTCAAGTAGGGGATGCTCCCAAGGGTGCCCCTTCAAGTTCATGTAGTGGATGATAAGGTGGATAAGGGGCTAGACTTCATAGGTCAATCAATGGGTTTCATGACATACAAGGGATCATATTTTCTCATCTATGGGTGCCTTTGAAGAGGGTGTGTTGCACCTTCATTTTCAATGCAACCTTTTTCCAAGCCCATTTATTTCCTTTAATTATTTTAGTATGTTTCCATGTTGAAGCCAAGGTGGGGCTTCTACCTAAGCAATAAAAATTGTGCCCACCTTAACTCTACCCTGGTCACATCATGCTTCCCCAAGTTGGAAACATATGTGGGGCTTCTACCTAAGCATTAAAAAAAGTTCCCACGCATGCCCCTCCCTGGTTGGAATTTGTTATTAGTTATTATTTCACAAGTCCTATCAATTTTTTATGAGAGACATTTCATTTTCCTCGATATCCTTGGTGAGCATCTAGAAGGTTAATGGTTTGGATTTTATCTTTTTCCAACTACAAGACTTTGGGCCTTTATCCCCTTCTTCCCATGAAATGAGGTACATTCCCTTATCGGGTCACTAAAGCCAAAGAGCCTAGAAGAGGGCAAAGTGATGGGAAAAATGATGAGAGGAAAGTGATAAGTATGGTTGGGAATGGTATGATGACCCCTAAAGGGACCCCCAGTTACACCCCTTCCCCAAAAGTTGGCCACTTACTAAGAAATTGATGACACTCACCAAGGTGAAACAAGGTCAAAAGCATAATCTCTAAGCATACATTTTATAATCAAAATCAACTTTAATACAACATGCTTAAATGCCTCAAATATTAGGGTGATTGTCTGCCACAATACTTGACTTGTATTGCATGGAGTAAGACCCAAATTCCTTCCAAAATCTATCTAGTGTGGTGGATGCTTTGACAATGGATCCATGTGTGGTGATAGAGCGGGTTTCCATATGTGCAAGTGGACACTGCTAGTCATGTGGTCTCTCGGCACTCCATGTTTTCAAAGTGAGGGCCTCGAGACATCATCTCCTTAGTTATCCCACAAAATGGGGATAACAGACCTTAAGCCTTTGAATATATTGATGTGGAGAAATTTCCCAACAACAGTAAGGTGTACTCCCCGATACAAAATCCCAATTAGACTATCCATTGTTTGGTTTAGGAGACCCATCTGGATTCTAGCTCGACTGCCATTACTGGTTATGAGGTGAAGATGGGTGACTATGCAATGTAAATACGTAGATGAAGACTATGTATGAAAATAAATCTAATATACTTCTACTCTATCCTATCTAGGAGAGAACTATCGTAATCGAATGAGTTGTATTGAAACTCAAATTTGTTGGGAACTTCACTTAGATAGTTTCAATGAAGGTGTGAAGTTAGAAACACATGCATGAAAAATATATAACCAGAAAAGTATAAACTATATTTTCCACATACATCATGACTCATATGCTCAGGACATAAAAAATATAAGGAGGAATAATAAAATTGCAAAAGTGATATAGATTTCATTAGATTAGTCTACAAGCAAACATATCCTTACATCCCATGTGAATAACATACATTCCTCCTAAAATAGTTCACAAAAAAACAACAACACTTGCAAGTTCTTATATCTCTCATAACACTGGCCCTGGGGTCTTCTCTATATTCATTAACCAAGTATTTTCTCCAAAAAGAGTTCTAAAGTGTATACAAAGATTGAAGATCCCCCTCCAAATGGATCTCTTCCATTATTTATACAATTATTCCTAATTATTGAAGGTGACTTCTTGTATTCCTAGAAGAGAAGTTACAAAACTATTCAACTTCCCTCTACATAATTGATGACATGTGTACATAGTGAAGACAAAGTTGAAGATGGTTGGAAAAGACAAAATAGACTATAGTTAATAGCAATTTCAAATTGTTATTTTGTCTCATTTATGGATTCTTATCCCTGATGTATGCTGCCCAAATTTCCAGTTGATCATACAATGTTGAGATCCGACGAAATGTTAATTCCTCAAGGGAATATGTGTGCATGTCTATATGTTCATAGAGGGTTTGCATCTCCTTTGACAAGGTATCCATGAATGCCTATATCATAGTATGGACTTTGGTCGGTTAGATGAGTTTTTGTTCAATTAATTCCATTGTCACTTTGGTGGAAAACTCAGTAATTTCTTGTATGCGGCTTGTATTGTCCTATATTTTATCGACCAGTTCTTCCATTGTGATACTTTATCCCAAATCTTCCAATTGGGGAAGTCAACATATTTTGATCAATTCTTGTGTTTCTTTGTGTAGTTTTACATGTATAGCCATTGAACTGGTGGTCTCTTTGTCTTCCCTTAAGTCCATTTTGTTGGTAGCACTCCATGAATAGAGATCCATCTTTATTTCCATGTTTGTGTTAATATTATGGTAGATTCGGGAGGTATGAACCTCTATTGTGACCTATGACGAGATTAGAATATTCCGGAAGGAATCAAAGAAGTAAAGGAAACCCTAGACGAGACGTTGGCTGCAGAAATATAATTAATATGAATTAATTAGTACCTAGAAGGAGAAGTCGGCCCCAGTAAGTTTGCCAGAACCACTATAAATACAAGGCGCCAATTCTCATTATTCACATTCTTAGAATTGCAGAGAGCCAGTTGTGCGCACTACAATTGGCAGTTTTGTGCGCAAGTTTCTGGGGAAGGTGTTGCGCCAGTTTATGGGTGGGACTATCTGATCATCTTTGGCTTCTATTCTTGCTTAGTGAATTAGCCTTGCTTGGCTATTGATTGCTACCAGTATTCTTCTCTGTCAAGGTCAAGGTGCTCAGAGGGTGGCTTTGGCCTATGGTTGGGTGAAAAGGGTATTGTCAATGGTAAAACGAGCACAATCTTTCATATTCTAACAGTTTGAGGGGCGATAGAGCTTGATCGAAGCATCTGGGTTTTATGCAATCCATTTGTCAATATCAATCATGTCTTATCAGATGGTGTTGAACTGTGTGAGCTTAGTCTACACCCTGCTATGTTGATCTATGATGGTGGTGGATGATTATTGGAAAATGTGTAGGTGGGAATACATGTCAATTATAACCTCTTCTAGATCTATCCTAACGTTTTTAGCATTGGCATTGAAGCTTTGCAAACTTCCCTTATCGATCTTTACCTGCTAGATATTCTCTTCTAGTTCCTGGATCCTTTCTTATTTTTCTAGGTTTTCTTGGTGTAATCTGTGGACATTATCTTCTGTGTCATTCATGAAATCAGAGCCAATGGAAGCTATGGCGACTAGGTTTTTGTTGACATTTTCTATTATGGGGGTTTTTGTGAGAATTGAGATTGACTTTTCCCCGGTCACTGACACTTTCTTCACCTGTTCTTGCACAATTTTGTCTGATACTTTGTCGTATGTGAATTTCTTTAGGTTGGGTACTTCACCGGGTTTGAATGGAGTACAAAGTCCCAAATCTAAGTCGTTGAATGGTGTCCATCAATTAAGCATTTTCATTTCTTGTTTTAGCGTCCTTTTTTTTTGTTCTTCTTCGATTGCTTTGTCGACCGCTTCCTTAGTTGGCTCTGTCATTTTTGTTTAATTTGTTGTCGTCTTCTCGCATATTTATTTTTGTTTGGCTTCCTTTTTATCCAGATTTTTGGTTATCGAGATGATGACATGGTGATGGAAGATCTAACTCTTCATTTATATCATTTTCATGTAAAAAGTTACACTTGTCAGCTTCTCAAAATCACACTTTTGAAAATAGTACGCAGGCTGCATATATACTATCCTGC
>ML790871.1:344948-355260 GCA_009831015.1 Picea engelmannii | reverse complement strand
AGAGATAAGGAGAGTTTTCATAAAGTAAGTACATCATCCTTTTTCTCTTGTCCATTCAATACTTTAAAACTAGGGAAAGAGTAGTATTCTGTCACAGTTTGTTCCAGATCCAGGTGGATCTGAGGAGATTGGTCTGTGTCCGCACTCACGAATTTATCCTTGAACATTCCTTCTATGCATCTACCTTTGCTCTTGCTTTTGCAGTGACTGTTGTTGCATCGAATTGGGCTTTGGCTTTAGCCTCTTCTGCAATATTTCTCTTTTTTGCAACAATGTCATTCTTTTTATTATGGACCTTTTCCTTTTTCCTTTTCTTCTTATCTGTTATTGCTTCTTCTTCCTCAGCATATCCCAACTACACAGATGTGGTTACAACGGATCCATTTTATGTTTCCTCTTCTTCTTCCTTCTTTTTGGCCTCTTCTCTTTCTCTTTCTTCATCTGCAATCCTCCATATGGACTTGCCTCATCTCTTGAAGATGAATTCATCATAATTCCTTGCATTACAATGTATTTCCTCTTCTTCCCAAACCTCTTATGTGTACTCCCAAGACACATCTAGCCTATTGAAATGCTCTTTGACAATCTTCTTTGGGTCGTGCCTCCTGAACCTCTCTTCTCCAAAGTGGTACGATAGTATTACATCCACTTCTTCTTGGGATTGTTTTTTGTTTTCAAAAAAGTAGGCTCTAGTGTATAGAGAGAGTGGTGGCCATATAGATTTCTTATCTCTATAAAGTATTCCATCGAAACCTTTAATCATCGTTTGATAGGCTACTTTATGGAGTACAATTTTTTATGGTACAAACCGAGGAAGGAGATGGGGGGATTTCATAGCACAATACACCCTGATATAAGTGTCGTGTTCCATCAAGTACCAATCCCCAATCCTCTTGATGACATTTATTTCTTTGTCAGTCATACATGGGGCTGACGTGCAATAGATGAAATCGTATAATTGGGCCAAGAAATGCTCGTAGATCTTATGGTACTCTATTATGTACTTATTCTCCCAGGGAACTTTGCAGTATATATGAATGGTTATGTCTATTGGATGCCATTCCCAAACCATATTTGGATAGTGGTGGGGAATGAAAATGATGTTTATAAGGTACAACAACATATGGAAGCTAGGGAAGGTCCTAGACTGGGCTTCCACGATTGTTGTGATGGGTTCCTATAGGTTTACTAATAGAATATCATCCCAATTGAACTATAATCCTTTGTATGCACAATAGTAAATCAATGACATATATGATAGGGAACTTTTGGAGGCGTCTTGTTCCCTCTAAAACCTGCATAACATTGCCACCATGTATTGATAAGGTTTTCTAAGCGCGGTTGTGGGATATTTGTCGATGGATCTGAGTTTGAGATTCTTATCTGGTTTGTACCAGAGGTGACATAAATCCTTGGTTGTATGCTTGAAATCACCAAGAATTTCATCGTCTAGCTTCTTGGCCCCCTTCTCTAGATGATAACACTTGGCTAGGTATTCTGACTAGAATGATACTATAGGTTCTCCTCTTGCATTGCAGATATATTTGTTCCCTAATTCCACATGCTTAAGTATCCAGGAGATGGCATCAACACAAGGGAATACAACATCTCAGGAAGCTACTCTATGTATCCAAGACTTTTTGATGTTCTTGAAATATTGAGTTCGCCCTGGTCCTCAACATCAGTGATAAAATTATATTTTTTAAACATTTGATATGCATCACCCCACTTGCAAGTATCTTCTCCCTTCTCTAGGAATTTAGAGGTGTCATTGTACATTACCCCTGTAGTGTCCGACTCATCTTGGATCTGGCGATCGCTTCTGGAAGATTCTGTGATTGGTACTTTGTTGGTTGTCTTCTTCCTCATAGACATCTGAATCTATAAGTAAATACCCGAGGAATCACTGGTGCTAATGTTGGGTGGAAAATCATCATCTGACGATGATAATATAATAGCAGGCATGGTGAACACTTTAGTGAGAAACCATAGCTAAAAAATAAGGTTAAAAGATTAATAAGATTAAAACCAGATCTATTTGTATGGTTATCGAAGGAGATGATATTAACTATGTCGATGGGTTAATACACAAATCAAAGAAGTTGGTGTGAAGGTTTCTGATGGGACCGAAGGTGTTCATGGAAAGAGCTTTGATGTACACTAGATAGGTTAGTGTAAATTGTACCGAAGACCATTTTACACACCAAAGGAGTTAATGTAAAAGGCTCTGGTTTGCACCGGTATAATTCGTTCAAAAGGTTCCGAGTGTACTGAGGAAGTTTGTATGAAAGTATCTAAAAATAGTATAGAAACCAACCATATTTGTGTTAAATCCTTTGGTGAAAATCAGAGGATTTCATATTAACCTCTCCACAGAGACTGGAGGAGTTGATGTTAAAATATCTACACAGACCAGATACTTTGGTTTGAAACACGTCGGTTAAAACCATAAAACTTTATAGCAATATTTCCATTTTACATAGTATTTTATCAAATTTTTGATAATCCTTGGCATAGGTTTTTTGCTTAATTTCTAGGATCAAGAGTTAAGGTCGTGAGAGGTTGGATATTCCCTCTTCAAGGGATTTTGAATAGGCTTAAGCAGATTCGAGGTTGTGGATTGTCCCCTGGCCAAGGTCACAGATAGACTAGCTTTGTGGTAGAGACAAAATAATGGATAACTAATAAGGACTTGAATATAGATAGCTCAACTTGGTGCCAAAGTGTTGGGTCAATTCTTTGGTCGGTCATGTGGGTGTCGTTTGTGGCCTACCAACATTCCTGAACTGTATACGACCGTGGAAAAGTGTGAACGTCGAGAAGGTAGGGGTCTAGGTGTAAAGGTAGGTCAAAAGGGCCAAAAGTGTTAAGGGGGCAAGGGTAAAAAAGAGCTCGGGATTATAGATTTTCTCGACGGGTTCAATCTGTACTTGCCCAAATCCCAAGGCAATTAAATGCAAGATTGGTGTAACAGGGGGTGACCTATCACTGTCACCTTAATATGAAACCCTTTCTATTTAGGAGTATATAAAAGTTACCCCAGGGGAGACGTCTCCAGTGAACTAAAGGGATGATAAGACTAAGGCAAGGATGCAAGAAAACCCCCCTCTCACTGGTCACTCAAGTCAAAAGTTTCTAAAGTTATTTAAGGGATGAAGCAACGGTAAAAAATGGAGTGTATCTTCCCAGAAAAAGACAACAAAAAAAATATGGCAGCTTTAAAGTAAAAATTATGATGTTAGTGCTTCTTAAGACCATGAACCTTCAAAAAATGGGCTAGATGATGTAAATTTGCAGCAATGTAATAGTTTATAACAATAATGCATATTTTGTAACATCCACAAGAATTATTCCTTGAAATTGCTTGAAAAAGACAAGAAAAAGTAACTTTGACTAGGCAAATTGATAATAAATTGTTACAAGCAAAGTTGGAAATGTTTAGCTAGCATTTAATATCACTTTTGCAGAGAATTTTTTGTAGTTAGATGGATGTATCAATATTTTGTAACAACAACAAATTATAGTGCTAAAAATTGCAAGAAAACACCATGCAAACTCAACATTTATCTAGTAGATTGATTGGCAATTGTCACAAGTGATTTTTGGATGAGCTAAGTATGAGTTATGTAGGTGAATGCAACAATTTAGAATGAATTTTTATGGTTGTAGCAATGATTTGCAACAATAAGAAGTCAGTCAATGAATTAGTCTATTTTAGGGTTAGTAGAAGTTAGCAAAAGCTTCAAGGAAGAGAGTTTGAGTGTTTAATCAATCCTTCAATAAGAGAGAGGCTAGAAATACTGCCTTCTAGGGCTTATGGAGCCAAGTGGATGGCTTCTTCTAAGGCTGCAAATCCATTTTTACAGTGCACAAAAGTCCAAGAGGAATTCATAGGAGAAGTAGTAACTTAAGTCCCCCTATGCATTTTCCTCAAGAAAAAAAGATACTAGGGTGTAGGAAATTCTAGGCCCTAGAACCTTTCTCTCCTTAGGATTTTTATGGGATAAGAACTTAGGAAAAGATAACTAGGTCAAAACCTTAGAGTGCTAGGAAACTAGGGCTCTAGGGTTTCACTAGTTACTAGATCAATTCAATGAAAAGATTGGCAAATAGAAAGTAAGAAAGTAGCAAATTAAGTTCTTTACTTCAAGCATTAAGTATAACATGCAATATCATAATGTTGTATGAGCAAATAAAACCATACATAAACCATTCAATAAATGACAAAAATGCATATTTTACCTACTTGCACCAAGAATAATCATGAAAATAGCATGCAAGATCACCATAAAAGCTTCCAAGATTGATCCACTTGCAAAAGATTCAGCCTTATACAAGAGTGTGCCCCACAATTTCAGCCAATAGCCCTTCTAGGGAGAAAATTCCATACCTCTCCTCTTGTGTGAGGAGTTGTGATGATAAAAATGAATGTACTTTATGTTTATTCATACAAAACTGGTGACCTTTAATTAATTTTAGGTCAAATAAAGTTCGACCTAGCCAATTTACAAATAAATTCAAATTAGACATAAAGAAAATTAATTAGCATCTAAAATCACTTCCAAGGGTGATGTCATGCCCTTCTACGGTGATGTTGAGCCCCTAAGGTAGAATGTTGGGCTCCAGATGCTGAACATTTGGCCTCCAAAGGCCCTGGATGATTCCCACACATGCCAACTAGCTCACAACTTCCCTCAAAATGAAAACCCTATCTCTGGATGACGTGCAGGGTCATGATGGTGACATCATGGGCTCTCAAAGGTAAATGTCTAGGTGGAAAAGAAAGATCCCTCCGGGTCTAGGTCTACCAGGGTGCCTCCAAGGTGGCATCCTTCTTTCTTCCTGGTGCAAATATCAGATGTCTTCTTGCCTTTGATTGGGGTTACAGCATCCATCTATGGGATTTCACCCCCATGAAGGTCCGATATAATCATTCCCCCATGTGTACATGTCCACCCGGCAAGGTCTTGCAACAAAAACAAGTATGCCCTCCAGGGGTTCATAAGTCACAGGGATAATAACAGGTAAATCAAATCCAATAATTAAATTACCCAAACATGTGCATCAAACCCCCCTTTACCCAGACAAATGCTCAAAGACGTTATGCAATATAACAAGTCAGGTTTGTAGAAGGTCACAGGGTGTCCTATTGGGCTAATCCTCCTTAAGTTTGGGGCATTTCCTAGGTGAGAACCAATCTAGGTCATGTAAATGTATGAGGTGGCATGGGGTGCAGTGATAACAAGGAAATATAAATATTACATGTGGGTGCCTTTGTAGAGGGAAAGATGCACCTTGCATTATATGCCATTGTTTCCTATCCCATTCATTGCCTTTTATTCTTAACTTCGTTGCTTTTGATCTTTTGTTTTTATGCTTCAAGGGAATAGGTGAGGGAAACTGTCATGGCTTGGTGACCAAAAGTGACATCGTTATTCACAAGCATTTCATGGAGATGAAAAGTTTGGCTCATGATGAGACCCCCTTTCTCTTGGCTATGCCACCAAGAGATACTACCCCGGTTTGGTGACCAAATAGATGGTAATGTCATACCACTACATGCCCATGGTCATAATAGGTTGGCTCATGATGAGACCTCCCATCCACCAACTAATACCTTGAGTGTTTTTTTTTCTTATGGGTTCCCTTTTCTTACTAAGAATATTTTTACCACTTTCTCGAGAATCCCTGGGTGAAGCATCTCAAAAGTTTCATCTTTGGCTTTTAACTCTTGCCAGCTACTTTTACCCTCTATGCCTTTAGCCCCTTCTTCCCACAAGGCAAGGTACAACCCTTACTAATGTGGAAAATCCTAATTCCCAAACAAAGGTAGGGGGATATGAGAGGAATAAAGATGGAAAGTGGTAAGTATGGAGGGAATGGGCGATGACCTTTCACAGACCCACCCAGTGGAAACCCATCCTAAAGAGAGATCAACTTACTAGGGAATTATGTCACCCTTCCAGGTATGAACAAGTTAAAGAGAATAATTTCCAAGAAAACATTATGAAATGAAGGAGAATTCAATGAAACATATTCAAGTGCTTCAATAATCAGAGTGACACATACCATGATACCCGAACTCATTACCTCATAGAGAAAGACTTACTTCTACTTCAGGACCAAGATGGTGGGATGGATGTTGTTGTTGCTAATAAATGGGCTACAATGAAAAAAAGAGGGTCCCTCTGGGGCGATGCTCAAGTCATTTGAATCTCGACACTCCATGTCTATGACATGTGGGCCTCGAGACATGATCTCCTTAGTTATCCCTAGGGTAAGGGATAATAGGGGACAAGGGGTAAAAAGGGATCAATATTATAGATTTGTTTGATAGGTTCAATTCCCTTTTTAAATGCATGAAAACCCTAACCATAAATTCAACCTAACCTTAAAATCACAATGTTTCCAGGTGGGTTAGGGCTTACCTGGACATGTGCCACTTAGATGATGATGCGTGGAGGTGGCAACAAACACATTGTGTGAATCTTCTCCAATCAAGAGTCTGGAACACTCTTACTCTCTCTTAGGATCCTCGACAAAATGGCATTAAGAGAAAAAGAGAGAGTGCATTTTTATAGGTTTCTGATCCAAATTGGATCCTCTCCAAAACTTTGTAATAAGCACTTAGCTTCTTACTCTTTTGTAAATTTTGTAAACATGTAATTTTTATTTTATTTTGTCTTTTTGGAAAAAGTTGGAAGTGGAAATGAACCATTGTGAAGGTTGGAATTCCAAATGAATCCTATTAAAATAATGAGAGCTGCAGTGAAGAAGGGGAGAAGGATATGTAAGGAGAAATGGGGAATGACAATAGCAGAAATTACAGATCGAAGAAGGAAACCTACATGAAGTTGGGTGGACAAAGGAGTTAATGTCCCTATTCACTCTAAGGAAAGGAGTCTATGAACCTTGGCCTCTACAATTTTGTAATGTTAGTGAGTAACAATACACATAGTCTGTGTATCTCTCACCCCATTGTAATTTTCTCCCGATCATAATAAAAATCTCATTTAAATGATGATATATGAGAGTTAATGAATTTTGTTCTTGGATATCTTTGTTACAAGTTGCAATGTGTTGTAGAAAATTTTTTGAAGTTTTTTTTTAGCCTGTAGCACCCATCCAAAGCATTTACTTCCTAGGCAAACTTATCTTACCTGGGTGAATTTAGAGACCCATAGGCATTTTTCTTCATTGTTGAACATTTAAATTTGTCCTTGGTATTTTTATTTTTTTTTCAGAGAATCAAAATCGCCCCTAGATATTTTTTTCATTCTTGGGGGTCACCAAATCGCCCTATGATCTTTTTCCTTTGATGTTGAAGATCGAATGTTCCTTTAAGAATTTATCTCAATTGTCGGTTAACTCATTCTGAATGGGTTTAACTCGTGGTCTATTTTCCTCATTTAGTCGGTTGGGGTTTCATTTGGTCGACCCGGCCATCAAAGAATTCGACTAGGATTTCATTTGGTCGACCCGACCATCAAATCATTCGATCAGAATTTCATTTGGTTGACCCAACAATTAGGGCATTTGACTGGGATTTCATTTGGATGACCCAACCATCAAAGCATTTGACCAAGATTTCATTTGTTCAACCCAAAAATTAGGGAATTCGACTGAGCTTTCCTTTGGTCGACGGGACCATCAAAGAATTTGATCGATCATCCATTGGGCCAACACGACTAGTGGGTAGTCGATGGATTTATGATTTGGTCGACCCGGCTTGCAGATAGTCGGATTTCCCTTCTCCAAGTCAACTTGTCTGTCATTTATTTTTCGACCCGACTATTGGGAGGTCGACCACTTTTTCTTCTAGTTGATGGGCTATTTACTGACATATGATGGGGATTATAACCAGTCGAAGAAGATAAAGATAGAAAGAAGAAATTTTTTTCGCAGAATCCTTCGTGTTGGTGAGACGGATAGGCCATAGGCCTACCATTTACGATTCAATTTTGTGTGTATTACGTGTGATCGAGGAAATATCCCATCAGAGGCTTTGGTAGGAAGTCCTCCAATATACACTGGAAGAATTTGTATCAAAGTCACCAGTGTAAACCGAAGGACTTTTCATTAAGTGTATCGGTGGTATTGAAGGACACGAAATGAACTCCTCTGGTTTGACCAGAGGATTTTATACGGACTCCTCTGGTCAAAATGGAGGAGTTTATACAAACTCGTGTGGTGGTACGTTAACATTTCGACGAAAATTTCAAGAAGCTCCCTAATGGTTACCGAAACTATTGGGGGGAATTCCTCCAGTTTACATCGAAGGAGTTTGTGGTAAATCTTTTGTTGTACACTGAAGGCGTTTATACTAGCATGTCTGAAAACCAATAACTCAACTTAAAATATGTTTAAGTGTCAAAAATTGAAAAATGCAAATTCAACCAAAATGTGAAACTTAAAGTGACATGCATAGAGAGGAAGGAGAAATCGTGCTAAAATATTCAAGTCAATAAGATATCAAAGAAGAGAAAATAAAAGGGTCTCCATTTTCTTTGGTGAAGGCTTTTCTAGAGGAAAATATGATAAAAAGGAGGGTTGTTGGTCCCTAGCAAAACAAATGGTGACACACTGGGTGAAGCCATGAATCTCTATGCGGAGATGGTATCCAGACATGAACTTTTGAGGAAGGGAGTGTTGTAATGCATGACCCAGTAGAGAGAGAATAAGTCCCATAGTTTTTCCAGAATGCATATTTTGATGAGACAAAGTTTGTATGATACAAAGGGGGAATTAGGACCATACCTCATAACATATTGACATTTAACACACACTTTTTCACATGGAAATGGTTTTGGGGAGATATGAGGAGTACTACAAGGAATTGAGACATTAGGGATGCTAAAAATACAATTTGTTATGCATTTCCCTGGTGTTTCTCTGTTGTCAACGAGTGTCCATAGCCCCGACGAAGTTATCCCAATGTCACAAGCCTTTCTCTACTGCCAACACACATCCATAGCCCCAACGAAGATACTTCCATGTCCCATGTGATCTGGAATTCCTTTCCCAATCATTTACCTACAATCTGGGACATCTTCATTCATATATCTGCAATATCGTGCTTTGTGACCAAGATAATTGCATTTGTATCATACAATATTTTTGTCCATCAACGGGTAAAATGAATTATAACTTTTGTTGTCAAATCTACAATTATTTCCATATATTATGTTTACCCCATTCATGCTTCTTGCATATTTGTTCCTTTCATTGATTCTGCAATTAATTACCTTATGTCTAAAAATTTTGCAAGTATAACAATGACCAAGAAAGAAATTTTGATACCTGGGAGTAAGTGACCTTCTTTGTTATGTAGTCCATCTGGGTTCATGATCTACTCTTCTGTAGTTTCCTTCATACTGATTGAATCTTCTTTGATTCCTGAAGGTAGGAGGTATGCTTGGATATTCATATCTTTTGTAATCATTCCTTCTTTCTAGTATCCTGGTCCACTTCTCATCAACTGTCTTTGTAGCTCTTTCTTCAACCTTCTTGTTGGTATTTGCATCTTCTTTGTATGAAGTTTCACCCATGCATCCAAGATTTGTTAATTCTTTTGGCACTTGAGAGTTTCTTAAGCTCTTCCTCAATGAGACAACTTATTGTTCAAGTTTCTCACAATCTTCTTCTTTCTTTATCATTTGGACCTTCTTTACTTTTTCTATTCATCTTGCTTATTCGAGTAGAGTTTTCAAGGAAATGGTTTCTTCTCTTAGTTTCTGAAAGTCTTCTAATTGTTTATTTAAGCTTACAACTGTCTTTTCATAACTACCCAATTCACTTCTTAGTTTTCTACGTGTGTCTTTGAGCTTGCTATTTTCAATCTCAACATGCTTCAATTTTTTAAGATTCTCATCTTCTTGTTGAATCATTTCTACTTCATGATTTTATTCTTATTCATTGTCATCTCTTTCAATCCTTGGATGAGGACATTCAAATTCAACATGTCCTACTCCTTCGCAATTAAAGCAAAAGAACTGACCTCTATTTTCTTCTTTGAAATCTGAGATGTTGTAATCTTCTTCAACTTCTTCTTATTATTATTATGCTTCTTCCCTTGCATAAAGGTCTTGTAGCTTGTCCCAAATATATTTTTTTGATGCACATGATCCCACCTTGGATTTCACTAAATCTCGCGATAACTTATAACTTCAATGGACTTTTTCAGCTTGCCTACTAGCTCCTTCTTTCCCTTCACATCATAACCCTCTGGTTGCTTCATATATATTTCTTCTTCCAAATCCCCGTGTAGGAATGTTTTCTTCACATCCATTTGTTCTACTTCAAAATCAAATGC
>ML790871.1:258248-343325 GCA_009831015.1 Picea engelmannii | reverse complement strand
GTTGAGGAGCTTCTCTATCAGAATGGGATATCAGTCTGCCTCAATCAAATCTGTCCTCTGCTCCCCTGTCATACGCCTCCTTAACTCAGCATGAATCGTGCCAGGGGGTAGCTGATCCCTTTAAATGTTGAACTGGCATGTGCAGGTTCCTCTGGTGAGTTGGAGACTCAGCGTGGCTTTCCTGAAGAGAATCGATACAAGGGACTCTCCTGGGTAAATTTCAGCCGGGACCTCCATACTCTGCAATAAATGGGTGATGTGAGGCTTCACCCACCCTCTTTCTCCTTTTCTACTGAGCTGAAGCGGCTCTTTAGATCCCCGAGTGGAGTCCCTGATGAAAAACCGACCCAGTCCAGAGGTCTCTTCTTCTTTCCTCACGGTCTCATGTTCTTCACTGTGACTTTTCCCCGAATCTGTATCGGGTTTTGGGGTTTCCAATGTCAACGTGCACCTGTCCTTAGGAATCCCGATCCTCCGATCCCCGATGCGCTTCGTCCTTAGCCCTTCTGGTTGTGCCTGGTCCATGTGACCACCTCCCTATAAGACCGTAGCCTTATACTCCGCTGTCGGGGTTTCAGACTTTTTGATGTCGAAATGTGCAAGTCCTCAGGACTCGCGATATACTGATCCCCGATGCGCTCCTTTGTGCGTTTGCCCCTCCTAGCTATAACTCCTGGTCAATGTGACCATCACTCCATGTGACCACATTCTAACTCCCCATCGGAGTTTCGGGATTCACGGTTTCAAAATGCATGAACTCCTTGTGCACGGGATCTCCAATTTCCTGATCCCTGACTTTCTGGGATCTCCTGACATGCTTCACGCACAATGGACGGTCCTGATCCGATCGGGAAATCATGTTTCACGATGCTGCTATGCATGAAACCTCTGCTCCCGGGATCTCCGATATCCCGATTCCCGATATGCCGATGAAGCCCTCCTGTGGAGCTTTCGTCGATGGTGCTAGATGATGTCGCTAACAAGAATTATTGCTAACAGATGTGTATGTAGAGTAGTCTTCTGCCTTGCTATACCACACTTCTTATAGAATTCTTCAAATTCATTCTCGTAGAACTCTCCGCCATTATCTGTCCTCAACACCTTAATTCTTTTCTCCGTTTGATTCTCAACAAGAGCCTTAAACTCTTTAAACCTGTCAAAGATTTCAAATTTCTTCTCGAGGAAATATATCCAAGTATTCCTCGACAAGTAATCTATAAATGAGACATAGTACATAGATTTTCCCAATGATGGGACCAACAGGTCCAAAAACATCACTATGAACTAGCTGTAAAATTCCTTCTGCCCTCATTGCACCAGAGGGGAATCTTACCCGATTCTGCTTCCCATATAGACAATGCTCATAGAAATCAAAATCTAGAGAGCAGTTAGACATTCCTTCAACCATACATTTACCATGTAGTAGTCGAAGACCCTTCTCTTCGATATGCCCCAGTCTTTGATGCCACAACATAACATTTTCTCCATAGACTGTAGGAGTTCTTTCTTCTTCAAATCCAATATCAGGAACAATGGAACTATTACACCCATCTCTAATAATGCTTCCTTGCAGCTTATACAGAGTTCCAAACCGAACTCCCTTCAACAACACCATTGCTCCTCGAACCATCCTGCAGGTTTCCTTTTCAAATATTGTTTTTACCCCTACATCGTCCATTTTGCTTACAAAAATCAAATTTCTCACCAAACCTGGGATGTGCAGAACACCAGGCAATGTTCTAATCCTTCCATCTATGAGCCTCAACTTGAATTTTCCTTGTCCTATGATTCTGGTTGTCGAATCATCACCTAAGAAAACATTACCTCCATCATAGCTTTCATATTCACAGAACCACTCCCTGCGGGGATTCATATGAAAGGATGCACCTGAATCAACCAACCATTCCTCTTGATCTGCATGTGTGCTTGAAGAAGCCAAGTACACATCCCCTCCTTCTTCCTTGGAGGTATTTTCTTCTATAGAAGGAGATTCTTAAGATCCCTTCTTTTTCTCAACTTTGGATCTACATTGCATCTTGTAGTGCCCTTCTTTTCCACATCTCCAACATACCTTTACAAACTTTTCAGGAGATTTAGATCTACCCTTAGACTTAGATCTCCCACTTGAGAACTTAGATCTATTTCTTTCCTGGGAACTTCCTCTTGCACATAATGTGTTTGTGCTCCATCCTGCCATATTCTTACATCTCATATCCTCCAACAACAAGGATGAGACTACTTCATTAAACTTCAAGGCAATTGTATTACTACCTATGGCCACAACCAGACTATCCCAGGAGCCTGGTAAAGAACACAGTAAGATGATACATTTATCTTCATCTGAAATTTTAATCTCAACATATACTAATTGACTTACCACAGTATTGAAGGAGTTCAAATGCTCTGCCACCGAGTCTCCATCTCTCATCCTCAGGTTATACAACTTCTTTCTCAGGAATAGTTTATTTACTAGGGACTTAGACTGGTACAACTTCCCCAACTTTTCCCATAAATCCTTGGTTGTAGCTTCCTCTGACACATTCAATAATACTGAATCTGAGAGGAGCGGTTAGATTGTGCTCTTTGCCTTTCGATCCAAATTTTTCTAGTGATCTGCTGAAGTTCCTGTAGGTGCAGTACCTAGATCTACCACGATCCACTAATCTCTGTCCACCAATATATCTTTCATATTGAGCTTCCAAAACTCAAAATTTTTCCCATTAAACTTCTCGATATCCATTTTTGAATTGCTTTCCATTTCTTTTCACCTGAAAAACTCAATACCATAGATCTTCCACTGTAACAAGGATTATCATAGTCCCGAGACAAACCCTTGACTACAAAGGAGTCCCCTTGAAGACAACAAAGCTCTGATACCAAATGTAGATTTTAACCTTGTACAATATTTACTGCAAACATATTTTCAGTAAAATAACAGAAAATATACAATGGAAAATACAAACATTACACAGAGAATTTTCCCCTGGAAACCCAAACCGGGAAAACCAACATATTCTATATTCATTCATAGTGATACATTGTTTACAATAAAATATACATATAGGAGCCTGTGGCATCCAAAACCCCAACCCAATGACTTGGATTAATCAAAAACCCTAATTCCTTAACCGGAAATAGAAAACCATCGACAAAGAAACCGTGTGCCGGAAAACCACCTAAATATGTGACATGTTTCTCGAGGTAGATTTTTTTTTTCTTGGGGGCATTGCCCCCTTGCACCCCCCTACGTGCAAAGAATATAACACATACCCAAGAACAACAAGTACCATCATGGAAAAAATTAGTCAAAGAGTAATCAGAAAAAACAAAAAAATAAAATACAATCGTGATACAATCAACCAGAGAGATATGGAAGATCTTCCCCTATATGGTGGCCAAATAAATGTTGAGGAAAAAGTATGAAGAACCTCGCTCAAGCATTTTCAGATCTTGATGGGCTACAACAAGATAGTTGGGAATGTCACCCATAGTTTATAGCCTTTAATCCAAAGAAATCTCTTAATCCACATATAACATGTACTAGGGACTAAGGTTGATTTTATATGTTATATGTAACTATGTAAAAGAAAGAAATAAAAGAGACACATAAGAGTGTATAGGAAAAGAGACGAGAATAAAAGTAAAATCTAAACAATATCATTAAGATAACATGTGAAACTGAAATCAAAGATCTGATTTTTATATTAATTTCATTCTGAGATACAAAGAAAAATTCTCTTTACAAACCCTTGTGAGGGTGGGACCAAAGTCATATTTAGAAGTCTTCTATGGAAACCATACAAAAATACTCCGACAACAAAAGAAACTGAAGCTAAAGATCTGGATCATCTTTCCATAAAAGTGTTGTCACTTGACTCTGCAAAATATCCTTTATTAGTTATGAACTCTACTCCATAAACAAACAAGAACACACAGACTGCCAATAAAGATCATAACCTTTAGAAACAAGCTGTTGAAAGATATGATTCAGTTTTGAATCCTGTTGCCTTCAATAAGACCTTGTTGTCATCAAGATGGTTTATCTTTCTATTAAACTTAGAATGAATGAAGAAAATGAAATATCTCACAAGTATAGAGCATACCTTATATCGTAAGTTCTCCTTATGTTCTCTCCCCCTTTGTCTCTTCATTTGATTGAGATTTTATTCTTCTTCAAACAAGTTATGGTAGTTCAACTACCTTTCTTTTGTTAAGCTTTAATTAGCTTAACCAATAGTTTGAGACAAATAGATAATAATAAAATAAATACGGGTCTATTAAATAATAACTAAATAGGTGGGACCCCTAATCTCTTTGTTAAATTATGACTCTTCCTTGTCACTCCCTTTTATTGAATTCAATAATCGACATAATGTGAAATATATTAACCCAAAATATGATCAAACACTTACCTTGTAACTCCCATTCATATAAATAGTCAAACATTTTTATCATTAAGCAAAATAAACATGATTGTTGACCAAAAATAGGATAATATCCACGTTGTCCAAAACATTCTCTCTGAATATATGATTGTTGTCCCAAAAAAACAATATGTTATCATATCAATACCAACATCAAAATCCATATTTTCTATGAGAGGTGGTTTTCATCTTTTCATTGTTTCCCTCCTTTGATACTTCTGTTGTCCTGCCTTCTGTAGCAACCTTAGGCTGATTGGAACCTTGAGGATGGATTTTGATGATGACATAGGAGCAATTTTCTTTGAGGTGGAGATGGGAGGACACTGATTTGGAGGAATTTTCAGAAGAGTTAGGGGAGTTGGCCACTTTTTTACCTTTATCAATATTTGGTTTAGGCATGGTAGTTTTTATCCTTTTTCTTGCATGTGAGGATTGGGTTGGCGAAGAAATGCGATCAAATTGGGTATTTGGATTGAATGGCAGTGGAGGAGAAGGAAATGACAATGATATTGTAGGCCAACCATTATGATGTGCAACAGGCTAATGGATGATCTCTTTCCAACCATGATTGGCAGGTGATTCTGGCTACATAGAAACATGAGGGGGGACATATATACCACATAAGTTTTGATGTTCCTAGAAAGGAGGCCTCTCACATCACCGTTGGAGAATCCCTTGGCCAACCAGGTTGAAGAACCCAGCTTGAAAAAGATGATTTAGTTCTTGTGGATCGACATCAAAATGTATTTAGAATTGTGGACTTCTATGGCCTTTTTGCCAATTGTTTCCTCTACCTCTGTTTGTACCTCTGCCATTGCTTCCCCTGCTAAAAAAAATCATCCTAAAGAAAAATTTCAGTTAGAATTCGAAAACGTTTAACAATCCATTCAATAATACTCTACCTACATAAAATCAAGATGTTGGCTCTATTATTCACAGCAAAAGCATGTGCAATCCATCCATTGATATAATCCACCAAATACTAAATTTAATAATTAATTGCAAAATAAACAAGGAATTACACGGTTATTGGAAGATGGGGGGCTTTGTAATGAATGAAAATGATATCATGACTGGAATGAACAAATGTATATTGTTCAAGAAAAATGGAGAGCCCTTCCCTTATAAAACAATGCCTTCATATTGAAACCTTCACTCAAATCATCATCCAAATATTTTGAATGAATTTATAATAACATAATAGAGAAGTGAGTTAAATGTTATTGGGATAATGATGAACATATAATGAGCTAAAATTGATATCATGAATGGGATTAAGATGGTTATTTTTCTATTAAATAAAATATCATTCATTAATTCTATAGTTCAAAATAATATTCTTTGTTGGAAACATTTTTCCACTATTCGCCAAGTCAATTTAGAAAGAAATAATCCCCTCAACCAAATATTATTTGAGCGAAAACCATTTCTTTTATAACACTTCATCAACAACATCCATGAACTACAACCTTTAAACTGTTTAATATCAATTCGAGGAAAAATTCAGAACTACCAACTTTCGTAATATTCCTTTTCTTTTTCAAAACCATAGATGTTCCTTTAAAATGGTAAAATGATCTGTAGTAGACCATTAACAAAGCATTTTGGCTTGGAAATAATCATAGCTAAGATATTTTAAATCAGCATGAAATACTGAAAGGAATCACAAGAACCTTTCGACGGTGCATCAAAATTTTCGCTATAACCTCAAATCATTAACAACGAAACCAAAGTGGCTTGAAAACCCCAGTGTGAGTTTAATAATCAACAACTCATATTAACTTCAGAAGTCACCTAAATTCCTCGTGGATAATTAACATAGTGAGCCCACGATTTTGTGTTTTCGAATCAATGTTATGGCTATTGGGGAAAGAAACAAGTCTTCAAATTATTTACATGTTTGAATTCAATGGGAAACAAGGCCTGGAATGAAACAAAATAGGCATGAGGTTCGCAGTGCATCCCATAAGCAAGGAGATAACAATTCCTTCCCCAAAATTAGTTTCTTGGAAAACTTCCAAGGTGGAAGCATTTACAACACATAGGTCCTCATAACTCATCAAACAAAGAGGAATACAATTATTTCAAGGTCTAGGTCGGGCTAGGGTAATATATGAAACCTTCATTTCCCTTTTATTTTACAGAGAAAGAGAATATTTAAAAAAAACAATCATAGAATCTGAGCGGAAACAATCTTAATTGTTGTAAAAACATTTTCCAACAGTACAATTGCCAATGTTTGTTCCAAACGTAATCAAAACATGTAATCCAACAAGAGTAGAATGTCGAATGATAATTCGGGTTCAAAACAATTTTACGCCAACAGGAAAGAAAATACTATCAAATTGCATTGTGCACAGCCAAAATGCAAACAATACACCGTAGACTTTGTATCAACAACATAAATACCACATTTTCTTCAAGCACAACACAATTCATACCCTAACCCAAACACAAAGTCGAGCTATATTTTTGGTTCGAGTTTCTCAAATGCCCAAAATGAAAAACAAGGAAAACCCAAATCGAAATGTGATTTCGCAAAGTTGGAGTGTTTTAAAATAAATTTTGTAAACTTTGGAGAGAAAATACATTTTGCATGCAAAATTCTAGAGCCAACAAAACGATTTTAACTTGAGTAGAGTTTAAATTTAATGAATGAAGAAATAAAAATTTCATACATGTAAGAGTAATGATAAGGAAACCACAAAACGCAACTCCTTTTCCTTAAGGGCAAAAAATGGTGGAGTTTCTATTTACGAGAGTGCCCACAACAAATACCAAAAACATAGTAAAGGTGTCATCCTTGAGATAAGGTAAGAACGACATGCAATAAATGCATGTCGCTTCCCATCTCCCATTATTAAATGTCATCAACCACAACATAGTGAAGCTTGCTAGCTTCCATCAACCCTTTACACATATGTCAACTATTTTGGCAAATTTATTATACTAACTTCCAAGACAAAAAGTCAAGTCCAAAACCAACACAAGGATCAACAACATATATAATTTTCCAAAGAAATTCCATACCATATGATGGCCCATTGTCCAAATATAACATAAATTTGAATGCAATTTGTGCTTAGTGTTAAATTCTAGATGTAGCAAGGGAAATAATGTTTAATGACATAAACATTTATTTTCAAATCAAATTAAAAACCAATCATCCATAAATTGCAATTAGAACCATAGTTTTTCTTTTGTTCCCAATTGTGAAATTATTCTTGTAATGCAATCATCGACGAAGCTTGGAGATCTTAACAAGAGGTTTCGTTTCCTTTTATTATTGTTCTAAAGGGGTCCCACCTATTTAGTATTAATAATATGTACATATAAATGCATTGCAACTTATTTGCAGGAAGGGATGTCATGTTGCCCTTTTTTTAGGCGTCAACAGTCATTACTTGGAGAACTATCCTTCTTTCTAGTTCTTCAGATATGTCCAAGCAAACAAGGATTTTTTATTTCTCAAACTAATTATATCATAGAAATGTTAAAGAGGTTTAGAATGGAAGATTGCAAACCAGTTAACACTCCTATGAAAACCAGTTGCAAGTTGAGCAAAGATGATGATTCAATGTCTACAGATCATAGGCAATACATGTCAATGATTGACAACTTACTATATGTGACAACATCCAGACTAGATGTAATGCATGCAGTTGGACAGGTGGCACAATTTCAAGTAACACCAAAGGAATCACATGTTCTAGCATTGAAGAGGATTTTCAGATATCTCAAGGGAACATAAGAGTTTGGATTATGGTATTCAAAAGGAAAGGATCTATCACTTATTTCCTACATAGATGCAGATTGGGCAGGTTGCATTGATGATTGATGAAGCACCAGTGGAGCGAAATTCTACTTGGGTGAGTGTTTGGTATATTGGCTAAGAAAGAAATGGTCATCAATAGCATTGTCTACATCCAAAGTAGAGTATATTGCAACAACATCATGTTGTACACAGGTTCTATGGATGAAACAAACTTTGACAGATATACAGGTTGAGTATGATGAGCCCATTCCTATATATTGTGATAATACAAGCACTATCAATATCTCAAATAATCCAATGATGCACTCCAAGACGAAACACATTCCAATCAAGTATCACTTTCTACGAGAACAAGTTGTATAGAAGAACATCAGAGTTGAATATGTGGGAACAAAGGAACCGGTTGAAGATATCTTCACAAAACTGCTTCCAAGGGAATGTTTTGAGTATCTTCAACAGAGACTCGAAGTAATTTTCACTCCAAAATGAATTATTTTGAATGCTTATCTTATATGTCTTAGATTTACACAAGGAAGCACCATACAAAGGATAGTTCGGGTTGGGGGAGCAGGTTTAGGAAGAGTTCAATTAGGGGGAGCATCCCCAAGGATAGTTTAGTTAGGGGGAGAAACCCCAGATGGGAAGTTAACTTTTCCATTGATGTCAAAGGGGGAGAGATTCATCGGATGAAGGAAAAAGAGCTAGATTCTTGGAGAGAGAGAATAGAGGCATGCTTCCAGAGGGAGCATTGGTCACAGGGGGAGAATAAGAGATATGACTTCAGTGTTGAATCAAAGTGTTTCCATCAATGCTAAAGGGGGAGATTGTTTATTAATTTAATTGGTTGTCATTGATGTCAACCCTTGAAGCAAGTCTGGTAGAAAATTCCAGTAGCCCCAAACAATATGGATAAGGGACTTCATTTTGATTGATGTATAATGCTATGAAGTTTAATATATTTGAAGGTAAGACTATTCTAGATGGATACTACATGTAATGTCATTTCTGGTGATATGTGGAACCTCACAGTTAAAGAGTTATGGCCTTGTGAAATTGGAGAACCCTCATGAGTTATATAGAATCTCAAAGAAGTCAAAATTATTCTAGAAACTCCTAGAAGAAGTTGACTAGTCAAGTGAGTAAAACTAGGAGTTAATCATGGGTTAAGTTGTTGCAATAAGAAAACGATTAAAAATAAATTAGTTGCAACTAGAAGTGGAGAATTTACTATTTGTAGCAAAGTGGTTAGAAGTGGACAAGTGGTTAGAAGTGGGTTAGCCCTAAAAGAAGGAAATTGGGTTAAGTTGGTTAGAAGGTAACCCCTTGAGGAAGATACATGTAAGTATAAATAAGAGAGAAAGGCTCTCCTATTAGAACCTATTGAGTATATTGAATATATTTTATTGTGTAAGGTTTATTGTACGTACTCATTGATACATTTGAAGTTGCACAAGTCTGAGGTAGCATGAAGGGTTGACGGTGAAAGTTTCAGAATTACAGAAAATACTTAAAAAACCCTAGTTTTTGAGGTGTACGCGGGCTGTAGTGGAGCAGGGAACATATGTACATGGGATAACAATTTATTAGGGAACATATATGAAATAAAATCCTTAGAAAATTGAGAATATGAAGATTTCAGGTTTCTAGAGTTCGAAAGAAAGCTCCCAGGAAGGTCTACAATGATCAGGTACATCAAATCTATCTACTGGTTCAAAAGGTATGTCCTATTTCTATGAGTAGTTGGATATTGTTGTCTACATGAGAAATAGTTATGGGGGTTTGAGGATTTTCCCTAGAGATATTAGTGGTTGCATGGGACTTTCTGTATAAGTTAGATCTACAGAAATACAATTCTAGTATAATCAACATTTATTATTGATACATTGTTTTAGTGTTGAGGCACATCTTTAATTTCTTGGCATAGGGTTAAGGGTCTTTGTGGTACATGGTTGAAAGATTGTGTTTGTGAAGTGGTTGATGTATTGAGAGATTGAATATCAGGAAAGGGTTTGATGTCTATTTCATATGAGGGTTATTATACTTTTTCATGATTACACACACTTGTATGGCACATGACTAGGGAGATATAGATGTTTTGGGTAAAGGATATGTATGAGGATGTATGCACAAGGCACAATTATAGTATGGAAATAGTGACAGGTTGCAGGTTGATATGACAGAGGCTGCAGAGGGTCAAAACTTTTCAGAAGAGAGAAAACCATAGATTTCAGAAGGCATACGCAGGTTGCAAAACAGTTAGGTCGCGTACATACGCGGGATGTAGTATAGATAGGGTGCGCACATACGCGTGTTAGAGAATAGACAGGTCACGTATCTGTTGTTTTTGGTTGGTACAAACTTAGTTCAGGTATAGGTTGATTACAGGGCAATGGTACAGGTTGGTTACAAGTCAGTGGTACAGGTTGGTATAGGTTTACAATGGTATATCTCATGATGTCAGTGTGATAGTGGTTTCTTCATTTGACATTTATATTTTAGGGTGACAGTATGGGGCACAGATAAGTGGTTGTAGCCTCCTTCCAGTTGTAGGCGAAGAACATATGAGGTATTATCCTCCTTCTGGTTGTAGCTAGAGAATTGGGGAGTTGTAGCTTCCCTTAGGTTGTAGCCTAAAAATATAGGGGCTTGAAGCCTCCTTCCAGTTGTAGCTGGAGAACAAAGGAAGTTGGCGCTTCCAATGAATGCAATTCTTAAAGACATATAAGAAAAAACATTATGTGGTTTTCTCTCACATTGGGTCTCCATGTAAAAATATTGGTGTATTGTGTATGTGTATGATTGTTCCTTTTTTCATGGTTTATTTACTCTTCACTTATTGGATGATAATGTTATATTGATCATAAAGATAAATAACACTTGGATATTGTGGTTAAAAGGATTAAAAATATCTATTACTAATTCACCCCCCCCTTCTCAGTAATCCAAAATTTCAAAAGTTATTTTATTGAGGCATGTTATTCTAAGGATGGGATTTCAGTAAACCTATAAATAACTAAATCTATCATGCATATCCCACCAACACACAACAATAATTCCATGCAATCATTTTTCAACAAGAATAATTTTGTAAGAAGATTTGTTCCAGACTTTGTTGAAATTGTGAAACCCCTTCAACGAATGATAAAGAAGGATTTTTGGTTCAAATGGAAATCCATTGAAAATGAGGCCTTTGATAATATCAAAGCCACTATAACAACCGCACCATCTCTACAGAGTCCATATTTCACCAAGGAATTTTTGTTGCATACCTTTACGTTAGATCATTCTCTTGCATAATTTTTCACACAAAAGAATGAGCAAGGTAATGAATGCCCCATATCTTTCATGAGAAATGGGCTATAGGGTGCTGAACTAAATTACCCACCAGTGGATAAGCAAGCTTTTTCCTTCCACAAAGAAATTAAACAGTTCAGATCATATATTTTGAAGAACCAAAATAAAGTGATTGTTCCTCACCCAAAGGTTAGATCTCTCTTTGTACCAAGGGAGTTGGGTGAGAAACGAGGTTACTGTATGATAGTATTGCAAGAATATGACTTGGAATTTAAACCAAAAAACATGGTCAAAGGCCAAGTCCAAGGCCTATGAAAATTGGTGACCGGAATCACGAATGTTGAAAATAAAGAAGAGGATGGTTGGCAGGAAGAGCCAACTCTTTACACATAACATGTTCCCTACATTCTCATTGTTGAAGATTTGTACTATAATGATATCAAGTATTATCTTCAGCATGGTACGACCCCAGAATACCTCAATACCAGGTAGAAAAGAGTGCTAATACTAAAATATCTTCAATATCAGTTAGTTCATGGAGACTTGTTCAGAAAAAAACTACGATGGAGTCCTACTTCGATGTCTTGAGAAGAAAGATGTCAATAAAGTCCTTAAAGATATGCATGATGGGACAATAGGGGGGCATTTTGCATGAAATACAACAACTCATAAGGTATTGAGAGTTAGGTACTATTGGCCAACACTGTTCAAGGATGCTCATGCATACTCATGTAGTTATGAAACTTGCCAAAAATCTGTTGAAAGAGAGTATAAGGCTATTGTTCCACTTCAGTGTTGGAGATATTACACACTCACCTAGAATTATTTTCCTAAGTTTGATAGTCTAATGTTGAGAACAATTCCTTATATGAGAATATTCTCTCTAGAGAATATTCCCCTACAAAATAGGACGTTCATCTTCAGTTCAGATTCTCTACACTCATTTAGACTAGTGGAAGTCACTCATACATGGAAACCTCAATTTTATCACCGACGGTTGCATGTGTCTCTCTCACTTCCACACATGTGTCTCAGTTAACTATTGATTGCATGGATCCATTAACTAGGACTAGGTGACAGTTCACTACAATGTCTATCAATGAGTGTCTAGATCTCTCTAGATCACTACTATGGTGCATTAGTTACTCATGTAACCTATATCTATTGTAAATTATTCACTCTTTGAGTGTGGAATACAATTAATACAATTCTTGATTGTCTTTCTCTTGTTTCCGTCTTTTCTCATTTTCTTTTGCAAACTATGTATGTTCTTTTCTAGCTAGATCTTATCTGTACAGGTTCATTCACATTTACATGGTATCAGAGACGATGAATTGCTAGGAAAAATACACACCAAACTCTTTTTGCAGGTATTAAAGATTGAAGAACGCATAAAACATGGATTATTCGTTGGCAATACTTCTCACGCCTCATAACTATTTGTAGTGGAAGACAAAAAGTATGCTTCATCTTAGATGCATAGGCCTGTACCAAATAACTATGACAATGGAAGTAGAGCCTGATTCTACCGATGAGAAAAATGACTTTCTCAATAGACAAGATATATCCATAGGATGTATTTGCTTGTCTATTTCTTCTGAAATTCTCCACCAAATATATGATGAATCATGAGACTCAACTCCAAATGAGCTATGGACCAGCTTGGAGGTTCTATTCGAGAATAAATAATATTGTGAAGATTTCATGCAGGAGATTTAAAAGATATCACCAGAAGAGAAACCATCAGAAGATCAAGACTCTTATTCTGAAGAGTCTTCTACACAAGTATATGCACAAATTCTTGTTCCATTAATTGCATATGATGTCTACTCCTTTTCAGATTTGTTTTCTGAATTTTATACGGAATATATCATGCATGCATCTCAAGAGTCACATGCATCAAATTTTGCATGCATCTCAACAGTCATATGTAGAAATGTTTGCATGCGCCATGCATGCATCTTAGGAGCAACATGCATGCGCCATGCATGCATCTCGAGAGACAAAAATGGGGTCACACACATCAGATTCAATTCTTATATTTTTTGAGAAGAATTTGTAGAAAAAAAATTGGATATTTGAATTCCTCTCGGAAAAATACCCAATTTCAAAAAAGCAATCGTTCAAAATGGAGTCCGGGAAGTGAAGTTATGAGAATTTTAAAATCCGAAAATTTTCAGCATTTTTCAAAAACTGTCACACGATTTTCAAAGTTTCATCCAAACTTCATTTGGATATTCTTCATTACAAAAAGAGAATGTGGATATGTTTGGAAATCTCACTGGTGCATCTACTTCATCATATCCATGCAGACATATACATCTTCAACAAAATATTCAATGAGCACAAACTTGCAAATTTGCGAGGTCTTCGTGGAGTGAAGGACATAATTGCTTAACAATTGTTTTTTGTTCCTTCTCATTTTTTTTGTTTTTTCTTATTAATTTTACCTTGAGGGGCGATTTTCCCACGAGGTTTTCCCTCTTTCCTAATTTTTTTAGTGGTTCATTATTATATGAATTTTACAATGGGTACCTAACATGTCCTCTATTGTCAGGACCCATTCATCATGTACACCCTAGTAGNNNNTGGAGATATTACACACTCACATAGAATTATTTTCCTAAGTTTGACAGTCCAATGTTGAGAACGATTCCTTAGATGAGAATACTCTCTCTAGAGAATATTCCCCTACAAAAGAGGGCGTTCCCCTTCAGTTCAGAGTCAGTTACACTCAATTAAACTAGTGGAAGTCACTCATGCATGACAACCTCAGTTTTATCACCAACAGTTGCGTGTGTCTCTCTCACTTTCACACATGTGTCTCATTTTACTAATGATTACATGAATCAATTAACTAGGACTAGGTGGCAGTTCACTCCAGTGTTTGTAAGTGAGTGTCTAGAGCTCTCTAGACCACTATTATGGCACATTATTTACTCATGTAACCTATATATATTGTAAATTATTCACTCTTTGAGTGTGGAATGCAGTTAATGCAATTCTTGATTATCTCTCTCTCATTTACGTCTTTTCTCATTTTCTTCTGCAAACTGTGTATGTCCTCTACTAGTTAGATATTATCTATGCAGGTTCATTCAAATTTACATTCAACCTATTGTTGTAGAATAAACCTTCAAACAATGGGGATTGGATATCATTGGTGAGATTCATCCTCATTCATCTAAGTAGAATAGGTATATCCTAACTGTTACCAA
The DNA here is from genome assembly GCA_009831015.1 of Picea engelmannii. Lineage (NCBI taxonomy): Eukaryota > Viridiplantae > Streptophyta > Pinopsida > Pinales > Pinaceae > Picea > Picea engelmannii. The sequence goes on along the minus strand of ML790871.1, from coordinate 328,614 downwards.
TTACTTTACGCACTGGAATGCATCAATACCATTAACCAAAGTTAATGATGAAATGACTTGAACAACACATTCTCACCATGTTTGGGATGCCTAACTCTCTTGTGTTTGATAATGCAACATATTTTTCATCATTAAAAATGTCTAAGTTTTCTTTGGAAAATGGGATTACCTTAAGATACACAATTGACAATTACCCCCAGGGAAATGGCTTGGACGAATCCCCAAACAAGAACCTGATATGAATCCTTAAGAGAATTGTAGTGGAGCAACAAAGAAACTGACATAAAGTGCTACCTAATTCCCTTTGGGATTATCGTGTTACCCCTAAGGCCTCCATAGGAACCTCTCCACATTTCCTTGTCTATGGGAAAGAAACCATTTTACCTTCAAACATTTACATTCCTTCCCTACAACTCACCTAACAGTCTCACGTGAGAGAATATATCGTCATCCAATGATGCATTGATACTGTGCTGAATCTAGAAGAGAATCATGCCAAGGAAAAAACCAAGTTTAAAGATCAAAAACATACCATTAAGCATTAGTTTGATAAAAATTATGCTGGTGAGAAATACATTCAAGTTGGCAATTTGGTTCTCAAATGGGATAATCTGCATGAGGATAAAGGAAAACATTCAAAATTCTAACAATTGTGGCTTGGACCTTCCATGATCAAAGAAACAATTGGCCAAGAAACTTACCATTTTCAAAATCTTGAAGGGGTATCTGACCTCCTCCTCGTTAATGGCCAAATCCTGAAACACTACATCAGCTAGCCTTTGTGGCATCTCCCTCCTTGTATATAAATAAAATGTTTGTTTTTGTTTTCATTTTCTACCCCTATTTTACTTTGTTTTCTGATTCCTTTACATTGGATTTAGTGTTTTGTAGTTTGTTTGATTTTGAGTCTTTTATCTCTCTCTTGAGAACTGTCACTATGAATTTCTCAAGTGCTTGATAGCTTGGTCCTAGACATACCTCTAAAGTGTAACACATTTGGTGTCAAATGCCTAATAACTCTGTGACCTAGCTTCCATACATAACCCATCCCTAACTATATAATGTTGTTGTGCATCACTTCAAGTCAAATCTAGTAGCATGACATAGTTTTCTAGCACACGATTATTGTACACTTAAAATGTGACAAAGAAAGGAGCCAAATACCCTGTCATAGAATTTTTTTTTGTGTTTTATGGTCTAAGAAGAAATGGTTTGGGAGAGACACTTGTCATATTCCAGAGAATTTCACTCAAGGAGTTTGCTCATCTATAATAAAGTTGGAAAATATCACCACCACAGGTGTCATACCTCATGTATTTTAAAGGAAGAATGGAATCCCCCCATCCATGTTGGATTACTAAGAGGGGGGGGGGGGGGGGGGGGAGGGGTGAATCAATAATAGATAAATTTGATCCTTTTTCACCATAAAATGTAAGTGTTTTATCAATGTAGCATTATCATCCAATAGTTGCATAGTAAATAAACACTGAACAAATGATAATCACACACATACACAGTACACCAGTGTTTTACGTGGAAACCCAAAGTGGGTGAAAACCACATAATTGTTTTTCTTATATGTCTTTAAGAATTACATTCATTGGAAGAACCAACTTCCTCTGTTTTCCAGTTGCAACTTGAAGGAGGCGCCAACCCCCTAGTTTCTCAGGATACAACATGAGGGAAGCTCCAACTCCCCAATTATCTGGCTACAATTAGAAGGATGCTACAACCCCCTATGTTCTCCCGCTACAACCGGAAGGTGTCTACAACCGCATGTCCTTTCCCCATCCAAACACCTTGACGTAGAAGTAGAATGATGGAACCACTGTCACACCTTCACTATGAGATATACTGTTGTAAACTTGTATCAATCAACCTAGAAATCAACTTGTAACAACATGTACCAATAACCTATGCCAACATGTACCATAAATCAACCTATACCTCAACATATACCATAAATCAACCTATAGCTCAACATATACCATAAACAAATGCATCAACCATGCACCAAACCTGTACAAATAACCTGTCACAATAACCTGCCTAAACAACCTGTACCATAAACAAGTGTATCAACCATGCACCAACCTATACCTCAACCTGTACCATCAATGAGTGCATCAACCATGCACCAAATATGTACCAATCATGCATCAAATTCACATAAAATATGACTCATAAATATGTACCAACATCAACAACTATACACCTCATGTATGTGCCAACTCAACAACTACTTGTCTCAACCATGTACCCAACATGTAGCTCAACGAAAAGCCCTCATCAATTTCATCATCCAAATATGATCTGATCACATATACCTCAAACACTATACCACAAGTATGTACCTCAAACCATGTGCTAGAACCTCACTTTTATACAACCTCTATCTGTACCAATAACTTCAACAACATACCTCAACCAAAATTCCTCAAACATGAACCGATACTAAAATTCAGTAGATATACCTCAGATCATATCTATAGAAAGCCATAAAATCCCAAGAGGGAATCCAACATATTTAGAAGGAAAACCCTGAACTTGATTCATAAATTCAACACTGCACATATGAAAACCATACCCTTTTTTCTTCTTGTCACATTTTGTTGCTGTGGTTTTGCTACCGCGTTTTTTTTGCCGCACTTTTTCTGCTACGGTTTTTATGCCGCACTTTTCCTGCTGCGATTTTTCTGCTGCACTTTTTCTGCCGCACTTTTGCTTCCATAGTTTTCCTGCCACACATTTTCTTTCGCACTTTTTTTTCCACACTTTTCCTACTGTAGTTTTTCTGCTGCACTTTTTTTGCCACAATTTTCCTACCGTACTTTTCTCTATCAATAATACCTGCCCAAATAACCTTTCATAAAAGTAGATATTCAATGATATTCAAGTGTGATATTCAAGGGGTTACCTTCTAACCATCTTAACCCACTTTCCTTATTTTAGGGTTAACCCACTTATAACCACTTGTTCACTTAACTAAACCACTTTCCATAATTAGTAAGTTTTCCATTAACTTTATTATTTAAATAATTTCTTTTGCATCCTCTTTGATTTATAGTACACTCATCACTTCACTTTATTATTTAAATATTTTATTCTTTGCAAACACTTTGACTACTTTGACCTTTTGTGGCTTCTAGATGACTCATGAGGGTTCTCCAACTTCACATGACCATAAATCTCTAACCATGAAGAGTTATGTAATGTTCCACATACCACTGGAAATGGAATGAAATGTATTATCCATTTAGAATAGTCTTATCTACAAATATATTAAATCTCATTCCATTATACATCAAAAAAACTTGGGTCCATTACCCAAACCTTTGTGCTACCAGAATTCACTATCGGACTTTCTTCAAGGGTTGACATCAATGAAAACCAACCCAATTAATCAACAATCTCTCCCTTTGGAATTGATGGAAACACTCTGATGCAATATTGAATTCATATCACTTATGCTCCCCCTGGAACCATGCCTCTGTGATCTTTCTATAATCTTGCATCTGATAAATTCCCCCCCCTTTGTCATTAATGGCAAAGGTATATTTCCATTTGGGTTGCTCCCCCTAAATGAACTGTCCATGGGGATACTCCGCCTGACTGAAATCTTCCTAAAACTAGTATCCCAACCTGAACTATCCTCTTTATGGTGCTTCCTTGTGTAAATCTAAGAAATATAAGATAATCATTCAAAATCATTCATTTTGGAGTAGAAATTACTCTAAGTACCCAACGAAGATACTCAAAGGCTTCCCTTGGAAGTGGTTTTGTAAAGATGTCTGCCACTTGTTCTTTTGTGCCCACATACTCAACTTTGATGTTCTTCTCTGCAACCTATTCCCGTAGAAAGTGATATTTTATTGGAATGTGATTCGTCTTTGAGTGCATCATCGATTTCTTTGAGATACTGATGGCACGTGTATTATCACAATAGATTGGAATGGGCTCATCATACTCAACCTGTATGTCTGTCAGAGTTTTTTTAGGATCGGTGTACAACATCTTGCTGCTGTAATATACTCTACCTCGACTGTAGATAAGGATATTGCTAATTGTTTATTGCTTAGCCATGATACTAAAACACTCACTCAAGTAAAATGATGCTCCACTGGTGCTTCATCAGTCATCAATGAAACTTTCCCAATCTGCATCTGTGTAGGCGATAAGTGATATATCATTTCCTTTTGGATACCATAATCCAAACTCTTATGTTCCTTTGAGACATATAAAAATCCTCTTCACTGCTACGACATGTGATTCCTTTGGTGCTTCTTGAAATCATGCCACTTGTCCAACTGCCTACATTACATCTGGTCTGGATGTTGTCACATATAGTAAGCTACCAATCATTGACCTATATTGCCTCTGGTCTATAGACTTTGAATCATAATCTTTTCTCAACTTGCAACTGGTTTTCATAGGAGTGGTAACTAGTTTGCAATCTTTTATTCTGAACCTCTTTATCACTTCTCTGATATACTTAGTTTGATAAATAAAAATTTCTTGGTTTCTTTGACATATCTGAAGACCCAGAAAGAAGGATAGTTCTCTAAGTAATTACATTTCAAATTCATTCTGCATATCCTTTGAAAATTTATGGCTTTACCTGCCATCATTGCTTCCAAAAATAATATCATCAACATAAACATCAATTAATAAAATACTATCTTGTGTTACCTTGATGTAGAGGTTGTTGTCTGCACTTCCTTTTCTGAATTTTGCTTGTTGTAGATATTTATCCAGTCTAGAGTACCATGCTCTAGGAGCTTGTTTTAGACCATACAAGGACTTCTTCAATTTGCACACGTAATGTTCGTTCTCTGACAATTGAAATCCTTTTGGTTGTTCGATGTAGACTTCTTCTTCATCTTCTGCTTCTTCTTCGTAAAGTTGTTTCATTGATTCATTTTATTCTTCCTTTAATTATTTTCCACCTGTTTCATCAATTGTTACATTGATGCTTTCCAAAACTTTGTTCAACCTAAGATTGTAACAATTGTATACTTTATTGTACTTGATTAACCAACAAGTACTCCTTTGTCCACATGAGAGTCAAACTTTCTCATTCTGCCATCTTCTCTTTTGATGTAGTATTTACTTCCAAATACTTTGAAGTGCTTCACATTTGATGGTCTTCCTTTTCATAGCTCATAGGAAGTGTTGGCCCTTGGTTATGGAAGCATGCGAAGACCAAGTAATGAAAGGAAAAAGGTGAACTATGCGGAAGACACAGTGACTGATATTGGGTTGAAGTGGGCAAAAGAGAAAGTGGGAGTGAAGTCCGAGAGAACAAGCCGTTGGACGAGGAGATCGAGGATGTCAGATGAGAAAGGAAGACAGATCGTGGACAACTCAGCAAGTGGGAAAAAACCACCATTGGATTCTTTGGATCACCTTGCGGGAAGAAAGCAAAGACAGGTTGACGAAGCCCTTAAAACTCGGGTCAAGTTGACCTAGGGTTTTGGTATCTAGGGTTTTGACACTTAGGTCTCGGCCTAAGGCTGTCAGTGAGCTATTGTAATGTATAAATAAAGGTCAAGAGGACCTTGGATGGATCGACGATGTTAGGAGACGAGATTTCTATTGAGAGAGAAGTATTGTATTGTGAGAGTAGTCTGTATTGTAAGATCTTCAGGTGGGTGCGAAGATCAACCCTGTAGTTGGGTGCTCAGGGAAGGGAGAAAGAGAGAGGAGAGGAAGAGAGAAGATTTGCTAGCTAAGAGCGTAGATAGAACTGTATGATTTCATATAATATATTACAAAGCACAATTCTGTGGACGTAGCCCTAGGGAGAGGGTGAACCACGTATATCTTGTGTTATGTGTGATAAATTCTTGTGTTCTCTGTCATTTGATATGCTTCTATTGTGATATTGTGTTATATCTAAAATACAACTTGCAAAATAGGTTTAAGGAAGATAAAAAATAACTAGGTGGCTGTGTTTTGTTGCTGTGAACCCACTCTGCATTTCCTCTGGTTGTAAACACCTGTGTCCTGCAACCCCCTATAGATAATTCGTGTGAGACTGCATCTACTTCATAGGTGTTGCTGAAAGGGCCAGTAGTTAGGGCTTGCTGGTGCGCTATTAGATCTGAACCCTGGGTCTTCCCCTATGCCAACAAATGGTTCCGTTGCCGGGACCAGGATCTTCTTGAGGGAATGTCAAGGTGGTTTCCATCGAAGACAAAGATTCAGAAGTGGATAGAAGATCAAGAAAAGGACTTCGTTGAAGCCCAGAATAAGAACCCTAATCTTAGTACAAAGGATTGGTTGGGAAGGTATATATTTATCGATATACACGAGATTTTATTTTGAGGAATTCATCAGGATCTATACGAGTGGATAGCTAGATTAGCAGATACCTAGTTTGAGATTAGATCTACACATCCTGTGGTTTGGATGTCGACGCTGATCAAGAAGGCCAAAAGAGTTGATAATGCCATGTCAAGAGCAATAGATCACTGGTTTGATAGCATGATTGGAGGGTACATCACTAATTTTTCTATTGACAGAGTGGAATCGTATAGCCAAGAAGAGAGATATTTCTTTAAGGGACCTAGAGGAAAATTTTTACACTTTTTAAAGTTGAAAATCAAGATGCTATTACATGAGAAGAACATATTGAAGATACAGTGATCGGTCGGATTGCAAGAGCTAATGTTCAATAACTCAGACAGTGAGAGCGACACAGAGGCTAGACATACGTGTAGTGGGAGAGTGTTCAGAGAAGTTCATATCGCGAACTTGTTTAAGAAGAAATATGGAGACAAAGGGTTCTACAGTGGAGAAGAGGTAGATCTGACAGACGAAGAGCATTCATAATATACTAGGACAGAGGAACCTCGCCGAGAAGAGCCATAAACTTCAAGAACTGCGTCGACTATTGAAGTAAGTACTATTACTCCTCTTTTTTCTTCAACAACATTAAGTAACCATAGTAACCTAAGTCATCAGAACGCTCAGAGAACTGTCACTAGCAGTCCACCACATACTCAGTTAGGAAACCTAGGAATATCTATGGAATATGAGATGAGGTTACCCACCTTTAGAGGAGATGGATCTGAAGATCCTGATCAACACTGGTTTCTATGTGAAGCTATGTGGAGTATTACAAATATCACCGATGAAGTTGTCAAACGAGCTCAACTCAAGACTACCCTAAGAGATCGCGCACTGTGATGGTACCTAAAATTCATCCAAGGAGCTGCACCTAAACCACTGAATGCCATTAATACTGCGCTAATTGCTGAATTCAAGAAACCTAAGTCAGAGTTGTAGTGCATTACAAAACTAAAAGAAATCAAGTAGAGAACAACTGAACCTGTGTGGGAGTTTGATCAAATATTTAAGACCTTGACTGACCATTTGAGTTTTCAGATCCCAGATGAGCAGAACAAGGAATGGTTCATTGTTGCCCTCTTACCACACATCAGAGTTCCTCTGATGCAACAAAAGATTTATTCGTAGGCTGAGGCTCTGGAGATCACCATGAAGCTAGAATCATCCCCTATGGGAGAATCCAGCTCAGGTATGAGTCAAATCTTGAGTCAACTAACCAGCTTATCACTGCAGTTCAAAGATATGAAGAAAGATAAGGGAAAATATAAAAGAGAAGACATCTGGTGTATCATATGCAAATCAGAAGGCCATGACAAGGAGCACTGTCCCCTAATTCATGAATACTTGGCCTCTGGAGCCTCGAGCCCTTTGAAGCAAGTTACCCTACCCTGGTGCGAGGTATGTAGAAATCGACAACACCCTGGTGAATGTTACTATATGAAAAAATATGTCCAAACTCCCACAAATCTGTATTTCATGTTCTGTAAGTCAGTATGACACGATGACATGGATTGTAGGGCTTACGATCTCATGCATGAAAGTTTGAGGGATATATACAAAATTCAAGGTGAAGTACAACAAGAAGGAAGCACTGCGCAATATAATTCCCCTGGGAGAGGAAACTTCAACCCTCGTGGTGGATTTCGAGGAAGAGGAAGAGGAATAGGTATGGGTCGAGGCCAAGGTCAGATCATCTGTTATAACTATGCACAACCAGGACACTTGGAAATGGACTGTCAGAACCCTTGTACCACTTGCAACTACTGCAACTCATTCGAGCATGTTATTGAGGAATGCCCATCATTGCTGGCTAAGCTTCAGGAGAGACGAGGAGGAAACCTGCAAATACAACTAATCAAAGCAGAACCTCATGGAGCAGACCTTAGAGTCATTGTTATCACTAGAGGAGGCACCGTTACAGGAGAAGATAGAGTGAACCAAGGAAAGACTATAGAAAAATGTGGAATCAGGAAAGCTGTAGAGAATACACAAGAGTTTGATGCGAAGAAGGAAAAAAAAATATTTGAGGAAGCAAGAAAATAATTCGGAAGAGATCAAGCTTCTTCATCAAAGGTTAGACTAGAAGTAAGAGAATGTGGAATGCCTCTGGAATTTGATCAGTCTGCTTCGCCAAGAGATGGAAAAGAGGTGAGTAAACTTGTCAGTTTCTTGTATACATTTATTGAGTTGATTAAAGATGAAAAAGACATACAAGAACTACAAAATTTGGTTAGACAGTATGAGATCAGAAGGGTAGATCCTTTGATGAATAAAGAAGTACATCAACTATCCAAGAAGAGACAGACAAATAAAGAACTACACCTTAATGCTCATATTGGAGAGTACGATATAAACTATGTGGTCCTTGACTTAGGGTAAGAATTCAATTTCACAACGAAGCAGACCTGGGCACTGATGGGAAAACCTAAGTTGATCTATTCCCCTATCGAGCTTAGGATGGATAATTAGCAGGAAGTAAGCCCATTTGGAAGACTGGAGCGTGTCCATGTGGACATTGACGGAGTAAGGACATTTGCAGACTTCGAGGTGATTGAGATAGTCGATGATAATGTTCCTTACCCTGCGCTGTTAGGAATTGATTGGGCTTTCAATAATTCCACTGTGGCTGATTTAAAGAAAATAAGAATGAAGTTTGAAGGAGATGGTATTAGGTTCATTTCACCTTTGGATCTCGGTGAAGGTTAGAGATACACATAACCCATTAGAGAAGAATACCATGCATACGAGTTAGAAAACATATACAAATTGACAGAAAGACATCAGGATTACATTAATCCTACAACAGATGGGAATTTCAGCTGGTGAAGTGACAACACATGCTCATCAGATTCATAAGAAGCACTGGAGAACTGGTAGAATAAAATGTATGAAGTATCTACACGAATATGTGCTAGATTAAAAAGAGAAGTTCACTGGATCGACACAACAATAAGTAACTTGCCCACCTTTGATGGTCTGAATCATTTAGAAGAATTCTTGTTGGACTTTGAAAAAATTGTACCAACACAACAAATATTGTTGGCAATGGATGAGGCTTTGAAAGCAACACCAACAAGATGGTGGGGGACACACAAAAACAAAATTACAGATTGGGTACAATGTCACACATTGATGACAATGCAGTTTTCAGAACAATTTGAAGGATGCGAAGTTAGATACATAAGTCGAAGTTGTCCAAAGGACCATGTGCAAAGTTGCGAGGAAGCTTGGAGAAACATTCCTCAAGAACAATGGGTACACAAATTCATTAACACACTGGACACAACTCCCATCAACTGGTATCTTCAAGCATAACTATGCCTCATCACTGGAGATTGGGAAGGTATGACCCAAAACTTTGTAACTACCTTTTTGTTTGAAAGCCAATATCCTACAATGGATCAATCATTACAGAGCATAAGACATAAAATATCTGAGGATGCACCTAGCCTCCCTTTGGAGCAAGAAGAGGATGAGTGGACTGCGCCTCTCCAGAAACTGCAAGGTTCTTACAATATCAATGCCGATGAAGGCGACGATCTTAGGAATGTGAACATCGCAGAAATAGAAGGACATAGAGACATAGAAGGACTAGAAGTTGAGCTACCTTTTATTGGACAACCAATTAAAATCAAGAAAGTCAACATTGGAACAAAACAAACACCGAAGCTTGCTAATGTTGGAGATTATTGTGATGCTACCACTATTGATAAAATCACAGAGTTACTGTATGAATATCAGGACTTGTTTTCAACCAAGTTCACCGATATGAAGGGCATTAAAGGGCCCATGGGAGAGATGAGGATCCCTTTGAAACCAGATGCAAGGCTAGTCAAACAAAGACCCTACATATTGAACCCTAAATATAAGGAGAAAGTGAAGATTGAGCTTGATAGAATGTTGTAAGCAGGAATTGTAGAACCTGTTGAAGAGTAAGAGTGGATTAGCCCTATGGTGGTACAAGATAAGAAGACAAGAGAAATTAGGATATGTGTAGATCTTAGAAAGATGAATTATGCATGCTTGCATGACCCATTCCCTACACCATTTACTGACGAAGTGTTAGACAATGCCGGAGGACAGGAGGTATATTATTTTACAGATGGATTTTTAGGATACCATCAGATCTGGATTGCCAAGGAAGATCGCCATAAGACCACATTTGCAACAAAATGAGGATCCTACAAGTATTCGGTAATGCCATTTGGATTGAAGAATGCACCAACCATCTTTTCCAGGGTGGTGGTCGAAGCGTTTAAGGAGTTTTTACATAAATTTCTGGAAGCATATTTTGATGATTGGACTGTTTTTAGTTTGTTGCAATATCATATTGAATGTTTAAGACTGATGTTGGATAAGTGCAGGCAGTGCTAGATTGCCTTGAACCTAAATAAGTGCATCTTATTTTCACTCTTCAGAGTGTTGTTGGTCCATATTGTGTGTAAGAAGGGATTGTTGGTAGACCCATCCAAGATTTCCATTATAGTCGATCTACCCCCTCCTACTTCAGTCAAACAACTACGCACTGTGATGGGACATACTGTATACTACAGGAAGTTCATTAAGGGCTATGCACAGATCACAACACCCATGGAGAAGCTTTTGAAGAAAGATTGCCAGTTTCAATGGACAGAAGAATGCCAACAGATCTTCGACACACTGAAACTGAAAATGGTTATTGTGCCCATTCTGGTTTTCCTAGATTGGAGTAAGGAATTTCATGTGCATGTTGATGCATATTCTATCGCATTAGGAGCAGTGTTAGCACAATCGGGAGCATGAGACATTGACCACCCATTATCCTTTGCTAGCAGGAAGCTATCAACAACTGAAATTAATTACACCACCACAGAGCGAGAAGGGTTAGACATGGTGTATGCATTGCAAAAGTTCTGCCACTACTTGTTGGGAGGACACTTTAAAATGTTTACTGATCACTCCGCGCTTAAACACCTAGTCAACAAGCCAGTTTTGGGGGGAAGAATATGCACATGGATTCTATTATTTCAGGAATATGATTTCGAGATCGTGGTTAATCCAGGGAGAATGAACAAAGGTCCTGACCACTTGTCGAGGTTGGAACATGGAGAAGAGACTACTAGTTCAGAGGATACACTGCCAGATGCACATTTTCTATCCATCAGGAAGGTTGATGATTAATTCATGGAGATAGTACAGTTCCTGTCAACATGAATGACACCTAGTGATTATACAATTATCCAAAAGAAACAGTTGGTAGTGAGCACTGCAATTTTTTCACTTATAGCTGGACAACTATACAAGATGGGACCTAGTGAGATATTGAGGAGGTGTGTTATGGAAGTAGAGAGACCATTGATCCTTGCAGAAGCACATGAAGACATCGCAGGAGGAGACTACACAGGGAAAGCAACAACATAAAAGATTCTTAGGGCTGGCCTTTGGTGGCCTACTCTACACAAAGATGCTAAGGAATAATATAAGACCTGTGATGTATGCCAAAGAGTTGGGAAACTGTCCAGAAGTGATGATATGACTTTAGTACCTCAGCTGACCTTACATGCATTTGAGAAATGGGCCATTGACTTCGTGGGACCTATCAACCCACTAGGAAAGTGCATAGGAGCTAGATACATAATTACTACGAGAAAGTATTTGACTAGATGGGCAGAAGCAAGAGAAGTTAAGGACCGTAGTGCAACTACAACTGCATGCTTCATATTTGATGACATCATAACCAGGTTTGGATGCCCGAAGATCCTCATGAGTGACTAAGGCACACATTTTATTAATAAGACCATTGAAGCCTTGACTGAGGAATTTGAATTTCATCATCAGAAGAGCACACCCTACCGTCCACAAGTGAATGGGATAGTTGAAGCATTAAATAAGATCTTGGAAACAACTCTAATGAATATTTGCAGTGTGAATAGGGATTATTGGGATTTGAGAGTACCAACAGTATTATGGGCGTACATAATGACTTGTAAGAAGCTGAAAATGCAAACTCCATTTAAGTTGGTTTATGGACTAGAAGTAGTTGTCCCCATGGAATACTTAGTTCCTAGCCTAAGAATTACAACCTTTACAGATATGGATGACACTGGCACTGTCCAAGAGAGGCTCGTGTAGTTGGTCGAACTAGAAGAAGATAGATTTATTGCAGGATTCCATCATTAAGTTCAGAAGGAAAGAGAAAATTCCTACCATGACAGGCATATCAAGAAGAAAGCGTTCAAGCAAGGTGATTTGGTATTGATCTATGACAACAAGTTCATGAAGCATCCAGGGAAGTTCAGAACACATTGGATGGGACCATACGAGGTGGCCTATGTCATAAAAGGAGGAGCTGCACAGTTGAAGGCTTTGAAGGGAGAATGGAAGGAAAGTTTGGTGAACGAAAGCCGATTGAAATTGTATTACGACAACCAACTGCCTCACAACTCTTAGTAAAATCATAAGGAAAAGGGTCTAGGTACCAGGTGCAATTGAAACTAGATACCAGACACAAAAAATATAGTTTTCACACAATGGGAGAGGAATAGAGCAGAAAATCACAGATTGCATTGCATAGTCTGAAGTCGAAGTAAAACAAAAGGATCATATCTGAAGTGCCTCAGGACGAGTCACAGGTGAGTGTTGGGGGCCTATTGGCCCTTGGTTATGGAAGCATGCAAAGACCAAGGAAGGAAAGGAAAAAGGAGAACTGCATGGAATACACAGTGACTGATATTGGGTCAAAGTGGGCAAAAGAGCAGAAAAGTGGGACCAAAGTCCGAGAGAACAAGCCGTTGGATGAGAAGATTGAGGATGTCATATGAGCAAGGAAGACAGATCGTGGACAACTCAGCAAGCGGGAAAAAACCACCATTGGATGCTTTGGAGCACCTCGCAGGAAGAAAGGAAAGATAGGCTAGTGAAGCCCTTAAAACGCAGGTCAAGTTGACCTAGGGTTTTAGACACCTAAGGTTTTGGTATCTATGGTTTTGGCACTTAGGTCTTGGCCTAAGGATGTTGGTGAGCTATTGTAATGTATAAATAAAGGTCAAGAGGACCTGGGATGGATCGATGATGTTAGGAGAAGAGATTTCTATTGAGAGAGAAGTATTGTATTGTGAGAGCAGTCTATATTGTAAGATCTTCAACTAGGTGCAAAGATCAACCCTGTAGATGGGTGCGCAGGGAAGGGAGAAAGATAGAGGAGAGGAAGAGAGAATATCTTCTAGCTAAGAGCGCAGATAGAATTGAATGCTTTCATCAATATATATTATAAATCACATTTCTGTGGACATAGCCCTAGGGAGAGGGTGAACCATGTATATCTTGTGTTATGTGTGATAGATGCATGTGTTCTCTGTCATTTGATATGATGCTATTGTGATATTGTGTTAGATCTAAAATATAACTTGCGCAGTAGGTTTAAGGAAGATAAAGAATAACTAGGTGGCTGTGTGTTGTTGCTGTGAACCCACTCTGCATTTCGTCTGGTTGTAGACACCTATGTCCTGCAACCCCCTATAGATACTTCGGGTGAGATTGCATCTGCTTCGTAGGTGTTTTCGAAAGGGCCTGTAGTTAGGGCTTGTTGGTGCACTGTTAGAGATAAACCCTGAGTCTTCCCCTGTGCCAATATGAAGTTTTGTCATTTTTTTTTTTTTCTGATCATTACTCTATTTTGAATGTGAACTGATGTATGCACTACAAGTGTCCAAAAAATATCTGTCAATTTTGAACCGATTAGCATTTTTCGAGCCATTTCTTGTGTAATTATCATCCATTATGATAATGTTCCTTTGTCTTTGAACCACTCTCTGAACCAATCTATGAATCCATGCTCTCGTCCACTATCATATATCTGTCCAAACCTACTAATTGTTCTTATGAATCCATCTCTGTCCATACTATCCAAGACTCTATTGCACACTGTCCATAATGTTGACCCATTTATCACTGTACTATCATGAAGTATTCACTACTAGAACTGATTATACTTTTTCTAACTGACTGCTATGGATCTATCTATTCAAACTCTGCAAGCTACTCGAAGGATTGTTTTTTGGTCTGTCACAACTATCACATAGACTCTCCCTGTCTAATATTCATGTTACATGGGGGTCTTTAATCCATATGGCTCAAAAAAATTCCTTCTCTGATGTGTATTCATCATCATCTTCATTGGTAGATTCATCATCTCTCTGAGCTCTTACTTATTTCTTTCTATCTGTGGATTCATATTTCACTACAATTCCTGAAAGTACAATCTCTTGAACATGTTCCTTATTTACCTGTCCTTCTTTTCTTTCAGTTGTTTTCCAAATATTTCTATATTTGACATCTTTCTTTTTCTCTATATAATTTTCTTCATCTCCTTTTATTTCCAATCTTGGGATTTCTGGGACTTGGTCTTTTTTCACCTGTTCTTCGTGTTTTCTTATCCATACTTTCTTACATCTGATATCAATTTTCTCTTTCATGGAAGTATTGATCATGCTTCTAAAATCACTAGCTATGTGTCCATAGTTATGACATTTGTAACAGTCAATGTTATGTGGGGCCACATAGGCATTTCTTGCTTGAACATTTCTTTTATAATCCCTACAATCTGCAAACCTTATGTCCAAAGTTAGTATAATAAAAAAAATGACCATAAAAGAAATTTGCATACCTGGGAGTGAATGATCTTCTTTGTGGCACAGTCCTTGTGAATTTTTGCCTTGACTGATCATGATCATGATCGAAGCTTCTTTGTGGCTTGAACATGGATGGTCTTCTTGAAGATGTATCTTCAATAGTTTTCTTAGATTCTGGTTGACCATGATTCCTTCCTTTGAGTACTTCTGCATAACTCTTTCTATTTTATTCATTCTTCTTTTCAAGCAACCTAGAGTGCTTCTCTTCATTCTCTATAACTCATGTGGATTTTTCTGTCTCTTCAACATTCTAGTTGAGATTGACGATTTTACTTCTCAATGTGACAACTTTTTCTTCAAGCTTCCCAACCTCTTCTTCTTTCTTCATTATCAGAGACTTCATGACTTCTTCTATTCTTTTCGCTTCTTCAAGCTGAATTTTTAATGTGATTATTTCTTCTTCAAGTCCTTTCTCTTCTTGACCAAACTCTGCCTCAAGCTAGTTTATATTGTTAGTTCTTTCCTTAAGATGATCTGTCAATATATTCTATCTCATTTATGCTTCTTCCTTCTGTGTTTCTATGTTCGCTTCCAGACACTACTTTTGATATTCACTATTTTCTTCAATCTTTCTGGCATCTTCTAGCCGAGTTCTTAAGTTCTCGATGACCTGTTGGGCTTCTTAAAAAATGTGAACACTCTTCTTTTGTTTCATCAATTATTTCTTGAGTGACTTGTTTTCTTCTCTTAGTTCATCTAAAGCACTAATCAATTCTTCTTCATAATTGTCTTCCTTTCCAATTAGTTTTTCTGTCTCATTTCCTTCATGGCATTCTATTTCAAGATGTTTGCATTTTTCAAAATTAAAGAAAAACAACATACCTCTGGTGATTATGTACTCTTCATCTTCTGAATCTGTTTGATATGGTGAACACAATTCTTCTTGATCTATATCTGCATCTTCTTTGGCATTTTCTGAATCTGCGATGGGTGAAAAATATATGTCATGTAACTTATCCCAAATTTCTTTGGCTGATGAACATTTACCAATCTTTTCTCTTGTCGGATTAGGTAATCCTTCCCAGATAAAATCCATTGCTATTTTGTTATTCTTATTCAATTCCTTCTTGTTGCAGTCTTTTCCCTTTTTGAACTATCATATCCTGTAACAACTGATAGAAAAATATAATGTCCATGTTCCTGTAAAAATACTTTCGTCCTTCTGCTCAACATATCATACTTTAAACCATTATGACCATTAAACATTGATACTCCATTCTCATAATAATTCATGATCTCCTTCTAGTGGTTAACTTGTTTCCTGAAGGAACCGTCTCTGATACCAATTGTTGGATTACTGAGAGGGGGGGTGAATCAGTAATAGATCAATTTAATCATTTTTCACCATAAAATGTAAGTGTTATATCAATGTAGCATTATCATCCAATAGTTGCAGAGTAAATAAACAATGAACAAATGATCAATCACACACATACACAGTACACCAATGTTTTACGCGAAAACCCAAAGCGAGAGAAAACCACATAATGTTTTTTCTTATATGTCTTTAAGAATTACATTCATTGGAAGCACCAATTGTTGGAAGATTGGTTGTTGTCATTGATGTTAACCCTAGTCATGGGTTTTGGACCACAAGATTGATAAAGGTATTTGGACATGAAGGAAAATGCACATGCATATACAACACCCATGAATGGATATTATACATCATGTTGTTTCTGGTGGTATGTGGCACATCACGTGGATCCTCATGGTTGAGGAGAAATGGATTTTTGAAGATGACAAAGTGAATTGAAGAAGGAAGTACATGTAGGCCCTGAAGATAATTAAAGAAGAGAATTACAAAATAAGAAAGTGTCAGGTCGTCCCTAATGTTAAAAGGAAGTGACATAAATGGTATAAATAAACACCATTATACATTCATTTGATACAAGTCGAATTTCAGGGGAAATAAGAAGAAAATAAGGCCAGATTTCAAGGGAGGATGAAGTCTTTTGGTGATGTGTTCTAAGGTATGTTATTTTCAGGTCATCTTACCATTTTTGCTATAACTTTTTTTTTTTCTAGATGATTCAGATGGTGAAATTGCTATGGTATTGAGAAGACATATCAAGGTACCTATGGTAAAAATTTCATCACTTGATTCGCTATAATTATGGAGATACACTCTGTGGAAGATAGGGATTGTGACCAGTTTTGAAGCTAGTCAATAAACAGGTGTTCTAGGTAAACCAATCATAACCTATTCATAAAGAATCCAAATGAAGTGGGACCACTTCCATTGGAAAGAGTACAGACTATAGTTTCTTGTGTGTGAGTTTTAGAATCAGATGTTAAATATTGAGCACGGGGCATGATGTACAAGTTGGGTCTTCTGAACATACCAGAATTGAATAAAGTCTACCATTCTTTCTATAACCTCTTTTTTGGGAGGATTCAAGGATTGAAAATTGGAGGAGTTTCAGAGAATACATTGAGTAATATTATCTACAGGATCAGAGTAATCCAAGAATTGAAGAATAGCAGAAATTTAAGAAGTCTCAGGAAGCATTATCAGGTTCTATGTGATGATTGGTTGATGGTGATGATTTAATGTAAAGTTTTATTATCTCTCATATATTCTTGGGTGGAAGGAAGGGGCAAGGATGGAGAGTTCAAATCTCTCTTGATATTGGAGGATTGTATCTTCCTCTTGGAGGTTAATCCCTCCCTTTACATTTGGAAGCTGTAGCTACCTTTGGAAGTCATTACTTCCCTTGAACAAAAACTATTGATTATTTCTCATATATTGTGCATGGTGTATTGTGGTGTATTGGTGTAACTCTTATACTATTGTTCATTTCTCATTGGATATAATTGAATGGTTTAAGTATAAGTTGAAAAAGTTTTTTAAATTGTACTTGATACTGATTCACCCCCCTCTCAGTATCAACAATTGGTATCAGAATGGGTTACCTTCAGTACAGTTTAACCACTGGAAGGAAGATCCTATGCAGAAATGGAAGACAACATTCCAAATGGGATTCCACCATTTGATGGAAGGAATTTTGAATACTGGAAAAATAGAATGGAAACTTAATTTAAAGGTCTTGGGGAAGATGTTTGGTTCTAAGTTATAAGTTATAAGTTATCGCGAGTCCTGAGGACTTGCACATTTCGACATCAAAAAGTCTGAAACCCCGACAGCGGAGTATAAGGCTACGGTCTTATAGGGAGGTGGTCACATGGACCAGGCACAGCCAGAAGGGCTAAGGACGAAGCGCATCGGGGATCGGAGGATCGGGATTCCTAAGGACAGGTGCACGTTGACATTGGAAACCCCAAAACCCGATACAGATTCGGGGAAAAGTCACAGTGAAGAACAGGAGACCGTGAGGAAAGAAGAAGAGACCTCTGGACTGGGTCGGTTTTTCATCAGGGACTCCACTCGGGGATCTAAAGAGCCGCTTCAGCTCAGTAGAAAAGGAGAAAGAGGGTGGGTGAAGCCTCACATCACCCATTTATTGCANGAGACCGTGAGGAAAGAAGAAGAGACCTCTGGACTGGGTCGGTTTTTCATCAGGGACTCCACTCGGGGATCTAAAGAGCCGCTTCAGCTCAGTAGAAAAGGAGAAAGAGGGTGGGTGAAGCCTCACATCACCCATTTATTGCAGAGTATGGAGGTCCCGGCTGAAATTTACCCAGGAGAGTCCCTTGTATCGATTCTCTTCAGGAAAGCCACGCTGAGTCTCCAACTCACCAGAGGAACCTGCACATGCCAGTTCAACATTTAAAGGGATCAGCTACCCCCTGGCACGATTCATGCTGAGTTAAGGAGGCGTATGACAGGGGAGCAGAGGACAGATTTGATTGAGGCAGACTGATATCCCATTCTGATAGAGAAGCTCCTCAACRTCAAGCATTGAATTCATGATATGATCGTGCCTTCAGYGCCTGAGTCAGCTCCAAGTATATGTAGGCRTTTTTTCCATTTTGTAAAGGATCGATGGTTGAGCAGAGATCCCAGTTGTAAAACTTTAATGAAGCACTGTTTTCTGGTTATTTCTAGACTTATGAGACTTCTTGCCTTATGAATGCCAGTTTCTTTACATATTTGTTATACTGTGTTAGAGCAGCTCGGAATTGGAGGATCCAGTCGAGTTGTAGCTGTTATAGGATGATGTTGTAATGGATCATTGTAATAGTTATGGAGTCTCTAATCGGTTCCTGTGATTTCCTTAACACTGAATGACTTGGAATTGGAGGATCCAGTCAAGTCTTCTATTCAGTTTCTTGAAGCCCTGAACCAGGAGGATCCTGCGTTCAGAGTTTTTCCCCTACAAACCGCTGTAAGCCTGTTGCCCAGAGTTGTTTGTTCACCTTTCTTACTAAGTCTTCCACCTGCTCATCTTTTCATCAACCCACTGGCTGAATTTAGGATTCCATACCTCCTTTGTTCTTTACGTACCAGACCCAGTCCCTGAGTTAGAGTAATATCTCCTCGAGTCTTTATCTCCATTTGATCACCCCTTTATAAATAAATCGTGACATTAAACTGATGGGTGTTGGGCTCTGCTCCTGCAAGCAATCCAGGAGTGACTTCTGACGCTAACAACCTCAACAGAATGGAGTTTTATAAAGGATTAACAAGACGTTGATGGAAAAAGAAAGGTGCATGCTCAGTGGTGTCTGGTTAGGTCAAGAATTCTTGGCAGAGGCAGTGGGTATTGCATGTTACCTGGTCAACAAATCAGCCTCATCATCGGTGGATGACAAGACTCCACAAGAGGTATGGAGTGGTAAGGAACCTTCTCTCACACATATCAAGGTATTTGGTTGTGATGCATATGTTCATGTTCCGAAGGAAAACAAGATTAAGCTAGATAAGAAGGTTGAAAAGTGTATCTTTTTTGGATATAAAGATGGTCTCAAAGGTTATAAGATTTGGAACCCAGAAAATAAGAAGGTAGTGTATATCCGAGATGTGGTATTTAGAGAAATGAAGGATGATGTTAAACAGGAAATCCTATAAAGTAAGGAAGAACCAAAGAAAATAGAGTTTGATTTAAAGGATGATGAGTCATACTCTACAGAAGAAGAAAATCCTCATACTCCAGTATTGAGGAGATCGGTTCGAGAAAGAAGGCTACCGGAAAGGTATACTCCATCTGATTTCCGTTCAAATTTTGTTTTGTATATTACGGATGATGATCCTAGAACTATCAAGGAAGCAGTGGATTCAGATGATGTAAATCTCTGGAAAAAGGCCATGGATGAAGAAATGGAATCTTTGTATAAGAATGAGACTTGGGATCTAGTGGAGTTTCTGACTAGAAGAAATCCCATTGGAAGCAAATGGGTATTTAAAAAGAAGCTGAATGGAGAAGGAAAAGTGGAGAAATGCAAATCTTGGTTAGTAGAAAAGGGTTATTCCCAAGTTGAGGGAATTGATTTTGGTGACATTTTTTCTCCTGTTGCCAATTTAACCTCTATAAGATGTATGTTATCTGTTGTTGTTGCATTTGATTTTGAAGTAGAACAAATGGATGTGAAGAAAACATTCCTACACGGGGATTTGGAAGAAGAAATATATATGAAGCAACCAGAGGGTTATGATGTGAAGGGAAAGAAGGAGCTAGTAGGCAAGCTGAAAAAGTCCATGTATGGTTTAAAACAATCACCAAGGATGTGGTATAAAAAATTCGATACTTATATGTTGGGACTTGGCTTCACAAGAAGCAAAGAGGATCATTGTGTGTATTTTAAATTAATTGGTGATCATTTGATTTATTTGGTCGTGTATGTGGATGACATGTTGTTGATAGGAAACAATAAGGAGATTATCCGGGATATGAAAACTCAGTTGTCCTCTAAAATTGACATGAAGGATATTGGTGCTTCAAATTTAATTTGGGCATGGAAATTAAAAGAGATCGGAAAAAGAGGAAACTCTGGTTAAATCAGAGAAAATATGTCGAGACAATATTGTAGAGGTTTAATATGCAGGAATGTAAACCGGTCAAGGTTCCTATTCCTGTTAGTGTAAATTTATATGTGGATCAGTGTCCCAAGACACAGGAAGAGGAGGAGGACATTTCTTGTGTTCCATATGTGAATGCAATTGGAATGTTGATGTATGCAATGGTTTGTACTAGACTGGACATCGCACATGCAATGGGAGTTTTGAGCAGGTATATGTCAAAACCAGGGAAGGAGCATTGGACAATAGTAAAAAGGGTTTTTAGGTATTTTTGTGGCACTGCTAGATATGGATTGTGCTACCAATAAATATCGGGATTGGACAGAGTGATGGATATACATGGATTTTTGGATGCAGACTAGGTTGGAGATCTAGATCCTAGGAAATCTACAAGTGGGTATGTGTTTAACCTGTTTAGAGGATAAATAAGTTGGATGAGCAAAAGACAGGCTGTAGTGGCACTTTCAACTACATAAGATGAATACATGGAAACCACTCATGCAAGTAAGGAAGCAGTATGGTTACAAATATTGTTTTCAGGTATTGGATTGGTACAACAAGTTGTAAGGATAGATTGTGACACTCAAAGTGCAATTTTTCTGGCGAAGAACCCGACTAAAGCATATTGATATTTAATATCACTTTCTGAGAGACATGATTGAAGAAAATAAAGTATTGTTGATGAAGGTGGACACTTTGAAGAATGTTGTAGATTCATTAAAAAAATCTGTGAGCACTGAGAAGTTCTCTTGGTGTAGAGGATCCATGGGCATTGTTGCCCTTGGATTATTGACTATGTAACCCTATAACCCCCTGTATGCAAAGAAAACAACAAGTGGGAGAATGTTGGGTATGTGTTATATTATTTGTGTACCGGGGGGTTTGAGGGGGGAGAAGCCCCCCATGCAGGGGTTCAGGGGCAGCGCCCCTAAAAAAAAAAATTCTGCCTCAGGAAATGTGTCGCATATTTAGGTGATTTTTCGGCACATGGTTTCTTTGTAGATGGTTTTCTATTTCTAGTTAATGAATTAGTGTTGTTGACTAATCCAAGTCATTGGGTTGGGGTTTTGGATGTCGTTGGCTCCTATATGTATATTGTATTGTAAACAATGTATCATTATGAATGAATATAGAATATGTTGGTTTTCCCGGTTTGGGTTTCTAGGGGAAAAATCTCTGTGTAATGTTTGTATTTTCCATTGTATATTTTTTGTTATTTTACTGAAAATTTGTTTGCAATAAATATTGTACAAGGTTAAAATATACAGTTGCGAGACAACCCCATATTGGAAACGGTGTTGATGACCAAACCAACCTTACATTGACTTTATTCAACACTATTTTAGAAACCGCTAGTACTCCTGCTAAACTTGAACCCTCTTGAGAAGTAATTGAAAGGGACATAAATATTTGTGAACATTGGGAAGCTAGGCAAAGGCAACCCAGAAATCAACAATAACCTATCCTCTTACCTTTTTAATATTTTTTTTTCATGTCCTCTAATTTTCATATTTCTTGAAGAAGAAGAAGATTGTCCCCTGAAGTTACTCCTATTTCTGAAACAGGGAGGAGAAAGTGTTTTTTACAAACACAACAAAGTGCTCTTAGGAGAACCCTATCTGATTCTGCTAGTTCATCTTCATCACCCATACCTTTCACATTCAATATGGCATCCTCGAGTAGTGGTAGTGGCACCATAGGTTCCATCTCCTTGCAACCTTCCACTTCATATATGATTGGTAGTATCTATAGTCATCAAATACCTATTCAATATACTACCAATCCTATCAAGGTCATTAAGAAATACAGGCTTTTCCAATTTGAGGAAGATGCTACAACCACCCCCTGACACATGTATTCTCCCTTGAATCTTGCACTAGCCACCCAACCATTACCAAAATTCAAATATCACTTACCTAGGTTCTCGGAAATGGTATCGTTACCATGGATGAACACTTGGTAGCATTTTCTAACGCTTGTCATAACATAGGGGCTAACAATAATGATACTGGCATGCATTTATTTTTCAATTCTCTTGAAGGGAAATCTACAACATATTTTTTTGATCTCCCACCGAAAATCCTTTCAACTTGGGAAGAATTGGTCTATTGGTTTAAGCCCACTTATGGAAAACCCAAGAGTCCAACTAATCAATTAAGGGAATACAACAACATTTCCTATAAAGATGGTGAAACCATTAATTATTTTAACCTTCGTTTCACCAAGCTTTATAATAAAATTCATGAACTAGTCAGTCCTCAAAATCAAGTTGTGTTCATGCATTATTATAATGCTTTAACTTCTCCTTATCATCATAGAATTGAAGAAAAGGCTATTGAAAATATTTGTTTTTCCCTTCAGATTTCCTTAGAATATGAAGATAAACTTGAAAGGACTGGTCTTCCTAAGGTACACTTGGTTAAGAAAACATACATGTCTGCCATTCTACAACTCATACAAGATATGAATAATAGGATGATATCCTACGAACAAAAATGAATTTCCCCTTCCTCTTCCCCCGAGGATTCTTCTTCTTCCCTAACACCTTTTAGAAATACCAATGAAAGCAATTTTCAGCAAAAGGACATTATGACTCGCAGTTGGTGTAACTTCTGTGAAGAAAATCATGATGAGAACACCTGCAAAGTAAAAATAAATGCTAGATATAAGATCTTTGGAAAAAAGCCTGATACCATGATCATTGTTTTAGATTGGGCCGAACCAGAGGATGTTATGGTAGTCAATACCAAGAACAAATCTTACACTTCCAAGAGAAAATTTGATCTTCCCCGCACTTCTTCTGCCCCAAGATCATATTCTCAAAATGTTGATACACAAACTGTCATAACTTCAAGTGATCAAGGAGTGTGTTCTCCTCTTCCCTCTTATAAGTACAATATCCTTAACCAATTGGATAATATCAAAGTTGATGCTACCCTTTTGGACATGATTATCATCCCTGAACAACAAAATCATCTTAATAAATTTATGGAAGGTAAGCTTTCCACCATAGCCAATATATTTTAAGAGTTGAAGGAAGAGGATTCAACTGTAAATATGATAGGTGTATATAACTTTAGGAACCCTGTAAAAACCCCCATTTCTATATCTCGGTAAAAATCATGGATAAAATAGCTCACTGTTTCATAATTGATGGAGGATCTGATTCAAGTGTGATGTCTAAAATTATCATGGAGGAGCTTGGATTATCTTGTACCAACAAAAATTCTAAAAGCATGCTCTCTTATAATAAGTTGCAACAATTAACTATAGGTGAAATCAAGTATGTAACCCTAGTTTTGTGTGCACATCTTGAGATAAGGAGAAGTCTCAATAACCAAGTAATTTATATACTGGTGAGTAACTACTCAATTATTTTTGGAAGGGACTAGAAATCATTAACTGGTGGATACCTTTCACTTGATGGTACACATTTATCCGTCCCTTGAAACAGAAAGACCATTATAGTTCTTAGGTAAGGAAGAATTTCACCTTATATAGAGAGTGTCCCCCAACCTAACGTAAATTATCTCGAAGAATATTTAGGGGTGTACTCTATATTTTTCGACGAAGGTGATACTATACTTGAACCAATTGATTTTTATGATGGCATGCGATACATGCATTTTGATGGCTCGTGTTTTAACGAAGGTAATGGAGCTGGTGTTGAGTCCCAAAAGCGCAACATAGGGTACCTACTTTCAAATGGTTGCAACACCTTATTATTTAATTATATTTAATAGGATACTAATAGGTGGGACCCCTTGTGTGACTTGTGTGACTATGACGAAGAGACA
This sequence comes from Picea engelmannii, assembly GCA_009831015.1. NCBI lineage: Eukaryota > Viridiplantae > Streptophyta > Pinopsida > Pinales > Pinaceae > Picea > Picea engelmannii. The sequence continues at coordinate 303,877 of ML790871.1, read as the reverse complement.
ACACTTATGCTTTATGTGCTTACGAGTTGGTTGAGATGATCTCTACAGTTTATTTGCATTTAAAGTTGTTAGACAACTGAGAGGGGGGGGTTAATCAGATGTTACTATGCTTAAACAATTATACCCATTTTAAACTCATTACAGAACACTCAATGATGATCACAATAATTCAAGGAAGTAGGAAATAGAGTATTCAACATCAATCACACACATGAAGTATATAGAAACAGATATTCCTGAGGAAACCCATAAAGGGATAAAACCTCTTCTTCTTCAAATGATAGGAAGTATTTTTATGTTCTATATATCATCTATATTTGAGCACCAACTCAATGTGAGGCTACCACCTCTGTTTTACAAGATGCAACTTGTTGAGAGCACCAACTCTCTAGTTTCTCTATCACCCGCTAGAAGGAAGCACCAACTCCCTAAGTGTTCCAGCACCAACTGGATGGAAGCACCAACTTCTAGTCACACAGGCACCAACATGTACAACACAGAACAATAGTTCTCCCTTGCACCACCCTACCACCCTGGTTTTTCTGGATGCAACCAGATGGAAGCTACAAATCCCTATGTTCAAGCACCCACTTGAAACTCTGAGGAAAACGGTCCTCCCTAGCACCACCCTACCACCCTGGTTTCTAAACCTTTGCTTGAACAATACTTTACAACTATACAGACATATCAAATCTTACCACTTCTTCTCTTGTGCTACAATTATGCTTTGCTTCTATCTGTTCATGCTTGGCTCCACTTGATGTCTATCTCCATCTACTCTTCCTTTGTTCTTCTCATGCTCTTAGGTTCTCGTATAGTATTATGTTTTCACCATTTATTCTCTATCCAGCTTATGTTCTTCATCTTTGCATCTTTTCAACTTTGTTTCTACTTTCTTCTTGATCACATACAATTCCACTTATTTTACTGAGAAACAACAATCTTCCTCTGTCATGGCATCTTTCTTTTATTCATTCCCTCATCATTCGTTACTCTCTGAATCTCCAACGCCCATGTCGAGAATCTCAAAATGCTCAAGAGCCATGATTCCAATGCCCCAGAACAATGATTCAGTTAGTGTAACCGAATCGTAACTGATCAAGAAACCACAAAGTGAAACAGCAACCCTTCGATCAGATTCAATTTGATCAGCGTCGTTGGATTATACATGCAGAGGCTTTTTGAATTTTCAATGCGTAACCTCTGATGTGGAGCCTAGAAGCGCTAGCTCCTTCCACTATCTTACATTGATGTGACCTTGGGCAATGCTCTTATGTGACCTCGTGATTGTGGGCCTGGCCAAAGGTGGTTTGGGGGAAATCTGATTTTTGCCCCGCAATTCACTACAGAGTTTTGCGTATGCCTTTGGCGATATCGTGGTTTTGATTGCGGCCCGCTCATGAAAAATTAAGACCCAAGCATGTTCTGAACCTGCAATGTGACGAGACCATCGATCTCATGATATTGACAGTGCTCCTGAATGGATGGTTTAGATTTGTTCTTTCACGATCTACGGATCATATCCAACCTCCCTAAATCAACGGTTGTGATTTATTTCATGATCCGGGCTTCGGGAGCTTCAAATATCAAACCCTGCTTTCTTCCGTACACCAATATTTTGGAGTCGATGATCCACAGACACCTATCCTTCTCAATCAATGGCTCTGCCTCCACTTTGGAAATTTGACCTTTCAACCAGATCAACGGTTTTGCGTCCCCCTTCTTGATCAACGGTTGAGATCTCCTTCGGGTCTCCGAACTTATGAAATCTCAAATCTCAAACTTATGCTCTAGATCAGACAGCCCAAATTCACTTCGGACGATCCAACGCTTGAGATATTATTCAGATGATCCAGCGGTCGAGAATTTATTTCAACTCTCTGGCTCTCCAGACTTCGGGGATTTCAAATATCAAACTGACGCTCTGGATCAGACGGCCCAGGTTCACTTCGGATGATCTGGTGCTTGATATATTCTTCGGATGATCTAACGACTAAGATTTACTTCAGATGATCTGACGGTTGGGAATGTATTTCGACTCTCTGACTCTCCGGACTTCAGAAATTTCAAATGTCAAATTGAATTCTTGAAATGATATTTTTTCAGAGCGTAACCTCCTCACATATTTAGACCTGAAACAAATGATGTTCATTGGATAAAGATCTTAAATCAACGGCTTGATATGTCTGCAATGCATCTTTGCTTTGGATTAAGTCCAAAAACTCTCCATATTTGCTTATCCTATCCTTCCGTTTAATTAGATCTAATGGCTAATGGAAATTCAGGTGATCGAGATCTTAGATCTCAACCCTTTCTTATCATGTCCTTCCACTTAAGGTGATCCAACGGTAATCGCATTTTCTCTAGATTCGATGGTCCTTATTCATTTCGGATTTTTGGGCTTCGGGTAATTTGACTTTCAAATTTCCAATTCTTCCGAAGTGAGTTTCCCCGAACAGTAACCTCCTCGCAACTTTTGACATGAACCAAATGTTGTTCGTTGATCATGTTCTTAGATCGATGGCTCGATCTATCTTCAGTGTTGCTCTTCTATCTTATCATGTCCTTCCACTTAAAAGTGATCCAATGGTTGTGAAGACACTCGAAGAAGATCAACGATCAAGGAAGGTTGCAGAACCACAACTTGTGAGTGATTTAACTCGTCACCAAAACTTCGCAATTTGAAGTTGTGCGTTGTTGGTGAGTCAACCACAATCGTTGATCTTCGAGGCTATAAGATCTGACGGTCTGACTAATTGTGGGATTGGAAATAGCACGATATTTAATTCTCCTTTCGATCTCTGCAATCTATCCCTGTCGTTGATCTAGTGATTGCGCATCCGATAATCACGACTTAATCTGACTTAATCTGATCGTTTGTTAGATCAACCACAATCGTCAATATTTGGGTTTATGAGATCTGACAATCTAGACCAATTGCGGGGTTAGAACTAGCGAGTTGTTTAATTCTTATTTCGTTCTCTGCAATTCATCCCTATCATTGATATAGCTTGCAGATCCAACGGTCACAATTCTCCAACGGTCCTCAATCCCATGGCCACTCATATGACCGACGTCTGTAATATTAGACAATCAACACGGACAATTTTTTGATCAGATGGTTGTTGAGGCTTCTCACCCTGAGATTACACTTTTCCTTCCGAGCTTTGATCTCTACATATTGTTTTCTTCTCCTCCTGAGCTTATGATTTTCCTATTTTCCATCGTCATTGTTGTTCTTGCAATCAATGACAAGCACACTCTTCCTATAAAAACATGCCAACAAAAGTATCTGTCAAAACAATTGATCAAATGATGTTATGGGCGATATGATTAAAAATGGAATGGTGTTGTTTTTATATAGAACTCACAGGTATTATTATTTTACATTTAGTTTGAGGAAGGTCCTAAAATCCATGTTTAAGTTATATGTGTGGTATGGTGATTTCATGCTACAAGGATTACGTGCATTGTTTGAATTGCAAGTATGGTTGAAACATGGTATCCCTAGCAAGTATTTGATATATGTCACATTGGATTTTTAAAAAAGGGTTGGCACATTTGTTAAGTTGAATACTTAGGGAAATGGTGGTGTATTCAACTTGCATTAAATTGATTTGGAGTTAGTGGTTGATGTGTTGTATGTTAGCTTGCTCGTACTAGCTATGGATGAATGTAGATATGACGTGTAGTAAATTCACGTCGCTCTAACCCTCCTCGAGCCCGTCACCCTATTCATTTTTCATTTTCTCTTGTTGGTTGTTGTTGTGATGTAGGAGAATCACCAACAAAGAACAAACGGAGGACATCTAGGGGCACTAGCGTGCATTTTGAAGAATTTTAAATTTTGAAGAAAGTGTATCACGCAAATATTTTGAAAGGAATTGTAATTAAAGAACCTCTTTAATGTTTTGGAGTTGGGTGGTTTATGAAGACATCAGAGAATTTATTTTCTTTTAATGTAGCTAAGTGCAATACAGACTCGATGTGTTCGATCCGATCTGTCTATCACGAATATTTATTGTAATAAATTCTAAGTAGTCGATAGCTTTTAATTCGATGATTTAGAGTTGTTGGAGGGAAGAGCTTGAAGAGACCTCTTGTATAAATATTTGTATTGTTTCCCAATAGAGGTTGTTGGCACTCTAGTTATTGAGAGTTTTTGTTGTTGTAGATGATAGTGGAAAACTACCGAGAAGTAGTGTATGAACATATGTATATTTCAGTTGAATGACTATAGCAAAGGAGCATTGTCCCAAATGTGTGGTGTTGATGCATCTATCTGAATGAATGAATGGTAGACTTTTTGTTTATTATAAATTCTATGTTATTTCTTTTACTTGTGTTTATGTATGCATTTACATGGATAAATGTATGAATTTATGAAGATTTAGATAAGTTTCAATTGTTTCTCTTCTACGAGCAAGTGCAAGTGTGCATAGTGTCTGCAAGGAGTGCGTTGATAGAGTCTATTTCGACTCATAAGCTCAAAAGAGATAATGTAAATCTTATAGGTGCAAGGAGTGCGTAGCGTCCACGAGGTGTGCGTGACAGAGTTCATTTCAACTCAGAAAGGTCTAGAGAGATATCTTGAAAGAGGTTTGTCCACAAGGAGTGTGTGACTAAGTCTTGTGACTCAGAAGATCAGGAGGAATAGCGAAAATTGTCCACAGAGTGGTTGGATTTCAGAGGAGAACCTATTGCAAGGAGTGCAGAGGATAAAATTTGACTAAGGGTCGAAAGGAGTATTCTAAGGAGACAAGAGTTAGAGGAAGAACAATATCATGAGGAAGAGTGGCGAGAAATTTTCAAAAGGAAGAGTCCTTTGAGATTCCCCAGAATCAGCAAAGAGAGATCCGTCCAGGAGGGACCAAAATTATTCCAGACCATCAGATTTGGGATAAGTTCATGGAGAATTGACCAAGAGGTATTTCGGAATTCTAAGTATTTCGAAGTGATAGAGAGGTTGGATCGTCAAAGTCACAAGGCGAATCTTAACCGTTGGTTGTGAGGAGACACGTGGAAATGGATTAGAGAATCCAGGAATTAAGAGGTCTGGAGGAAGTAAGTGTGTAGTGAGTGAAGTTTTGTGAAGTCGCAAAACCCGAAGTATAGATGAACTGTCAGATCTAGGAAGACATGTGGCAGAGACCCGTGAATTCGGAGAAAGTTGTTTCGGAAGGAAAGAGAGGAGGAGGTTGTAATATCTCTAGAGCCCAAAGTGGCGAAGGGTTGGCCCGAGGTTATAGCCCATGGTCAAAGAGGAGAAGAAGTCCAGTGTGAGACTAGTACTCACGAATCGGTGTCTCCAAGCGTCGAAGAGTGGAGTTGCAAGTAGTTTGAACTTGCACATGACATCAAGGGGACCTGTGAATGTATAAATTGCTCGGGGTATGTTGAAGGCCCAAAGAACCAATTTGGTTCGAAGAATTTTGAATATCCAAGACCGGGAGGTCACGGAATCCATGGGAGAGAAGGGGGGGGTTGTCATCAGAAGTGGTATCAGATCCTAATAGAATTGATTTATGTAAGAAAAGGAGGTAGAGAAATAGGATGATATCATTGAGTGGTATCAAATACATCAACACAATGTCGCCTAGGAGACATGTAGATCCACCTGCAGCAAATAGAGTTATGGAAAGGGAGATGAGAGAACTATGTGCAAGGCTGGATGCCATGGAAATAGTGAAAAAGAGAGCACCTGATGTTGGAGACGTTAGTGATGTAGAAAATGAAGAAGTGGAAGTTGAAGAAGTTGTAGTGGAGGATGTTGTGGAAGAGTGCTTGCTAAAAGTGGTTGTTAAGTTGGGATATAGAGCAAAGATAGACATCCCAATGTATGAAGGTAATTTAGACGTCGAATAATTGCTTGATTGGATACGAGCAATGGACAAGTATTTCGACTATGAAGATGTCGATGAGGAGAAAAAGGTGAAACACGTTGTCACCAAGTTGAAAGGACATGCAACACTGTGGTGGGATGAACTACAGGCCGATAGGAGAAGAAAAGGAAAGCAAAATATTAAGAGTTGGGATCGAATGGTATCCAAGATAAAGGCAAAATTCATACCCAAGGACTACCAGATAAATCTATTCAGGAGGTTGCAGAACCTGAGACAAAAAGGGATGATTGTGAAGGAGTACACAGAGGAGTTATATAGACTGAACATTGAGGTTGGAAAAAGAGAGAAAGATGAGGAAAAAGTTTCCAGGTACATCAACGGCCTGAGATATGAAATCCAGGACGAGATCATTATGATGACAGTAAGGACATTGGAGTATGTTTATCATATTGCATTGAAATCTGAGGAGAAGTTGGCAAAGAAGTAGAGTCAACAAAATAGAGGTAGAAGCTTGAACAGAGTTAAAGGAGTTTCCCATGACAAGACACGGAATCCCAAAGGTGAGGCGGAGAAACCAGATAATAACTCTAAGAGAGGAGGAATTTTGCAAGGAAGACAAAGTGGTGGTAGAAACTATTTTCCTAGAGGAAGAGGAAGAGGCAGAGGAGGTGAAGTAAAATGTTATGCTTGTGGAAAGGTAGGACACATGTATTGGGAATTCCTTGAGAGAAAGAAGGAATGAGGCGAAGCTCACATTTCAAAAGTGTAGAAGTGAGATTTTGAGGCAGAAGGCGCAGAAGATGGGAGATCTTTGATGATGAAGAAAGTTCTCTTAAATCCAGAGCCAAAGGTTGAAAATTCGATGCAGAGGAACAGTTTGTTCAGGATAGCTTGCAAGACTAAAGATAGAGTATGCAAAGTGATCATTGACAGTGGGAGAACTAATAATTTAGTATCCATGGAGATGGTGGAGAATTTAGAGTTGGAGATGATTGTACATTCGATGTCATGCAAAGTATCATGGTTGCATAAAGGTCATCAGGTAACAATCACTAAACAATGCCTGGTTGAATTTAAAATGGGAGGATATAGAGATGAAATCCTATGTGATGTGATTCCCATGGATGTATGTCGTGTTTTGTTGGGAAGACCATGGTAGTATGACAGGAATTCCATTCATGATGGGAGAAGGAATACTTATATCTTGGATAAGAATGGTAGGACACACATGTTGTTTCCAATTGAAGAAAAGAAAGTGAAGGAAGAATCTACCATGAGTATACTTCTCATGAGTGGGAAGGAACTCCTGAGTGAAGTTAAGAAGGAACAGGAGATGCAGTTTGCGGTAGTGAGGAAGCCTAAATTTATCCTTACAAGTACTGTTATGGAGGATTTTCCTGAGGAAATTCAGGAGTTGTTAGAGAATTTTGTTGATATAATAGTGGATGAGTTTCCAAGCTCATTTCCAACTATCAAAAGTATTAGCCATCACATTGAATTGATACCAGGAGCAAGCCTGCTGAACAAAGAAGCATACAGATTGACACCTCAAGAGAATGAGGAGGTGAAAAGACAGGTTCAGGATCTGTTATACAAAGGTTTGGTTAGGGAAAGCTTAAGTCCATGCGCAATACCAATTGTGTTGAGTCCAAAGAAGGATGGAGGATGGAGAATGTGTATAGACTCAAGGGCCATAAATAAGATCACCATTAGGTACATATTTCCATTGTCGAGGATGGATCACTTAATGGATTGTTTAAGTGGAGCGAACTATTTTTCAAAGATAGATTTGAAAAGTGGATATCACCAGATAAGGATGAGGGAAGGTGATGAGTGGAAAACAACCTTTAAGACAAATGAGGGATTGTATGAATGGCTCGTTATGTCATTTGTCTTAATGAATGCCCCGAGTACTTTTATGAGGATGAAATTCTATGCCCGAAGTGGATAGAATTTATGCAATTTTTCACTTTTTTCATTAAACATATTTCTGGTAATGCTAACAAGGTTGTTGATGTATTGAGCAGGAGATGTCTAATTCTGCAAGAATTTCAAGTGAAGACCTTGGGGTTTGACCACCTTAAGGAAATGTATCATGATGATCCAGATTTCAAGGAGGCATATGACACATGTGTGAATCCTGTACTCATAGACAGAAGCTAGTGAGCTGAATATCCGATTCAGGATAGGTTGTTTTTCAAAGGATGCCAATTGTGCATACCAAAGTGTTCGATGAGGGATAATTTGTTGAAGGAAAAGGATAGTGGAGGTCTAGCCAGACATTTCATCCATGACAAAACATTTTCCCAGTTGAACAGTTCATATTATTGGTTAGGTATGAGAGTGAACGTGAAAATGTTTGTCAACAAATGTAATATTTTCCAGTATACAAAAGGGAAGAGACATAATACTGGGTTGTATCAACCATTGCCTATCCCTGAGAGGCCTTGGGATGCAATAAGAAAGGATTTTGTGTTGGGATTTCCAAGGACACAAAGAGGAAGCGATTCCATATTTTTGGTAGTTGAAAGATTTTAAAAAATGGTGCACTTTATCCCATGCCAGAAAACTAGTGATGCAACGCACGTTGCAAATTTGTTTTTCAAAGAAGTTGTGAGACTCCATGGATTTCCCAGGAGTATTGTTTCAAACAGGGATACCAAATTTGTTTTTCATTTCTAGAGAACATTGTGGAAAAAGATGGGAACAGAACTATCCTTTAGTTATTCATATCACCCTCAAATAGATGGATAGACTGACGTGGTGAATCAAAGTTTGGGAGATTTGCTGAGGAGTTTGGTCACTGAACATCATACTCAGTAGAATAATATTTTAGCACAAGCGGAGTTTGCATATAATGACTCAGTGAATAGAAGTATCGGAAAAATTCCATTTTAGATAGTGTATGGAATGAATTCGAGGGGAGTGTCAGAGTTAGGAGATCTAAAGAAAAGTGAATTTAGGAGCGTTTGAGCTGAAGACTTCATTGCAAAAATGCAGGAGCTTCATAATCAAATCAAGGAGTAGTTGAAGAGGAGAAACAATGAGTATAAATGCAGAGTTGATCAACATAGGAGGAAACTTCAGTTTGAAGTTGGAGATCAAGTTCTAGAACATCTTAGGAAGGAGAGTTTCCCAAGAGGAACATATGATAAACTAAATTTAAGAAGATAGGACCGTGCAAAATCCTAAGAAAAGTTGGTGAGAATGATTATGAGATAGAGATGCCAGAAGATGTGGGTATATCGCCCATATTCAACATTTCAGACCTGTATCCTTATAGGGAATATGGAACTGGAGGACCTGAAGGTCAGAAGGAGATCCAGTGGAAAAAGCAGATGCCTGTAGCAAAAAATCCACAGATGGAGGATATCGTAGATCAAAAAAATGGTAAGAAGACCGGAAGGAAAGCATATTTTGAGTATTTGGTAAAGTGGAAAGGACGACCAATAGAGGATGCCAGTTGGGTAAGCGAAGCAGATATGCAGAAGCATGGAAGGTCAGTGCAAGAGCTCATGAACAGAAGTCCATGAATTTTTCATCCAGAGGAGTATGATGCAGGAGCATCGCCAGCAAAGCACAAGCAGAGGACAACTAGGTGCACTAGCACGTATTTTGAAGAATTTTAAATTTTGAAGAAAGCGTATCACACAAATATTTTGAAAGGAATTGTAATTAAAGAACCTCTTTAATGTTTTGGAGCTGGATGGTTCATGAAGACATCAGAGAATGTATTTTCTTTTAATGTAGTTGAGTACAGTACAGATTCGATGTGTTCGATCTGATCTATCTATCACAAATATTTATTGTAATAAATTCTAAGTAGTTGATAGCTTTTAATTCGATAATATAGCTTTAGAGTAGTTAGAGGGAAGAGCTCGAAGATCCCTCTTGTATAAATCTTTGTATTGTTTCCTAGTAGAGGTTGTTGGCACTCTAGTTATTGAGAGTTATTTCCATTGTAGCCGAGAGTGGAAAACTACCGAGAAGCAGTGTTTGAAGATATGTATATTTCAGTTGAATGACTATAGCAGATGAGCATTGTCCCAAATGCGGTGTTGATGCATCTATCTGAATGAATGAATGGTAGACTTTCTATTTATACAAAATTCTCTATTATTTATTTTTCTTGTGTTTATGTATGCATTTACATGGATAAATGTATGAAATTATGAAGATTTAGATAAGTTTCAATTGTTTCTCTTCTACGAGCAAGTGCAAGTGTGCATAGTGTCTGCAAGGAGTGTGTTCACAGAGTCTACTTCGAATCATAAGTTCAGAAGAGATAACGTAAATCTTATAGGTGCAAGGAGTGCGTAGCATCCACAAGTTGTGCGTGACAGAGTCCATTTTGACTCAGAAACGTCTGGAGAGACAGCTTAAAAGAGGTTTGTCCGCAAGGAGTGCGTGACCGAGTCTTCTAAATCAGAAGCTCGGGAAGAATAGCGAGAACCATCCACAGAGTGGATGGAATTCAGAGGAGAACCTGTTGCAAGGCATGCATAGGCTAAAATTTGACTAAGGGTTGAAAGGAGTACTCTAAGGAGACAAGAGTTTGAGGAAGAACAAGCTCAGGAGGAAGAGTGGAAAGAAATCTTCAAAAGGAAGAATCCTTTGAGATTCCCCAGAATCAACAAAGAGAGATACATCCAGGAGGGACCAGAATTGTTCCAGACCGTCAGATCTGGGAGAAGTTGCATGGAGAATTGACCAAGAGGTATTTCGGAATTTTGGAATTTGGATTATTTAGAAGTGATAGAGAGGTGGGATCGTCGAAGTTGTGAAGTCACGAGGCGAATCTTAACCATTGTCTATGAGGGGACACATGGAAATGGATTATAGAATCCAATAATTAAGATGTCTGGAGGAAGTAAGTGTGGAGTGACTGACGTTTCATGAAGTTGCGAAACCCGAAGTATAGCTGGACCATCAGATCCAGGGAGACACATGGAAAAGACCCATGAATTCGGAGAAAGTTGATTCGGAAGGAAAGAGAGGAGGAGGTTGTAATATCGTCGAAGCCCGAAGTGGTGAAGGTTTGGCCCGAGGTTATATCCCATGGTCACAGAGGAGAAGAAGTCCAGCGTGAGACTAGTACTCACGAATCGGTGTCGCCAAGTGTCGGAGAGCGGAGTTGCAAGTAGATTGAACTTGCACGTGACATCAAGGGGACCCGTGAAAGTATAAATTGCTCAGGGTCTGTTGAAGGCCTAAAGAACCAATTCAGTTCAAAGAAGTTTGAAGATCCAAGACCGGGAGGTCGCAGAATCCCCAGGAGAGAAGGGGGGGTTGTCTTCATGTTACTCTTCTTTGTCCGTGGAAGAGGTATACAGGATTGGTTGTTTCTCCTTAGAAATTTTTACAAAGGTATGGGTTTCTTGTTGCTCCATCCATGAATATTTCACTATGTTCTTTAATTAAGTCAACAATTGGCTCTTGAGTTTGCTCATTGTCTGTGTATTTCCAAAGTTATGATATATGGAAATTTTGACTGTGTATGGATTAGTGGTTAAGTGTTGGTCTCTGTGGCATTGTATTTGAACCATGCACATTGAAAAGTTGTGTGTATGTCTCTTACTGTATATGGTATTTGTTCTTTACTTGTGGGAAAGAATAAAGTTGGGGAAACTCTCGAATTTGCCTTACCTCTGGTTTCTTGAGTTGGGTTTCTTCCCTAAGCATATCACTGCTCCTTACCTATGGGTTATATGAACACTATGCATGTCATTTAAGTTATTAGTTTTTGTGCCCGTTGTGCTCGCGTCCTTGTAAAAACTCTGTGAATATAAATGTGAAGTTTTGTAGAAGTATTAAACTTCTCGTGTTCCTTTTGGATAAATCCTAAATTTGGTTAGCTCATCCCCCTCACCGCATTACCCTTCACTGTTATGTATTGAACCATGTGTATTGGAAATTATTGTGGAGGTGTCCAACCTAGAATTTAATAAAAGCACTATTCATGCTCATTTTTGGTCATGGGTTTAGTTGATTATTTGTTGTGCAAAGATGGAAAGAATGTTAAGCCCACTCATTTGTCTGGTAATACAGTCTGTCCTGTGGAGATATTGGGGTGATGACAACATTGAAAAATCCTTATTTAAGGGATACAACCTACTATGTGTTCGATTTTGTATGAAAGGAATACCTATGTGGATGAATTATATATGTGTTGAATGTGTTTTGTGAACCATAAGGAAAGGTATTTTAAGAGCGTTGTTATTTGAAGTTTCAATTTTGAATTATGTTATACAAAGGGATCCCTTTTGGGGCCACTTCATGGAACCCTGTGGTGATTTAAAATGTATTGGTGATTATATCATGGACCACAGTATATCCTTTCCTTGACTGTTTGTTGTGTTGGATATGATTATTATGATGTTGTTCACTCCTTGAATTTGTTATATACAAGCAGTATTATTATTGTTAAATAATTCTTGGGCAATAAAATATAAATTGGTTGTTGTGCAAAGAAATTTCTAAGGAAAATGAGCAGCCTTGAAAAGAAACCCCTGTTTTGGGTTGTTTTTTTTTTTTTAAAGGGTGTTGTTTAATTTTGAAATAGTAAGAGGTGGTGATTGTTAATTGATGGTGAATGTGGAATTTTTTGATATATTAATAGAACGGTATCCATGGGAGTCCTTTCCATTATACCATTTTACGCAAAATACACTCCCCTCATTATCCCAATTGCATTTTTCACTCCTTGTTCTGTTGTTACTTATTTTTTAGGAAAAGTCTGTATGGAAATGAAAGAAATGAAGTGGCATTAATTGATTATTGGTATTATGAGATATATTTAGATACACATTTGATTGTTTTTGTTGATTTATTGAACAATATTCATAAATATTTCCCCCTCCATGATATCACTTTACGTTAAATACAAGCCCAACATACTCCCAATGACCCTATCAATTCCATGTTCGTGTGACAATTAATTAATGGAATTTTTATGGATGGATTGCATGTGTCATGTAGTAAATAATAGAGCCAAATATTGATTTATTTAAGTAGAGTTTCATGTATGGGTTATTAAGAACTTTTCATGACTGGTTAAATATTCTTACAAGATGAGTTTTTTTAGCAGGTCCAGTAATGGCCGAAATAATAGAGGCATAGGTAACCGACAGCAAGGCTATAGAAGGCCTTGGTTTTCTATTCCTTTCTATGTTGATCCACAAGATTTAAACTAGTTGTTTCAAGCTGGTTTTTTCAATTTAGTTGGCCATGGTATATTGCATCCCCGACCTGACAGACCCCCATTTCAACCTCGTCATAATTTTCCCGGCATTCATGTTCCTCCACATGTGTCAATGCATCCCGAAGTCCCCACTAATGACAGTTGGCAAGAAATTGTCCACCATCCCATCTTTCACCACCGTGGTTGGCCCACTATGTCATTACACCACTAGTTAATCCCAATGCTCAAATTTCTCATGGTGTTTCCCCAGTACAGTCCTTGCACGCCAGCAAAAGATTAAAAATTGATATCCCACAACCTGTGCAGGAAAAAGGAAAAGATGTGGCCTCCCCCTCTAGTCCATCCACAGAGTCTATTAAATCTATGTCTTCACGTCTCCACCTAAAAGATGATTTCTCCCATGTGATCAGCGAAATACAACCCCAAGGGTCTAACCAACCAAGGGATACCCTAGAAAATTCAAGAGGAGACAACAATTATAAGAGGAAATATGCCTCACAGAGCAGCAAATATGGATTTTAAATGTTTTTTTTTATGATATTCAATGATGAAGACAATGTTTAATGATTTTCAACATATTTTGGACAACAAGCTTTATTTTGGATATTTTTTGTGGATAAGATGGATATATTGTTTTCTTGGGATATGTCCTTAAATTTTGTGGATATTTAAATATTTGATTTAAATGATATCCATGGGAGCTACAAGGGTCTTATATGATCCAAATGATAAATTTTGTATTTTATATTTGATGATTGGAAAAGAGAACGATGGGAGTCACAAGGGGTCCCACCTATTTAGTAATTATTAACTAGACCCTTATTTATATATTATTATTAATTATTTCTCCATAAACTAATTAGTTAAGTTAATTTGACTTAACTAAAGAAAGTAGTTGAACTACCTCAACTTATTGAGAAAGAATAAAGGTTCAATGAGAGGAAGATACAAGAGGAGAATAGAAGGAGAACTACAACACTAAGTTTTTCTATCTAATTAGTGAGATAGCTTCAGTTTTCATTCATTTCTGAGTTTACTTGAAAACCTAATCCTCTTGTTGACAGCGGGGTCTTATTGAAGGAAACAAAATTCAAAATTGAATCATACATTTCAACAACTTGTTTTAAAGGTGTTTGATTCATCCTTGACAGTCTGTGTATTCTTGTTTGTTTGTGAATTAAATTTCATGGTTGATAAAGAATATCTTGCATAGTCAAATGGAAACATTATGTGGCAAGTTGATCCAGATCATTAGTTCATTTTTATTTTACCATCAGAGTCTTTTTGTATGGTTCCCATCGGAGACCTCTAAATCTGATTTTGGTCCACACCCTCGCAGGGGTTTGTAAAAGAGAAATATAGTTTTCATATCTCAAAATGAAATAAAATCAAATTATTGTTCTGTCTCATACATGCGTTTTCATGACTTGGTTCTTCTTTTCGCTTTTGTCTCCATGTTTACTTTATTGTAAAATTTGTATATAATTATGTAGCTTTGTATATATAATCATAAAATCAGCCTTTATCCTTTGTAATTAATACTTGTGGATTGAGTGAATGGTTTGAGGCTATAAACCCCGGGTGACGTTCCCAACTATCTTGTCATAGCCAGGCAAGATCTAAAAATGATTGAGTGGGGTACTCCATACCTTTTCCTCAAAATTTATTTGGTAAGCATACTGGGGAAATCCTCCATATCTCTCTAGTTGATTGTATTCACGATTATCTTTGAATCTTTTTTTTTTTTTTCGAATACTCTTTGATTGATTTTTCTTGTGCTAATACCTTCTACAAGGTAGATTAATATTGAACACGGTCATAAAGACTAGAATAGCATTTCCTTGACCTTATTCAATATTGTCATAGAAACTGCTAGTACTTGGGCTAAGCTTCAATGCTCTTGGGAAGTATTTGAAAAAGATATAAGTATTCATGAATGTTGGGAAACCAGCCAAAGGCATCCTAGAAATCATCAATAACCTCCCTTTTCCTAAGTCTTTGGTCTTCATTTTCATGTCCTCAAATCCTCGGATTTCTAGAAGAAGAGCATTTTACCCTGAAGCTACTCCTATCATTGAAATAGGAAGGAGGAAAGCCATTTTTTCAACCCAAGAAAGCACTCTAAGGAGGAATTTTCTTGATTCTTCCAGCTCACCCTTTTCACACTTACCCATCACTTTCAAAATGGAATTTTTGGGTGGTGTTAGTGGTGCTGAAGTGATTCATCATCCCAACCTTCGGCCTCATCGGAAATTGTTAGTATATATAATCATCAATTTCCTATCCAATCTGCTACCAACCCTGCTAAAGTTATAAATCAGTACAGGATTTTTCAGTTTGAGGAAGATGCTACAACCGCCCCATGGCATGTATATTCTCCCTTGAATCTAGCACCTGCTACTCACCCGTTACCCAAGTTTAAAGAGAATCTTCCTAAGTTCTTAGGGAATAATACTATTTCTACAAATGAACACCTAGTGGCATTTTCTAATGCTTGTCATAATATCGAGGCTAACGATAATGATACATGTATGCGCTTATTTGTCAACTCCCTTGAAGGAAAAGCAGCAACTAATTTTTTTTATCTCCCTCCAAAAATCCTTTCCACTTGGGAAGAGTTGGTTTATTGGTTCAAGTCCACTTATGGACAATCCAAGAGCCCAATCGAACAGTTAAGGGAATATAACAATATTTCTTACAAATATGGTGAGACTATTAAGTCCTTTAACCTCCGGTTCACCAAATTGTACAATCAAATCCATGAACTAATATGCCCCCAAAATAAGACACTTTCATGCATTACTATAATCTGCTTCCCTCTCCTTATCATCATAGGCTCGAAGAAAAGGCTATTGACAATCTTGTCTCCTCTCTCCCCACTTTCCTAGAGTACGAAGAGAAACTTGAAAGAACAGGTCTCCCTAAAGGAGACTCAGTCAAAGAAACATATATGTTTTCCATCCTACAACTTGTGCAAGATATGAACAATTGAAGGTAGCCTATGAATGAAAGGGGAATTTTCCGTCACTTACTTCTGGGGCATCTTCTTCTTCCACAAGGCCTTTTAGGAATACAAATGAAAACAATTTTCAGGCCAAGGCCATTATGTCTCGCAGTTGGTGTAACTTTTGCAAAGAAAATCATGAAGAAAGTACTTGTGAAGTTAAGAAGAGTTCCAAAGATAAAATATTTGGAAAGAAGCCTGAAACCACTATCATTTTCCTATATTGGGCAGAACCGGAAGATGTTTTGATCATAAATACTAGGAACAAATATTATGATCATCCTCGTACTTCTTCCACCCCAGCCTCATATTCATAAAGTACTAATGTACAAACTGTAAAAATTCCCTAAATTCAAGGAGTTCCTTTCCCTCTTTCCTCTTCCAAGTATAACATCCTTAACCAATTGGCTAATATCAAGGTTGATGCTACTCTTTTGGACATGGTTTCCATCCCTGAACAACAAAATCATATCAAGAATTTTATGGAAGAAAATTCTTCAACCATAGCCAATCTTTTTAAAGAGACAAAAGAAGAGGATCCCACAGTAAATAAGATAGGTGTAAATAATTTTAGACACCCTATAAAAAAAACCTCCATTTTTCATTTCTGTAAAAATTATGGATAAGATAGCCCATTGTTTCCTAATTGATGGCGGTTCAGGTCAAAGCGTAATGTCAAAAATCATCATGGAAGAGATAGGATTATCATGTACTAATAAAAATTCTAGAAGCATGCTCTCCTATAACAATCTGCAACATTCAACTATAGGTGAAATCAAAGACGTGTCTTTAGTTCTATGTGCACACCCTGAAATAAGGACTAAAGGACCAGATCTTGTCACTGAGAGGGGGGAGGTGAATCAGTGACAGAATAATTTTAACAACTTTTCTTTTGTTAATGCAATCAATATTTTAACACAATATTTATCATGGAACCCAATTGGGAAAACCACAAACACTTTTCTGTTAATTGCAAAATTATGTTTTACAAGTTACATAGAAGGAAGATGTTCTTCCTTTTATATCAACACCCACTTATCAGGATGCACCCACACCCTTGTTCACCATAACCAACTGGTAGGAGGTTACAACCCCCTATTTAGTCAACTACAACTGACAAGGAAGCACCTACTCCCCTGCGGGCTTCAACCTACCCTTGCACCACCCAACCACCCTTAATTTCAGAATCTGGAAAAAATTTGTATCATGTCATGATTTCTCCTCTCTCTGATTCTGTCATTTAATCTTCAATGTATTTGTTGCAGTCCAATAAAGGTCTGCTATATCAAACACTGGATTGCATAATTTATGCTTTGTCTCCTTTTGTTCTTGATCTTCAATAAGACATTGACAGGAACACTTTTCTAATATCTCAACATATTTATAAGCCTTTAATATTTTCAACACGTCTATTCATTTAATATTCCATAACCCGTGTTTTTAAGTAACACTTTTCATAACCACACATCATTTTAAAAATAATCTAACTTGTTTTTAAATCAATCACAGGTATGGATCGATTTCCTTTTTAACTCGATCCAAATCTCTACAAATACTAAAGAAACCAAGTTTTGTTGAGGCACTTCCTTCAAACCATTTACATATGACCATAGGTGCAAGACCACGAGATTATTAATTTAACCGTTGCTTCTTATTTCACCCTTTGTTTCTTTATTCCATAAGACCTCAAGTGGTGACTAGACGCTAGGCCAAGAGAGTGATTGATCACTTATCAAAATCAACGGTCACGTTTTAATCTCTCTATGAGATGGATGATTGTCAGTACTTCAAGACTTCATCCTTCGCGACTTCCAGCCTCTTTACAAATCTCCCAATGAGATGGACGACTATCGGTACTTCGAGACTTTGTCCTTCACGACTTCCAAACTCTTTACAAATATCCCAAATAAAAGACGCGTGTCCATAATATTCCATGATTGAGAATGCTCCCAAAGTATTCTTCAAATCGGATGACTCATGTCCACTCCGGGAATTCGGCCTTTACGACTTCAGGATTTAGGGCATTTGTTGGTGGTGAAACTCCCGAAGTAAAAACTATCAGAGTGACGTAGTGACGCAGGCGCGCCACCCAGATGGGCACGTCCGCTCCCACAGGACCTTCTTCTTCTCGGCCTGAAGAACTCGAAGGTTCTTCTATTTCCCTATCGGGAAATCTGCACCCACAGAAATCTTTCCCCGAGGTCTCCCTTTTACCACCAGGAGATCAGCTAAATCTCGCTATCTCGCGAGTTCGGGACTTTAAGCTCCCAACTCTCCCTTTCAAATCTTTTGATACCTGATCTGGCGATACAGGTATATCTCCTTCCGTTTGCAACCATGGGCTAGGCTTAATATTAGCGCTTCTTGCGCCCTTGAAATCTCACGACCTCACAACCTCGCGACCTCGCCGGTTGAACCATCGATTTTTCACCTCCCTAGTCCACAAGTCCCCGAGATGCATGGTCCCACCTTATACTTTACCACGCGTCCACAAGAATCTCGCTCCTCGACAGTTTGTGACTCGGCGTCCACACGAGTCTCGCTCCTCGGTGCTTCGCGGCTCACAAATCCTTTGTGCCACCTGTATTCCACTTACACTCTGCTATGGCCCACACTGCTCCAGCTGTCGAGATATCGCCTTCTCGCGACCCCGCGATCCCCGTGACCAAATTCCCAGTCCTTTTCTTACGAGGTCCTGAGACACGATCCCTCGCTCAGATCCAACGGTCCTCCTGTACTCCGGATCCAACGGCTATCCTTTTCTCGCCACCTCGCGACTTGGAGTTCCCAAATGTTGGACTCTCACCCTACGAGTTCTCGAGTTTGCGAGATCCATTGATCTCTTGCCACCTGTCCTCCTCAGATGGACGGCTACGATTTCCTCGCTCCTTCGTCATCTCATGTCCTCCACCTCGCTGCTCTGGCTGCACAACCTTTGGGGTTTCAACTCCCGAGTCCCCGATACACGAGACCACGTGTAGATCTGACGGCTCCCGTGACTCTGAATCCACATCCCTACTTCTCTTGAGCTTCAATCCCTTTGGAATCTTCTCGTTGTAACCTCCTTGCACCTCTGCAAGATCTGACGATCCTCGGAATCTCGCGAAACCTCTTCAAGAGATTTTGATCGTCTTCTCTTCCTTGGTAAATCCCCGAAATGAAAGGGAATATCTCTCCATGGAATTCCTTCGCGCCTTCTCCAACCTGCGATGCTTCCCCTTGACTTTGAATCACGCTTGCCTGCATTGATCTTCAGTGGTTCAGAGATCCATCCCTTCTGAGCTTTGCCAAATTACTTCAACCTCTACGAGGTTCTTTACACGCACTCCTTGCGGCAAGTCTACGAACACTTCAACGGTTCGAGCTTCCTGTGACTCTGCGCTATCCCGCAGTAGCAGTCCTCCAACTTAGACTCAAATACACGACTGAGACTTTCTCCCTTAGCCTGCACACTCCTTGCATGGTTCGATGCCTAACCGCACCTTCGCGATGAATGAGAACAAAAGCTATCTCTCCGAGTCTTCTGTCAACGCACTCCTTGCGGACGACTTCAACTGCACTCCTTGCAGGAATCCTTGCTCAAGCAGAGAAACAATTGTAACTCATTCACTTCCTCTCAGACTTAAATCTCGACACACGAGATCATACACTCAGCATAACAACAAGTGCCTAACAGGAGGAAATATTTATAAGCAAAGCATTTAACACACATACACAGAGAATAACACAACAGCCATGAATCTGAATCAACTTCTTCTATTAATTCAAGATTTGTACATGGGTGTTTTCTATAACTCCTTGTTATTATCCTATGCTCTAGACTCTTCTTTCTCCTGTTGCTAATGAACTAAACTTACAATGATACAAATGAGGGTGTCTATATCTCGGTTTTCCCTCTTTCTTCTAGAATTTTCTGATCTAAGAATTAAATTCTATCTACCTGCAACTACTACTATAAATGCCTCTGTCTATATCAAACGAGAGCGTATGGATCGAGGTCTGATTACATTCTTACCAAGGTGCTTTCATTAAATGGTCTCATTTAAGTTCGGCGCGTCAACTTCAAGAGAAAAATTTTTAAATTTTAGAAACTTGCGCTGGACGTCTTCCAGCTGCCTTCCGTTTCCACGTTGGTTTTTCTTGTCGTGAGGGATGCTCTTGCATCACGTAGATTGCTGACATCACTTTTTGACGTGGATCTTCCTAAGTGGCTGCCATGTGTCACCTGGATTTGTGGATTACGTATTCTTAAAGTACCTATGGGACCTTAACACTTGTCATCATCTGATTACGTCGTGTGTCCTTGCTGACTTATATCTCTTCATATGGAACATGTTCTTCTCCTTGATCTAATGGTCAGGATACTTTATGAAGTGTTCCATTGATTGAACAACTCATATCCACTTTGAGACTTTGGGTAATTCGATTTCTCCACTTCCCAGATATCCTGAAGTGATATTCCCCGAAGTGTAAACCTCGAGTAACTTGACTTCATCTAATGGTCATTCTTTAACCTGAAATGTCTTAACACGATCCAACGGTTGTCGAGAATTTGGCTATTTAGGATTTCGTGCCTTTGGCATTTCTTATCCTATCCTTCTACTTTCCTCGATCTGATGGTCAGGATATCTTCTAAAGTGTTTCCTCATATTAAACGGCTTACATCTATTTCGGGACATTTTTTGCTTACTTTGTCCTTCCATTAAACATGATTTGATGGTCCTGATATCTCTTGAAGTGTTATTCATATCGAACGGTTCACATTTACTTTGGGATTTCGGCCTTTGGGTGATCTTACTTGTTCTCAACCCTTTTCTCCCAGAGTGGTCAGTGCCGAAGTTGACCACTTCTACCTTGGCGCGCTCTGAATATATCGGACGGTCCTCATTTACTTTAGGACTTTGTATCGGACGGTCTTTGTCTTTTCTTCTCCCATCCTTCCACTTAACTTGATGCAACGGTCAATGTGGATTTTGGAACTGTAACTTGCATGTGGTTTAATTTGTCTCCCAAACTCCGCAATTGAAGTTGTGTGATTGTTGGTGAGTTAACCACAGTCTTCGATCTTTGAATCAATGAGATCTAACGATCTAGAATAATTGCGGGATTGGAAATAACGTATAGTTTAATTCTCCCTTCGCGCTCTGCAATCAATACTTTCCCTTGATCTAGCGCTTGTGTATCCAACGGTCCTGGTTTTTCCTGTGGGGCTTTTGATCTCGATCATGTTTTTGCATTGTGATTTCCCTTTTGATATTCATGTGTGTCATTTCTTCTGAGCTTATGAACTTCAGTCGCTAACTCTCCTAAGACATTAATTTGTTAGTCCTTTTGTACATGGATTTTCATTTCTTTGTTCATACCAACTCATCATTATGACATAAAGACATCAGCTATTGCAATCAATGA
Source organism: Picea engelmannii (assembly GCA_009831015.1). NCBI lineage: Eukaryota > Viridiplantae > Streptophyta > Pinopsida > Pinales > Pinaceae > Picea > Picea engelmannii. Next base: position 282,420 of record ML790871.1, on the reverse strand, counting down.
CAATATGTCCAACACTCTCCCCCTTTTTCATTGAGGGAAACACTCTAACTTCATAAACAAACTCCCCATGTGATGATGTTTTTCTCTATGAAGTTACTCTCCCCCTTTGACATCAATGGAAAAGGGTTTATCCCCCTATGGTAAATCTTTGTATGTATGTATGTTACTGACAATCTGAACTCGGGTAACTTCTCCTGTAACATGTTCTTGTGTTGGGACATATTCCAATTTAATGTTCTTATTTTCAACTTGATCTCTTAAATAGTGGTATTTTATTGGAATGTGTTTTGATTTGGAGTGTTGGACAGGGTTCTTGGAGAGACTTATAGCGCTTGTATTATTACAGTAGATAGTAGTGGGTTCAACAAACACTATTTTGATGTCTTGTAAGGTTTGTTTCATCCATTCCACTTGTGTGCAACATTTTGTTGTTGCAATATACTCAGCTCTTGTGGTAGACAAAGAAATTGAGGATTGTTTCTTGCTTATCCAAGCTACCAATGATTCTCCCAAGAAGAATGCTCCTCCACTTGTAATTTTTTTTTCATCTACACAACCTGCTGAATCTGCATTTGAATTGGCCTTTAAGGTGAATGAATCATTGCTAGGGTACCACAAACCAAGATCTATGGTTCCTTTCAAAAAAAATGATTATTTTCACAGCTTGAACATGTCTCTCTTTTGGTGTTGTTTGGAATCTAGCCACCATCCCAACAGATTGCTTGACATCAGGTCTAGAATCTGTTACATAGAGTAAAATCCCAATCATTGATCTGTAGTGTTTTGGGTCTACATTTTTGGACTTGTCTTTCTTGCTTAGTTTGCATCCAATTGTCATAGGTGTACTAACAGGTTTGCAATCCTCTAACTAGAATTTCTTAAGCATATCTTTAACATACTTGGACTAATGGATAAAAAAAACCTTTTTGGATTGTACTATTTGTAATCCAAGAAAGAAATTCAGTTAACCAAGCAAGGACATTTCAAATTCTTGTTGCATCCTCCTAGCAAATTCCTTACTCATTTTTTCATCATCACTGCCAAATATAATATCATCAACATATACTTCCACAATAATCATGTTATTACCAACAATTTTACAATAAATATTGATGTTTGTTGATCCTCTTTTGAGGCCTTATACTTGTAAATAACAAACTAGCCTTCCATACCATGCTTCGGGTGCTTGTTTTAGCCCATAGAGTGTTTTGTTTAGTTTACAGACATAGTATCCTTTGTTAGTTAATTGAAATCCTTCTGGGTGCTCAATATAGACTTCCTCTTGTAGGTTTTGCATAGATAAATGATGACTTGACATCCATCTGGTATACTTTAAATTTTTTGTAGCTAGCAAAGGCTAAAAACATCCTAATTTCCTCTAATCTGGCCACAAGTGCAAAGGTTTCTTCAAACTCTACCCCTTCAACCTGAGCATACCCTTTACATACCAATATGTATTTGTTCCCAATTACTTGCCCAGTCTCATCCATTTTGTTTTTCCACTAATTTCTTCGACAAGTTGGCGGTTTCATTACCATTTTCCACCAACCAAAACTGCCCTTAAGCCCACGGTCACCCATATAATCGAAGTGGAATGTATATATAAAAAATATATATTTCCAATGAATGGATGAGATCCCTTGTCATCATATCAACATTTATTATCACTTTGACCAAAAGGTAGGGGGCCTGACAGGTCGTCTCGGGCTCTAGGATGGTGATCTTCTAGTGAAGTCCAAGCACCTAGAACCCCTGCCATAACATTGTACTATGAGTCGAATAAATATAGTGAAGGTTGTGTTATCTCCCAAAATGACTCAATCAATTTGTTCCATTTTGTAGGTGATAGCATGGTTATAAATAGGGTTCTATATAAATTTTTAGAATTTTGAAATGTCAAAACATTGGATTTAAGGTGTTATTCTAGAAATAAATCGATCCTCAAAAGGTCTTTTCAAAAAATCAAGAAAAATATTTTCAATGGCTAACATCTGTTTTGAAGTTGAAGTTAGCCGGTGAAAGCCTCAGGTTCCAACGGCTAAAGGGTACTCCCAGCAGCAAGCAAGCCAGTGAAAGTGTTAACACGAGTTTTTCTCCAACGACTTTAGAAACCCAAAAAGGGTACGTTGGACACACATCACACGATCATCATGGCGAGTTAATGGAAGAAAATGAGTGGTTACACCTTTTCACCACGTTCTAGCAGGATATCATGATAGATTGTGATCATGTATTTCGTGTGGCAAATAGAGAAGTGTTTGAAGATGTGACGAACTCTTAATCATCATTACAACCACAGGATAAAGTACCAGATATATGTTGACATCAAATCAAATCATCATTTCCTATTTCAAACTCACAGTGTTTAAAAATTCTATTATGGTGTTTCATATGCCAATTGATAACACAGGGTCATTTTCACCAGCGCCATCCTTTTCCTTATTTATAAATATTATTGTGTCAACCGTGTACAGATTAATTGGTGATTAAGTTGCAGATGGAAAGGAAGCGAGGGGGACCACTTCTGAGGAAAGAATTAGACAACTTATCTTTTTTTCAGTCTCATCCAGAGGTTCAGAAGCGTTTCTCAGATGCAGGATGTATGACCTATGTAGAAAAGTTGCAGAAGGTTTATCACCAAGTGATAGCAGAGGCTTTTGCAAAGTCATACGATGGAAAGAAATCCATAGTAGGTTCTCTGGAACTGATAGTTGATGAAGTTGCCATTGCTTCAGCAACTGGCTTACCCAGAACAAGTCAAAGTTGGTTTAAAACAACAGTAACCAAGAACTTGGATTTTAGATCATACCTCAAAACAGAGTTCCGAAGTATAACCTGGAAGAAAAGTATCCCTTTTTCTCACCTTGAAGATGAAAGGCAAGTTATGTTCAAAGGAATTCAGCTATATGTAACCTCATAGGGCAGGTATGACAAGTTGATGTTATATCACTTTAGACTCCTAGATCACTTCACAGGGAAGGTCCTTCTAAATCTGCCTTTCTTTCTTCATAGAAGCCTAACAAAGGTGTGTAATAGGATCAGAGTTGAACCATTCAGCATCAAGAATACCCTTTGTCATTATGGCCTGATTAAAATGATCATCTTGGAAGAATTGAGATAGAGAAAAAGAACTTGGAAACACTGTGTCTTTTGGGAAGGTTTTGAGACCCAAACTCAACCTATGAATGAAAAGAAGAAAGCAGGCAAGAAGCAGCCAACTCCTCATAGTATCTCAAAGAGAAGGAGAGCTCTCCCAAAGTCACCAGAAGAGAAAAAATCTAGCGTAAAGCCCAAGAAAGCTAAAAAGAAACTAGATTTCGAAAGAAACCCAAAGCAATCCACAGTAAAGAGGGCAAATGTTCTAAATATGCCATACATAGAACCAGAAAAAGATGATGAAATTACAGCCATCAAAATTCCAGAGCACTCCATGGAACCTGCACAAGATTTTGAAGCTTTTACTTCCAAAGATGAAGGTGAAATCTCAAGAAATAAGAAATCAAAGAAATCACAGAATATTAAGAAGCTGAAAGAGATAATAGCACAGTAGGAGATTCTAGAAAGGGTGATAAAGGCAAGATATAAAACTTTATCAGAGAATTTTGCAAAGACCAATCCAGCATTTGAGAAGTTGGCACTTGAAACTATAAAGGATAAGAAGAAGAAGAAAAAGATCACAAAGGACTATAACAGCTTATGGTGATTAGCTAAGCATCTGAAGAGAAAAATCAAAAAGTTTAAAGCAAGAGTTACCACACATCCAGATTTATAGGTTCTAGCACAGGTCACTGTAAATTTGAAGGGAGATTAATTAAGACTGATACAAACAATGATTTTTTATTTTGAACATGAAAGGTTTTCCTTTTGATTAAAACAGAATTTTCACCAGCGCAGGAGGTGCAATTATAACCAATTAGTCGTTGAAAAGCAGAGATTTCATCGACTAATTAGCAAATTCTAAGGTGGAATAACTGGTGAAATCGCAGAGAAAGAATTTTGAAGATTTTGAGCTCGAACAGAGCGATTTTTGGGTGATTTAAAAGATAAGAGGGCATCAAAAAATTAATCAACAAATCATGAAATATTTAGTTTCAAAGATTCGTGGAGATATAGGAGGTGAATGCTTAAATGGTCAACTAAAACTTTGTTCACAATTGTTTAAAGTTTTCAATTTTGAAGACATGTGTCAACACATCAGAGACACATCAGAGGCGCGTCATGATAAAGACTAGATTTCAAAGACCTTTTGAAGACAGTTCGATTCATATAAAATAGATTTTCAATTACCTGATTGTAATTAGTTTGCACTCTGTTTTCTATATTTAGAAATCCAAATCCATTTTTCAGGGATCTGAGATCTATTGTAAAGGTTATAAATACTTATCATTTTGATAAAGTAAAGGTTCGATTTTGGATACAGAAGATACTATATTGTAAACAGACTTTTCCATATGATAATACAAATCACAGTTTTCTCTCTCTATTGATGTCAGATTCTCATCTTTCCTTGTGTACTCTTATTCAAGTTGTTTTAGCTACAGACTGACTGTCATCTCATCGGTTAGCTAATAACTTGATTAATAGTTGCTTATCATTGTTTATTAAACCCTACATTTGTATTTGGTTTATAAGCATTGTTTTCTCACCCACTTAAAAGATATCATCTAAGTATTGATCCTTGAGAGAACTGGTTCATTTGATTCTCATTTTGACTGTCTGAATACCATATTGTAATTGAGTTATCCCATTGATCCACACATATAAAATACAAAAGCAAGTTTACCTTAAGTTACCAAGCATCTTTGTCTTACAACCTCAAAGAGTTTCTTGGAGTGATAACAAATTGGCATCGTTGTCAGGGAAAAGAGACTGAAGCTCAGCTTTCCTGGGAGACGACACAGAGCTGATATTTGATGATAGACAAAGATTAGACATTACATTGGTTGTAATCATCTATCTGACGACTCCACAAAGTTCACCCTGGCTCCAAAGAAGATCAGTACTAGGGCGAATCCACAAGAATCACCTGTCACACCAGTGCCCAACCCAAAACTAATTCTTAGAAGAGGAAGATCATTTCAAGGTCAGACTTCAAAATCAGGTACCCAAAGTAATCCTCTTTCTCATTCTAAGAAATCCATAGCAGAAAACACTGAATCTTCTTCCTCTAAGATTTTCAGTTAGAAAGCATCTGTAAAAACTGCAGAAGAATCAATTATTTCTTATCAAGAGGAAGATGTCATTGCAGAAGAAGTAATAGGCTCAAATTTGGTTGAAGAATCATCTAAAACTTTAGAAAGAAATCACATATCCTCATCCCTTTAGTCCTTTCACTCACAGCAGGAAGAAGACCATATAAATATTCACACTAGCCTCCTTGTTGTAGAGTATATTCTTCAAGAACTGTCTGCTAAAGGTGAAGAAAACTTGGTTGAACAACTTGCAAATTTTTATATAGCCTCATACAAAACTTATTTCCCATTAGAGAGCTCTCCCCCTTTTAAATTAAATCCCCCCAGTGTTGAGGAATCGGAGAAAATTCTATCACCTCTCTCACCAATAATCATTATGGTTGCACCTCCTCCTTTGACCAAGATGCAACAAATCCTAGCTAGGTATGCACCATTAATATTGCCAAATCCAGTATCATCCATGCCTACAGGAGACTATCAGAAGTACATGCCCAAATTCACAGGTGAAGGTGATGTGACTATTGAAGAACATATAGAGGCCTTTTACAGTTATGCAGAAAACCTTAACATTGAGGAAGAAGATGTTTGGACCCAAGTTTTTGTCCAAAGCTTAGATGGCCATGCCAAGAAGTGGTTCAAAGAACTTCTTGTTGGTTCAATAGTTGGCATAGAGCAATTGGATGATATCTTTTTGAAGCATTGGGGTGATAGAAGAGACTTTTTGCACTACATTATTGAATTTGGAAATCTAAGGAAAGAAAATGGTGAATTTCACTAAAAGGTTCAATAGCATGTACAGTAAAATACCAGCTGAGATAAATCCCTCAGATACCTTTGCCAAAATCACATATGAAAATTCATTTGATTCATAATTATGTCTATTGTTGAGAGAAAGAAGGTCACCTACACTATCTCTGATGCAAGATTTTTCCCTTGAAGTGGAATCAAATATATTGGCTGCTCATAAGTTGAAGGGAAACACTGATAGAAGAAAGCCTAGAGATGAAGCTTCTTCTTCATCCAATACTAATCCAAAATTAGACAAGATGGCTAAAATGTTAGAGTCTTTAACTTCTAATATATCTAAACTTAAAATTGAAAACAAGCATCCTGTCAAGGGAAGGGGTAATTATGATTATACAAACAAAAATTCCAATCAGAATCCAAACAACTTCAGGAGAAATAATCAGCAAGTGAAGATTTTGCAAAGAGAGAGAAATCCTACTGAGGATCAGAAGCTAAAGGCTCCTCTTCAAAATGTTGTGATGGAAGAATATGATGAAGATGAATGTCCAGAAGATCAAGAAGACCATATTCATTGTGTCAAAGCAGAGCTGGAAAAATCATTTTTGATTCAAAATGATTATGAGGAGGCCCTTACAAATGAACAAATTAATGAACTTTCTGATGACAATGGTGTATTTCAGGCAAATGAGAAAAATAGATACAATCTCATATCTAAGGCAGTTGCTGCAAAACAGAGTACTACACCTCCTCCTCAAAAGAAAAACCTTGTACATGTCAAGCAGCAGAATCAAGATCAACAGAACTTAAAGTAACCACAGATTGCATTAAAATCACCATCCCATGAGGTAAAAACATCTGACAAGACCTCATTATCATTTAATCTTGAAGCAGAAATCCAAAAAATTAAAATTCCAATTCCTCTAGTTGAGATGATGAAAAACGAGTCATTTAAGAAAAACATTTTGAGCACCCTTGATCCTAGATGCACTTCTGACTCTGTTGATATCCTCAACATTCAAGATAATCAGCCTACTATTATCCTAGGCCCTATGATTGAATATAGGGATGAGAGTTTTCCACCATTTTACATTTCCTTGAATATTCATGACAAAATCTTGCATAATTGTCTCTTAGATTCAGGTGCATCCCATAATTTGATACCAAAGGTTGTGATGGAAGAAATTGGTCTAGAAATCACTAAGACTTATCATGATATTTTCTCTTTTGACTCTAAGAGAGTTAAATGATTTGGGCTTATTAAAGATTTGGTAGTGACCTTGACAGCATCAATGAAAACCATGGTGATGGATGTGGTTGTGGCAGACATCCCTCCCAAATTTAGATGTCTCTTGTCTAGATCTTTCATGAAAAGACTTGGTGGAACTCTGTAAATGGATCTATCATATGCCACAATTCTATTGTTTGGTGGAGAAAACAAAAGGTTGTACAGAGAATCTTAGCTTGCATACATAATCAGTGATGATCAGAATCCAGTCAATCACCCAATTTATTCTGTGGACACATGTATGGGGTCATGTATACTTCAAATCGATGACACTCTTTCAGATTCATTATTACTTAAGTAGCCCATTATGCAGCCAGAAGAAATAGGTGAGAATGATTAGTGGACAATGTTCTTTGATGGGGCATGTACAAGAGAATTAGCTGGAGCAGGTATAGTCATCATTTTCCCATCAAAAGAAACCACTCATTTATCTTTTAAGCTTGACTTTAAAGTCACCAACAACATTGCATAATATGAGGCATTACTCTTGGGTCTAAATGCAGCTAAAGATATGAGGATTAAGAATTTGCAGGTATGTGGGGATGCAGATCTGATAATCCAACAGGTAAATAAGTCCTATCAAGCAAAACATGTCAGGTTAAAAAACTATAGAGATGAAGTTTTGACAATGATTCATGTTTTTACAGGTTTCAAGATTACTTATGTTCCTAGAGCCATGAATGAACTAATTGATTCATTGGTTGTTTCAGCCTGCTCTTTCATACCTCCATAACCTCCTAAATTAAACTATGAAGTATAAGTAAAGTATAGGCCATCACTTCCTGATAATTTAAAGTTTTGGAAGGTTTTTGAAGATGATGTTGAACTCACCAAATTCCTTGCAGTAATGGATGAGTTTGCAGATTTGCAGATTGATTTGGAAAATGAACATGATGAAGAAGCTGAGAAGCCAAAGCTCATAAGTAAAATTGGAGAACATGAAATTGTTCAATTGTCCACTAACATAATTCCTAAAGGATTGGTCCCTTTAGAAAATCTTTTTGATAATAATGATGTGGTTGTCAAATTGGAAAAGAAGGAAGAGGACTCAGATGTTTTTTAGTTTAATGTAGCCAGTGAACAAGATCCTAAATATGTCAACTTAGCTTCTCATCTGTCTGAAGAATAAAAGGTTGATTATGGTGAGTTGTTAAAAGAATTTGCCAATATCTTTTCTTGGAAATATAGTGACTTCAAAACATTCAACACTGAGATAATTCAACACAAGATTCCTTTAAACAAAGATACTAAACCATTTAGGCAGAAGCTTAGATCTTTCAGTCCTATGTTGCTGCCTACCATGGAAAAATAGATCAAGAAATTATTCGATGCTAAAATTATTATACCTCTCAGATACTCGGATTGGATTGCTAACCTTGTACCTGTCAGAAAGAAAAATGGAGAGATCATACTCTGTGTGGATTTTAGAAATTTAAACAAGTGTTCTAGGAAAGACAACTACTCGCTGCCAAAGATGGAACACATTTTACAGAAGGTGTCAGGGAAAAGTGTGATGTCCTTTATTGATGGATTCTCCAGATACAATCAGATTGTTGTCCATCTGGATGACAAAGAAAAGATTGTCTTTACCACTCCATGGGGCACTTTCATGTATGAAAAGATGCCTTTCGGACTGATGAATGTTGGAGCTAGTTTCCAAAGAGAAATGGACATTGCATTCATTGGAGAGAAAGACAAATTTGTTTTGATATATCTTGATGACATAACTATTTTTTCAAGTAGCCATGAAGATCATTTGTAGCACTTGAGGAAGGCATTCCTAAAATGCATAAGGTATGGAATTTCTCTTAATCCCGAGAAATATAATTTTGCACTTAAAGAAGGGAAATTGCTTGGACATATTGTTTCAGCTGATGGGGTAAGGATTGATCCAAAAAGAGTAGAAGCCATTAAAAAATTGTCTCTTCCTAGATCAAAAAAGGATATTCAGTCTTTCCTTGGAACTATAAACTTTATCAGGAGGTTTATAACAAACTTTGCAGAGCTTACCAAGCACATCACTTGTATGTTAAGAAAGAATTATAAAGTTAGGTGGACTGAAGAATCTAAACATTCTTTCAATGCTATCAAAGAAGCTATCATGACAGCCCCTATTTTAATCAGTCCTAACTTTGACAAAGAGTTTTACATATTCTCGTTTGATTCAAAAGATACAATTGCAGTTGTACTATTGCAGAAAAATGTTGATGGTCAGGAGCAGCCAATTGCCTTCTTCAGTAAAGTCTTGAGAGATGTTGAAGTAAAGTATGAACCATTGGAAAAACAAGCATATGCACTCATCAAGTCATTAAAAGCCTTCAAAATTTACATTCTTCAAGCCAAGGTAATAGCCTATGTACCTTCAAGCTCTGTTAAAGATGTGCTTATACAACCTGACATAGATGGAAAAAGGAGTAAGTGGATAGTGTTATCCCCGATTTATAGGGATAATTAGGAGATCATGTCTCGAGGCCCACATGTCCTAGAAATGGAGTACCGAGAGCAGGATTGACCTGAGCATGGCCCTGGAGGGCCCATCTTTCTTCTTCTTCATCAGACCTGTCTTGTTAGCAGCAGCAGCATCCATCACCTTCAACTTGGACTTGCATCGAAGAAGACTCTTGCTCCATGAGGTAATTGGTCCATGTATCATGGTATGTGTCATGTTTGATCATTATAACTTTCAAATATATGCATTAGTTTCCTTTCATTTCTGACAACTGCTTGGATCTTACACTAACCCACTTGACCATGGTTGGGGGGATTAATCAGGTGCCCTAGCAAGATTGTATTCATAGGTTTTGGTTAGCCACCAAAGGATTTTGAAGAGCCATCGTCCGCTCCCATCATTATATCACTTTTACATCTTATCTCCCATTCATCTATCCCATTCCCCTAGTCTGGACATTAGGATGACCTATTTATGGGGTTCTGCCTTATCCTGTGGGAAGAAGGGGCTAAAGGCCCAGGGGGTAAAAGAAGCTGGTAAAAGATAAAAGCCATAGAAAATAAAACCTAGAGATGCCTCACCCAGGGATCCCCGAGAAGGCAATAAAAATCCTCTCGATCAGAAACAAGAGGGACCCAAAGAAAAATAACAAAAAAAAAGACCTAGCCAAGAGGATGGGGGGTCTCATCACGAGCCAGCCCATTATGTTCATAGGTACCTAGCAGTATGGCATTGCCATTATCTAGTTACCACATCAGGGCAGTGACCTTTGGTTGCATGGCCAAGGGAAAGGGGGTCTCATCACGAGCCAGCCTTATCATCTCTGTGAAAGTACTCATGGGTAACACTGTCAGCTCTGGTCACCATGCCAAGGCAGCGTCCTTTAGTTAGACCTTGAAATAAAAAAGAAAGAAAAAGTAATAAAAAAAAAAAGAATAAAAGGCAATAAAGGGCTTGGAAAAAATTGCATCCATGACAGGTACAGCTCGCCTCCTACAAAGGCACCCACGGATAATATCACCTGGTCTTCCACTATGTCTGGACATCCTTTGACCATACCACCTCATGTCACATGGCTTGGATGATATCCTTTGGGAACTTTCCTCTTCTTGTGGATGTTGGCCCAATGGGGCACTTTGTCTTTTTCTTCAGCTTTGTATAGTAGGTCATTGTAATGTCTTTGAGATATTAGATGATATGCTAGGGGTTTTATGCATGAATTTGATAAAATTAATGATGAAATATGATTGACATTTCTATGATCCCAAGGACTAATAAGCCCATGGAGGGCAAAGTTTTTGATGTGCAGGACCATGCCCGACAGACAGGTACCAAGTGGACCGGTACACATGGGGAGATGATTAGTTCGGACCTCCATGGGGCTGAAGAGCCCATCAGATGGTTGTTGGGACCTCATTAGGGGTAGAGACAGGACAATGATTGATCGAGCCTTTGTACGAGAGAAGAAGGAGGACGTTTTCATCTAGGACGCCTTGGCTGAGCCCAGCCCAGGGGGATTGACCCACTACAGGTGGAACGTATGCTTTCTGATGCCCCAGGACGTCATCTAGGAGCCATGACATCACCTCCAGTGAGTGGTACCTTGACATAGCATTTTGGCACATGTGGAAGATCTTGGAGGCCCAATGAGGGCCAACATTTGTCTTCTAGTGCTGTATTTTTCCCTAAAAAGGGCCAACGTCTCCCTCAAAAGGGTTGGACATCCTGCTTATTACTCATTTAGGGTTTTATTTAGTAGTTTAATGTAAAACCGTATGATTTTTAGTTATCAGCCTTGTCGGTTGTTTTAATGACCTAATTTTAATTGAAGGTCATTGGATTATATAAATTGAGGATGTTTTCCCTCATTTTGACATAACACACTTCACTCACACAAGTGAGATCTGATTTTTGCGCCCTTCTTGGGTAAATTTGTTGTCTAAAGTGAGGCACACTTGCTATTGGAAGGATATTTTTGGTATTTATGGCATTTCTCTCAAGGAAGGTTTATAACTAGGGTTTGCTTGTGCTTTTCTTCATGACATGTAAGTAAATTTTCTTGCAAAACTTCTTAAATGAATGGTTGTAGGTGTAATTTCTTCAATTTGCTTATTGTATTGTTGATTTAAAACCATAGGCAACAAGCACACAAGTAGGTCATTATTACATGTCCCCTTAGAGAGAAAGATTTTCAGCCATTGAAGAAAAGAGATAGAGCCTAGCCTTTGCTACACTTGTCTTATTTCTTCTGAGCTAGCATTGAAGTTATAAGTTGAAAAAAGGAGACGTCCTAGGCCTAGGTTCCCTACACCTAGGGTTTTCACCTTCTAGGGTTTGAAAGCCTTGCCTTTGCAACACTTTCTCCCTTAGACTTATTCTTTAGGCTAGCCGTTNNNCCAAGTTGATTTAGAGAAGGAGGAAAGAGCACGAGGCCTTGCCTAAGCAACACCGGAGTGAGCCTCTTTCCCCTAGGGTTTTGATTCTAGGGCCCTACCTTTGCAGCACCATAGAACCCTACCTTCTAGTCTTTGAGTCATCATCCTTTCAAGACCTTGTTCCCTTATCTTTTGACTCCATATACCCTAAGGCATTGATTTGATCTCCAACGTTGAAGCTTTAGTGTACAAAACTACCTTCAAAACTTTAAATTTTGAAACCCTAACTAACATAACTAACCTAATTAGGGCTGACGTCATAGTTGAATATTTCATCTTGGCACAACAAAACTGTGATATAAGCAATTAATGATGATTTGAAGCTTTTATTGAGTAAATCATTGATTGGACTTATTGTTGGCTTAATCATCTCTTTAGATATTGATGAATTGATGGTATTTCATAAGCTAATTGATAAAACATTGACTTCATTTTATATCTATTGCATTGCTTATTGTATAATATCAGATAGTCATTGAAGTACTAACACTTTGAGTTATAGCCTGCAAATATATATATTGTATTATTGTTGTCTTGTTCTGGGCAGGTGTTTTCAATAGGGCATACACTTCATTTATTGGTTGATTAACCAGACTATATGACCTAGGTGGTAACCTGTGAGGAGGGAACTCTAAAACTTGACCTTGTATCTTCTGCCTCTTCAAACCCCAGGTTACCGAGGACGTCTCCCCTGGGTTAACCTCCCTAAACAGAAAGAACCTCCCCGTCGAGGTGACATTGGGTGGGGAAGGTTCTTGTTACGCCAGTTTGATATTTATCCCTTAGCCTATGACATAAACGACAAACTGTGCGATAACAGATAGCAAAGTTAATTGAATTTGATGTTGAGATCAATCCAGTAAAACTTGTGAAAGGTTAAGGACTTGCCAAGATCCTTGAAGAAGAAAATTGTAAGTTGCTTGAGGTGAATTTTGTGGGTATAAATGCAGAGAACATTCAGGTTTCAAAAGACAGAGGTAGTGATAATTTGTAGGTTTCTCCTCACCTAGCTGACTGTGAATGGTACAGCCACATTATTTATTTTCTGCAGAATTTAACAGTTCCTTCAGATTTGACAGAAACACAAGGGAGAGATTTAAAGCTTAAGGCCATAAATTTCTGCATTAATGACAAGTTATTGTTTTGGAAAAATCCAACAGGGATACTCTTGAGATGCATAAACCAAGAGGAATTAGCTAAAATCATGATTGAATTTCATAATAGTGAGTGTGGAGGACATCATTATTGGAAGACTACTGCTCATAAAACTCTGAGAGTTGGTTACTATTGGACATATTTATTTTCAAATGTGTGTAAATCTGTGAAAACATGTGACAAATGCCAAAGGTTTGCAGGCAAACAGCAGCTAAAATATCTTCCCCTCAAACCTGTTGTGGTCACGGGTCCTTTTCAACAATGGGGTTTGGACTTCATAGGTGAGATTCATCCACCTTCTAGCAATCAACATAGATGGATCCTTGTTGCTACTGATTATTTTACCAAATGGATTGAGGCCATTCCTACAAGAAATGCCAATCACATTGTCATCATTAATTTTCTGCAAGAAAACATATTCTCCAGATTTGGCTGCCCTAAGAGAATAGTCACAGATAACACTGTTGCGTTTAATGATAAACACTTGGTAAAATTATGTGAAGATATGGGAATTCAGCTAGTACATTCTACTTCTTACTATCCACAGGGAAATGGCTTAGCCGAATCATCAAATAAGAGTTTAGTCAGAATCATAAAGAAGTTGCTTGAACAAAATACCAAGGGATGGGATTCCAAGTTGAAATTTGCTTTGTGGGCTGACAGAGTTACAAATAAAAAGTCAATTGGCACATCCCCCTTCCAGTTAGTATATGGCACTGAAGCCATCTTTCTTGTTCAACTTGCACTTCCAGTTGCAAAATTTTTACAAGAAGTCGACTCTGAGCCAAATGATCTAACTAGGAGGATCCACAATTTGGTAGAGTTGTAGCAAGCTAGAGAGCAACTTCTGGAAAAGACAGAGTTACACCAACGAAAGATGAAAGAAATTTTTGACAGAAAATTTAAGGCAAATATTTTCAAGGCAGGAGATCTGGTTCTGAAATGGGATGCAGCAAGGTAGGAAAATGGAAAACAAGGCAAGTTTGATGCACTCTGGACAGGTCCATTTGTCATAGCATCAGCTCAGTAGAACAATACTTTTGTCCTCCAAGATCTTGAAGGTAAAGAAGTATCAAGTGGCCCATTCAATGGGTGGTTTCTGAATCTCTACCTTTCATGAGGCTTTCCTTAAAGGTTGCTTATTTGTACATATTCTTTTCAGTTTTTGTTTTTTTTTTTGTTTTTTCAATAACTCCATGCCCAATGGAATACTGAGTAAAATCAGTTTTGAATTTAAGTTGTAAATAAGGCTACTAAGTCAAACTAGGTTCTTGGAAACCTCACAGGGAGGCCTCCATCCCAGCTAGAGCCAAATGTTATCTCCCAAAATGAATCAGTCAATTTGTTCCATTTTGTAGGTGATAACATGGTTATAAATAGGGTTCTATATAAATTTTTAGAATTTTTAAATGTCAAAACATAGGATTTAAGGTGTTATTCCATAAATAAATAGATCCTCAAAAGGTCTTTTCAAAAAATCAAGAAAAATATTTTCAATAGCTAACATATGTTTTGAAGTTGAAGTTAGCCGGTGAAAGCCTCAGGTTTCAATGGCTAAAGGGTACTCCTAGCAGCAAGCGAGTAGTTGAAAGTGTTAACACGGGTTTTTCTCCAATGACTTTAGAAACCCAAAAAGGGTACACTGGACACACGTCATACGATCATCATGGTGAGTTAATGGAAGAAAATGAGTGGTTACACATTTTCACCATGTTCTAGCAGGATATCATGATAGATTGTGATCATGTATTTCGTGTGGCAAACAGAGAAGGGTTTGAAGATGTGACAAACTCTTAATCATCATTACAACCAGAGGATAAAGTACCAGATATCTGTTGACATCAAATCAAATCATCATTTCTTATTTCAAACTCACGATGTTTAAAAATTCTATTATGGGGTTTCATATGTCAATTGATAACACAGGGTCATTTTCACCAGCTCCAGCCTTTTCCTTATTTAGAAAGATTATCATTTCAACCCTGTACAGATTAATTGGTGATTAAGTTGCAGATGGAAAGGAAGCGAGGAGGACCACTTCTGAGGTAAGAATTAGACAACTTATCTTTTTTGCAGTCTCATCCAGAGGTTCAAAAGTGTTTCTTAGATGCAGGATGTATGACCTATGTACAAAAGTTGCAAGAGGGTTATCACCAGGTGATAGCAGAGACTTTTGCAAAGTCATATGATGGAAAGAAAGCCATAGTAGGTTATCTGGAACTGATAGTTGATGAAGCTTCCATTGCTTCAGCAACTAGCTTACCCAGAACAAGTCAAAGTTGGTTTAAAACAACAGTAACCAAGAACTTGGATTTTAGATCATACCTCGAAACAGAGTTCTGAAGTATAACCTGGAAGAAAAGTATCCTTGTTTCTCACCTTGAAGATGAATGCCAAGTTTTGTTCAAAGGCATTCAGCTATATGTAACCTCATAGGGCAGGTATGACAAGTTGATGTTATATCACTTTAGACTCCTAGATCACTTCACAGGGAAGGTCCTTCTAAATATGCCTTTCTTTCTTCATAGAAGCCTATCAAAGGTGTGTAATAGGATTAGAGCCGAACCATTCAGCATCAAGAATACCCTTTGTCATTATGGCCTGATTAAAATGATCATCTTGGAAGAATTGAGACAGAGAAAAAGAACTTGGCAGCACTTTCTCTTTTGGGAATGTTTTGAGACCCAAACTCAACCTATGAATGAAAAGAAGAAAGAAAGCAAGAAGAAGCCAACTCCTCGGAGTAGCTCAAAGAGAAGGAGAGCTCTCCCAAATTCACCAGAAGAGAAAAATCTAGAATAAAGCCCAAGAAAGCTAAAAAGAAACTAGATTTCAAAAGAAACCCAGAGAAATCCACAGTAAAGAAGGCAAATGTTCTAAATCTGCCATACACAGATTCAGACATTGAACCAGAAAAATATGATGAAATTTCATCCATCAAAATTCCAGAGCACTCCATGGAACCTGCACAAGATTTTGAAGCTTTTACTTCCAAAGATGAAGGTGAAATCTCAAGAAATAAGAAATCAAAGAAATCATAGAATATTAAGGACCTGAAAGAGATAATAGCATAGCAGGAGATTCTAGAAAGGGTGATAAAGGAAAGATATAAAACTTTATCAGAGAATTTTGCAAAGACCAATGCAGCGTTTGAGAAACTGGCACTTGAAAGTATAAAGGATAAGAAGAATAAGAAAAAGATCACAAAGGACTATAATAGCTTATGGTGGTTAGCTAAGTGTCTGAAGAGAAAAATCAAAAAGTTGAAAGCAAGAGTTACCACACATCCAGATTTACAGGTTCTGGCACAGGTCGCTGTAAATTTGTAGGGAGATTAATTAAGACTGATACAAACAATGATTTTTTATTTTGAACATGAAAGGTTTTCCTTTTGATTAAAACAGAATTTTCACTAGCATAGGAGGCGATGTTATAACCAATTAGTCGTTGAAAAGCAGAGTTTTCATCGGCTAATTAGCAAATTCTAAGGCGGAATAGCTGGTGAAACCGTAGAGAAAGAATTTTGAAGATTTTGAGCTCGAACAGAGCGATTTTTGGGTGATTTAAAAGATAAGAGGGCATCAAAAAATTAATCAACAAATCATGAAATATTTAATTTCAAAGATTCATGGAGATATAGGAGGTGAATGCTTAAATGGTCAACTAAAACTTTGTTCACAGTTGTTTAAAGTTTTCAGTTTTGAAGACATGTGTCAACACATCAGAGGCGCGTCATGATAAATACCAGATGTCAAATACCTTTTGAAGATAGTTCTATTCATATAAAATAGATTTTCAATTACCTGATTGTAATTAGTTTGCACTCTGTTTTCCATATTTAGAAATCCAGATCCATTTTTCAGGGATTTGAAATCTATTGTAAAGGTTATAAATACTTATCATTTTGATAAAGTAAAGGTTCTATTTTGGATACAGAAGATACTATATTGTAAACAGACTTTTCCATATGATAATACAAATCACAGTTTTCTCTCTCTATTGATGTCAGATTCTCATCTTTCCTTCTGTACTCTTATTCAAATTGTTTTAGCTGCAGAATGACTGTCATCTCATTGGTTAGCTCATAACTTGATTAACAGTTGCTTATAATTGTTTATTAAACCCTACATTTGTATTTGGTTTATAAGCATTGTTTTCTCACCCACTTAAAATCTATTATCTGATTATTTATCCTTGATAGCACTGGTTCATTTGATTCTCATTTTGAATGTATGAATACCATATTATAATTGAGTTATCCCAGTGATCCACACATATAAAATACAAAAAAAAGTTTACCTTAAGTTACCAAGCATCTTTGTCTTACAACCTCAAAGAGTTTGTTGGAGTGATAACAGGTTGTATATATAAACACACATAAGATTTTTCGCACTTCCAATGTGGGATAAATCTTGTTACATGAGACGATCAGCATCGTCAATTTCTTGATGGGACGATTGTTGAGGCTTCCAACCTTTTTCTCTGCATCAATCAATTGCTCGGTATTTCCATCAATCAAGTTTACCATCACAATCCAATTCAAAGGCCTTTACTTCCTCATCAGGTGTTATCATGTGATCTACCTTAGATTTTTCCAAGAATACACCGTGTGAGACTGCAATACATCATCCAAGTCATTCTCTGTTTCTAAATTCCATGACAACACTGTGTTCTTATAACTTGCTATTTCAAATCACATTCCATGTTTCTTCAAGAGAACTACATTGTTCAGTCTTTTCATTTTCATATTTGTACTTAATCTATTCTCATCATCACCTCACTGTTGCAGAATTTTCCATTCATTGTCAAGTATGGTCTCTTGATATTAGATCTTTATTGTTTTTAAGTCATCCAACTTAACATATGCACTCTCAACAATATTATGTAATCTAATATTATAGCATCTATATGCTTTCTTGGTAGAAGTATATCCAATAAAGATACCTTCATTAGATCCAACATCCAATTTTCTGAGATTCTCATCAAGCCTTTTGATGTAACACTTACTTCCAAATACCTTGAAGTATTTTACCGAAGGAGCTCTCCCAAACCATAGTTTATAAGGATTCTTATTACTATTAATCCTGAGATGACCTTTGTTTAATATGTATACTGTTGTGCCTATAGCTTCCCTCCAATATCCATCAGATAATATTTCTTCATTGAGCATAGTCTGTGCAGCCTCCTGGACTGTTCTATTCATTCTCTCAACAATCCCATTTTGTTGAGGTGTTCTGGCAACAAATTTATTTTTTATTTTTTTTTATTCCATGAGTTTCACAGAAGAGGTTGAGTATTATTTTGTTTCTTTAAGTTCAAAAATTTGTCCTTGTTTCCTGTCATATGTTTTGAGCACCCACTATCAACATACCAGAGATGTTTTTTATCTTGGGCTTTGAAGGAAATAATACATTCCTCTTTTGATGTTTTTTTCTTTCCAAAGCTTCTTTTGCTCTCTAATGAACTTTGGTTTTTCTGAGACTTCCATTAATCTGCAACTACTGGATTTATGTCCATAACTATGAAATTTGAAGCATTCTAGGTTCCCTTATTGTATAGGTGCAAAGGAGTTATAATTTTTTCTTTTAACTCGATTTACTTTTTGGTTATCTTTAAGGTTATATTTCTTAACCCTCAAGTTTTTCCTTCCATATGCTCTACAATTCATAGCTTTGTGTCCAAAATTAGAGCATGCAAAGCAATAACAAAAGAAAATGTGAGGATACTTGTTTTGATAAACCTTCTTTGGAGTTGTTTCATATTCCTTCTTGATTGGTGGAAGTAGTCCTCTGAGTTCTGATCATTACTTGTATGTTCTTCATCTTTCTTCTTGAATGTACTGAGGAGAGCAACTACATAAGATTTTGAGTTAACTTGGTTTTCTTCTTGAGAATAACCTACTCCATTTTTGTTACTTGAATCCCTTTGTGTGGTAATAATATTATCTAAGATTTTAGAGCTATTTTCATATCTTGTTTGAATGAGTTTTGCATCAAGTTCTTTTCTTAGGTGAACTAATTTTGCCTCCATTCTTTCACAGGTTATTTTTTTCTCTTTAAGACACTTTTCCAGACTTTCTTACATCCTATTTGCTTCTAGGATTTGGTTTTTCAGGTTGTTCATGAGTTTCTCCATCTCTTTTACTTTTTGTTCATGTTTTTCCTTTTGTTCAACTACAAAACTTTTCAACTATCTATATCTAGTTTTGTATCTTCTTAATTCATCCAAGGCACTGAGAAGTTCTTCTTCCATATTAACCTCTGCTTCATATTCTGACTCTTCCTCATGCTCAATTTATTCTATCTCGTTAGGCTCTTCAATACCTAAAAAAAGGAATTCATCATCATCATTGTCACTAGACTCTGATGAACTATTGTTTTCTTCTTTTGAGTAAAAATTATTTTTCCCTTTGTAAAACTTTTTCTCTTAGTTGGGTTTTTCCTTCTTCTTGTATTGTTTATTTTTGTCTTCTTCATCTTCAGGGTCCTCCTTAGGATAGGGACACTTGTCTACAAAGTAGCCAACCTTGCCACAATTAAAACATTTAAAAGGAAGCTTGCCTTTGTACCTACCTAATCCTTTCTGAAGTTTTTTAATAAAATTGGTTTCTTCTACATCAGATTCTTCATAATGGCTGGATTGAGGTTTTTGTTTCTGATATTTTTTTTTCTTGAGCACCTTGAAGGATGCCTCTCCTTGTGGGAGGTTATCATGACCTAATCTTAACTCATATGCTATGAGGATTCCATACAATTCATCCATGGTGAGTTTATCTAGATTCTCTCAATTTTCAAGAGTGGACAATTTAGGATTATATAGCATAGGTAGTGTTCTTAGTATTTTTTCAACTATCTCATTGTCTGACACTTCTAATCCCAAACCTATGATTTCATTAACAATATTATCAACTCTTTCGAATTACTCTAAGATATTTTCTTCGTCCTTCAATTTTAGACCTTCATATTGTACTTTGAGAGTCTGAAGTTTGGCCCTCTTTACCTTGGAATCTCCTACATATATAGTTTCCAATTTATCCCAAAGTTGTTTTGCATTTTGACAGTTTAGTCCTTTAGCAAGGATGTTCTTACTTAGTCCAGATTGTAGTGTGTTTAAATCCTTTGCATGTTCCAAAAATTTCTTCTTGTCTTCTGCTTCTGTGGGAGTGACTTTTGGAACATCATATCCTTTTTCAACTAATGTCCATACTTCCAGTCCAATGGAAATCAGATAGATTTTCATTCTAACACTCCAGAAAACATAGTCTTCACCATCAAATAGGGGGATTTTTTATGAAATCTTCAATTGTTGATCCATATCGATGTATATTTCTCTTCAAGTGATTTAAACCCTTAGTGAATATACTCACTCTGATACCAATTAAAGGACTAGATCTTGTCACTGAGAGGGGGGATGAATTAGTGACAGAATAATTTTAACAATTTTTCTTTTGTTAATGCAATCAATATTTTAACACAATATTTTTTGTGGAATCCAATTGGGAAAACCGCAAACACATTTCTATTAACTGCAAAATTTTGTTTTACAAGTTACATAGAAGGAAGATGTTCTTCCTTTTAGATGAGCACCCACTGATCAGGATGCACCCACACCCTTGTTCACCAGCACCAACGGGTAGGAGGTTATAACCCCCTATTTAGTCAGCTAGAACTGACAAGGAAGCACCTACTCCCCTGAAGGCTTCAACCTGCCCTTACACCACCCAACCACCCTTAATTTCTGAATCTGGAAAATTTTTGTATCATGTCATGATTGCTCCTCTTTCTTCTTATGTCGTTTAATCTTCAATGTATCTGCTACAGTACAATAAAGGTCTTCTATATCAAACACCGGATTGCATAACTGTTGCTCTATCTCTTTATATTCTATATCTTCAATAAGACATTGACAGACACACTTTTCTAATTCACATCTCAACATATTTATAAGCCTTTAAGATTTTCAACACAACTCTTCATAAACAAAACGTCTGTTCATTTAATATTCCATAACCCATGTTTTTAAGTAACAAAGTCATTAACATGACTTTTCATAACCACACATCATTTTAACAACCATCTAACTTGTTTTTAAATTGATCACAGGTATGGATCGATTTCCTTTTTAACTCGATTCCAAATCTCTGCAAATACTACAGAAACCGAGTTATGTTGAGGTGCTTCCTTCAAACCATTTACATGTGACCATATGTGTAGGACCACGGGATTATTAATTTAAGCATTGCTTATTCTTTAGCCCTTTGTTTCTTTATTCCATACAACCTCAGGTGGTGACCAAATGAAAGGCCAAGCGAGTGCTTGATCACTTATCAAAATCAACGGTCACTTTTTAATCTCCCGATGAGATGGAAGACTATCGGTACTTCGGGACTTTGTCCTTCGCAACTTCCATCCTCTTTACAAATCTCCCGATGAGATGGATGATTGTCAATACTTCAGGAATTCGTCCTTCGCGACTTCCAGCCTCTTTACAAATCTCTCGAATAAAATACGTGTGTCCATAATCTTCAATAGTTGAGAATGCTCCCAAAGTGTTCTTCATATCGGATGACTCATGTCCACTTCGGGACTTCGGACTTCGAGACTTTGGGACTTAGGGAATTTGTTGGTGGTGAAACTCCTGAAGTAAAAACTCTCAGAGTGACGTAGCTTATTGGTCGTCACTTGTTGACGTGGAACTTCCTGAGTGGCTGCGACGTGTCACCTGGATTCGTGGCTTACATATGCTTAAAGTACTTATGGTACCTTGACACTTGTCATCATCTAATTACACCATGTGTCATTGCTGACATAGATCTCTTCATATGGCACATGTTCTTCTCCTTGATCTAATTTTCAGGATACTTTTCGAAGTGTTCCATTGATCAAATGACTCATATCCGCTTTGGGACTTCGGCCTTCAGGACTTCAGTAATTCGATTTCTCCACTTCCCAAATTCTCCCGAAGTGAGATTCCTCGAAGTGTAAACCTCGAGTAACTTGACTTCATCCAATGGTCATTTTTTAACCCAAAAAGGCTTAACAGGATCCAACAGCTGTCGGGAATTCGGCTATTTGGGATTTTGGGCCTTTGGCCTTGATTATCTTATCCTTCTACTTTCCTTGATATGAGGGTCAGGATATCTTTCAAAGTGTCTCCTCATATCAGATGGATTACATCTATTTTAGGACATTTGTGGCTTACTTTGTCCTTCCATTAAATATGATCTGATAGTCTTGATATCTCCCAAAGTGTTCTTCATATTGGACGGTTCACATTCACTTTAGGATTTCGGCCTTTGGGTGATCTTACTTGTTCTCAACCCTTTTCTCCTAAAGTGGTCAGCGTTGAAGTTGACCACTACTACCTTGGTGTGCTCTGAATAGATCAAGTGGTCCTCATTTACTTTGAGACTTTGTATCGTACGGTATTCATCTTTTCTTATCCTATCCTTCCACTTAACTTGATCCAACAGTCGATGTGGATTGTGGAACCGTAACTTGCGTGTGGTTTAATTCATCACCCAAACTCTACAATTGAAGTTGTGTGATTGTTGGTGAGTTAACCACGGTCGTCGATCTTTGAATCGATGAGATCTGACAATCTAGAATAATTGTGGGATTGGAAATAACGTATAGTTTAATTCTCCCTTCACGCTCTGCAATCAATCCCTACCCTTGATCAGGTGCTTGTGTATCCAACGGTCTTGGTTTGTACTATGGGGATGTTGATCCCGATCATGTTTCTTCATTGTGCTTTCCCTTCTGAGCTTCATGTGCATCATCTCTTCTGAGCTTTTGATCTTTAGTCACTAACCCTCCTTGTAACACCCTGTTTCCCCCAGTTTCTAAAAATAACTATACTGGCCAAGAACTGTGGAAAACTCAAAAATATGAATGTGTGATGTGAATGGACCTTATGAAAAAGTTCGATGAATGTAAATAATATTATGAATATATATATATATATATATATATATATATATATATATATATATATATATATATATATATATTGTAGGACTGTTGAAAGGGGATATGCTGAAAAAGAGACCACGATGGCTGAAGAAAGGTGATGGAAGGCACCTGGAAAGGTGGTGTTAACTTCCACCGAAAACCAATACCGTATTTGGACTTCACTGGCTCGGAGAACCAAGAGCGGCTCCCTGGCCCGAAATAAATTACTTGCAGGTTGGTAGGTAGATGGCTCCTCAGGAATTAATGAGGGATGGGAGAAGTGAACCCCCCATCCGTAGGAGCCTCGGGCCTGACCACCGCGAGGGAAATTACACCACACGCAACCTATCAAGAGGGAAATGCATGAGGAAGAAGCGCGGAGGGGGCAGACGCGAGGGAAGGAAGAGAACTCTGGAAAATATAGAATGAGTGATAGCAGAGAAGGGGGAGAGTAACCCTCGTTCTCGATCACTGGAAAACAGAAACGCAGTCTCGCAGCATCGTGGTCTCATCTTGGGGGTGGCTAGTGGTAAATCCTATCGGAATCGTTGAGCCTATGGTTTGGTGGAAACGAGCACCCCTCTCAGCAGTTGCATTCACATCTGGTGTTATTTCTGATAAGTGTTTTACATCTTGCATCTTGAAATTTATATGCTGACATGTATGCTCACAGTCTGTGTAGTTTTATGAGTGGTTAGAGTATAAGACTGCCTGTGTAGTGTTTTGATTCAGAAATGGTGTTTGCATGCTTATAATGGAAAGACTATGTATGGCTTATGTTTTATAAATCGCTATTATATGCATACCGATCTATGTTAAATTTTAAATTAAAATAAAGTACCAAGGCAAGTGTTTCTCTTCCCTAGGTGCCTAAGGGGGAGAAATTGTTGAATATGGGTCTTAGTCAAATTAATTTGTGAGATGCAAATTAAAAGATAACTTTATGATTAAAGTGA
>ML790871.1:216923-227290 GCA_009831015.1 Picea engelmannii | reverse complement strand
GAGCCTTGCCTCTTATTTATACTCTCCAAGTAGCTTCCTTAAAAACATCTTCTAGGTCACTTGGCCCACTTTCCTTATTTTAGGGTTGGGTCCACTTCTAATTTCTCCATTAAATTTATTATTGAAATAATTTATTTTCTATTTACTTTGAATTATAATACACTCATCACTTCACTTTATTATTTACCTTTTAAAAACTCTTAAACCACTTTGACTACTTTGACCTTTTGGGGCTTTTTAGATGACATATGAGGGTCCTCCAACTTCGTAAGGCCATAACTCTAAAACCGTGAGGAGTTATGTGACGTTCTACATACCACCAGAAATGGAATGACATGTACTATCCATATAGAATAGTATTATCTGAAAATATATCATAACTCATACCATTACCTATCAAACAAACTTGGGTCCATCAAACAAACTTGGGTCCATTACCCAAACCTGGGGTCTCCAACTTCTCATGGCCATAACTCTCTAACCGTGAGGAATTATGTGACGTTCCACATACCACCGGAAATGAAATGACAAGAACTATCAATCTAAGATATTTTCCCTCACAAAATCACTTCCCTTCATCTCATTATTCCACAATTAATCATGGCTTCTCTTACTCCACAAAGTGTCTTCCCATGAGGGCTTTCACCATAAGGGGACCACTTTGGATTTCATCCATATTTACTTCTTATCAACCATGAAAAAACAATAATGAGTCATATTTACATCAAACAATATTGGGTCCATTACCCAATCCTTTGTGCTACGGGGCTTTCTTCAAGGGTTGACATCAATGACAAACAACCTTAATCAACAACTTGATGGTTTCTCTAGATATAATCAAATCAAGGTAAAAAGGATTCATAGATACTAAACCACCTCTACTACACGTTGGGGCACATTTTCTTATGAACACATGCATTTTGTCTTGTTTAATGTAGGTTCCACTTTCCAGAGATCTATGAAAATAGATTTTGGCGATCTAATCGTTAAAATTATCCAAGTATATCCTGATGATTTGATTGTTTATTCAAAGAATTGATTGGATCACTTTGGTCGTCTCAAAAAAGTTCTCATGCGATGTAGAAAATTTGAAATTTCTTTAAATCCTTCTAAATATATTTTTGGATTCACCAAGGGAAAGATCCTTGGACATATCATTTTTGATTCAGGAATAAGCATAAATCCTGAAAGGATTGTTCCTACCCTGAACCTTCCTTCCCCCACTTCCAAAAAGGAGGTTCAAGCGTTTATGGGTATTATCAACTTTGTCCACAGGTTTGTTCCTGATTTTTCTTTAATAGTTAAACCAATTCATAATATTATAAAGCAAGATCGATCATTTTCTTGGACAAATGATGTTGAAAACGATTTCGTAAGGATTGAGAAGGAAATCAGTTTTGCACCCGTTCTGAAAAAACCATACTTTGAGAAATATTTTATTATATACTCTAATGCCACTAAGGAAGCAATTTATGTTATTCTCTTACAATGTGATGACCAGAATAATGAAAAACATGTAGCTTACATGAGCCAAAGTTTATCAGACAATGAATTCAAGTACTCTTATATTGACAAACATGTCTTTCCTCTTGTTAAATCTGTAGAGAAATTTTGCCACTTTATTCTAGGAAAACATACGCAGGTAAAAGTCCCTTTTTTTGTTGTCAAGTTAATGCTTTCACAAACTTATCTTTTAGGGAAGCTTGCACATTGGCTTGCCAAGATTTAGGAGCATGATTTGAAGATCATGACTTCAAAAAAAATCAAGGGACGAGACTTAGCCCTTCACTTAGCCAACATGTTGAAGCAAGTGAAGAACTTGATGATCAGGATAATCCTCTTTCAACATTGTTTTATATTGAGAGTCAAAATTGTTTTATATTGAGAGTCAAACCCTTTCTATTATTTAACACCCCTAATATAAAAATCTAGTGTATTACTTGCAATGTCAGAAATTCCCAGATGACTTAGATCCTCCTCAGAGGAGAAGACTTCGCCTTGAATCTTCCAAGTATATTATTTTAGGACACTTTTTGATCAGAAGGTCTACTGATGGTATATTAATATGATGTGTCAATGATGAAGAAGCACAAAAATTGTTGCATGAAACTCATGGATCTTCAGATTTTGTTATTCACGTTGGTGGCCACTTTTCTGCTAAAGTTATTGCTTTCAAAATCATCAGAAATGGTTATTATTGGACTTCAATTTTTTGAGATTCTTATAAATTCGCGAAATCTTGTGACAAGTGCCAAAAATTTGCTGAGAAAGAGAATCTTTCTACCATGCCTTTACAACCCGTCCTCATGGATTTTCCTTTTTCTAAATGGGGCCTAGACTTTATTGGTCCTATTAATCCTTTGTCTTCCATAGAGCAGGTTTTCATTTTGACAACCACTGATTATTTCACTAAGTGGACAGAATTTGTCCCTCTTAGACACTCACAGGATGAACATGTAATTTCTTTGCTGGAAACTAATATCTTCTCCAAATTTGGAATTCCTTTAGAGATTATTACAAACAATGGTCCTGCTTTCATATCCGCAAAATTGACTCAATTTCTAGCTAAGTTGGGAGTCAAACATTTCACTTCATCAACTTATTACCCTCAAGTAAATGGGTAAGCCGAGTCTACTAACAAAAATCTGGTTAATATCATAAAGAGGCTCATTGAAGATAAGCCTCGTCAATGGCATACCCTCCTCACCTACGCCCTTTGGGAAGATCGTACTACTACCAAGGTAAGCACAGGTTGCACTCCCTTCCAACTTGTTTATGGTCAAGAATCCATTCTACCTACTGAGATAGAACTCTCCTCTCTACGGCTAATGCTACATATTGAAGAATTAAATTCTTCTAATGTACCTCAAAGGATAAATGCACTATTATCCTTAGAAGAACAAAGAATGTTTGCCTTGGAAAACATAAAGAGAAGACAACAAACTGTAAAGAAATATTTTAACAAACGCACAAAAGATGTCATATTTAAGGTAAATGAGAAAGTATTACTTTAGGACTCATCCCATGCTGACAGAGGAAGACATTCGAAGTTCCAAAAATTATGGCAGGTCCTTTCAAAATCACTTTTGTCCTAGGCAAAAACTCTTTTCTTTTAAAGGATTTGGAAGAGCGATTGTTTTCCTATAGTACCAATGGTTCCCACTTGAAACATTATGTGGAATGAGATTGATTGATAAACACCATGTGGAAATCACTGTTGTATATAGCTTTATGTTTCGTTGTTTTGTTTTTCTTTGTTAAATTGAATTTTCAATTTCTATTGTTTTATTTTCTGCCATTTCGTTTTATGTTTATCATAAATAAAATTTTGGATCAGTGTTTCCACAACAATTCCATTCTCTAATTATTGTTGATCATTAAAAATAAATTTTACACATTTGCCACAATGTCCTCCTTTTAGACATCACTGAAAATGATTTTTCTTTCAGTACTACAGTTAGATAGATGATTTGGTTTTCTTCCCTATTTTATGCTATCCCTTTCTTCCCTCCATCCTAAGATTCAAAATAGCATATCAGAAAATTTTTACTTAACACGAAGAAATACTTTTACTGTGATTGATCGAATGTTATGCAAACATGACCAAACCCCTCATACGTACCATTTTTCATGAGTTATTCCCAAAATCTAGTCTCGTTATTTCCCTTAAACCATATTTTTCCCCCTGTTGCATAATCATTCTGGTCAACAACTCTTTGATATATGTTCACCGTCTTAGAGAATAATAGGTGTGATCGTTTAACCAGAGACAATATATCAATATTGTCACCCAACCATAGGCCGAAGCCACCCCCGAGCACCTTAACCTTGACAGAGAATAATTCTGGAAGCAAACCCTAGGCATAATAGCCAATCAATGTAGTGTACCTCTCTCCAAAGATAGCACACCAGGAAGAAAGTCCAAACCAAAACCAATAGAAATTCCAAGCCTAAAATGACAATACAGGTTGCAGTAGCTGCAACTACATCTACTCTCCAGACTTGCGCACTTACTCAGTTTCTACAATGCACACTCTTACATTTCTGCAGTTGCGAGTTGTGTGTATCAAATGAGATATGGCGTCTTGTATTTATACTGCTCTTCCTTAGTTGTATAGGCCGAATTCTCATTATGGAGGCTAAAAAATCAATATTAAATATTTCCTTTAGCTGACTTGTCTTTTAGGGTTATGTCCAAAGCTTTAGGGTTTCTTCTTGCTTCCTGGAATATTCTATGTTGAACAACTGAGAGGGGGTAAATCAGTTGTTACCGTGCTTAAACAATTGTGCTTATTTTAAACTCTTTATAGAGCATTTAATGACAATCACAATAATGCGGGGAAGTAAACAATAGAACATTCAGCATCATTCACACATATGAGATACACAGAGACAGTTATTTCCTGAGGAAACCCATAAAGGGTAAAAACCTCTTCTTCTTTATATGATAAGTAATCTTTACATTCTGTACATTATCATACTTATGAGAACCAACTCATAATGAGGCCACAACCTCTATTTTTAAAGCTGCTACTTATCGAGAGCACCAACTCTCTTGTTTCTCTAGCACCCACTAGAAGGAAGCACCGACTCCTTGGTTTCTCTAGCACCCACTAGAAAGAAGCACCAACTCCCTGGTTTCTCTAGCACCCACTAGAAGGAAGCAACAACTCCCTAAGTGTTCCAGCACCAACTAGATGGAAGCACCAACTTCCAGTCACACAGGCATCGATCTGTATAACAGAGAACAACAATTCTCCCTTGCACCACCCTGCCACCCTGGTTTCTCTGGCTGCAACCAGATGGAAGCTACAACTCCCTGTGTTCAAGGACCCACTTGAACCTCTGAGGACAACAGTCCTCCCCACCACCTCCCTACCACCCTGAAATATAAATCTTTGCTACTGATACTTATTACAGTGATATAATGTTCATCAATGGCTTACCAGTCTCATAATTGTTCTACTACACTGCTCTGCTCTTCTATATCATTGTCTCACTGCCTGCATCTTATTGTGCTTTCTGATCTTCTGCTCTTCTCTACAAGTGAACCTCAGCCTTCTTTTATTGTCTCAGCTATGCATCTCTATTCTTTGCTTCTATTGCGCTTTATGCTCTTTGTCTTCTCTTGATTCTCTGGATTACACATGTTCTGTGTATTTCATCTCTTACCCACAACATGCCATTTCCCTGTGTGTGATTCCTCTACACAGTCACCCCATCACTTATTTGTTCTACATTCTTATAGTCTCTGTGCACCTTGTGCATGCCCTATGCGCAATTCTTCTGCATGCTCTTCATGTCGAGTGCTCTGCCTGATCATCATTGAAACTCTTCAACTTCTCTGGTTGTTAAGCCCATGTGTCCATCATCACTGGGTGTTATGTTGAGATTCCTTAGCCTGTCTAGCAGTTGAGACTCTTCGTCTTCTCTGTCACAGTCGAGCTCATCCTCTATGTTGCAGTTACAGGCTTCAACGCTCTTCCATCTATCAATCGCCTCCTGAACAATCTTCATTCCATTGGCAGATGCCTTAAGACTCTTCATCTTCTCTGGCAATCATCCTGAAGTCTCTTCTAGTCCTCTAGTAGAAACAATCAGTCGTTTCTAGCAGTTACATTGTGAACCTCAAAAAACCGCATCAACAATTGAATCACCACTGATCGATTAACTGTGAAGAGCAACATTAGCCCTTCGATCATATTCCTGAATAACCTGCACCGTTGGATCATACATGATGGGTCTCACGCTTATTTCGCCATTTCGCAATTCGACATTTCAGCATTTTGACATTCCTGTGGTGACGCATCTTGTCTCTCCAAGTCGCGATCTCCGAAATGGAAATTAGCTTCGTACTAACTCCTCCCTTGATCCTTCATCAATGTGACCATAGGTTATGACCAGGGGCCAATTCTAAACACGCATTTCACATTTCGCGTTTCAGGGATTCTGTGATGAGTCGTCTCAACTCTCCATGTCCCAACCTCCGAAATGGAGCTTGTCTCTTCGAGCTCTTCTCTACATATCTTCGACAATGTGACCATCGATGGTTACCAAGCACTTATCCATACAGCGCTTTCACAATTTTTCATTTCGGCACTTCAGGACTCTTGTGACGAAGAGTCTCGACTCTTGACTCCTGCAACTCCCGGTATCCAAAACTCCGGTCGATGTGCTTATTTCGGGATTTTTGGTGTTTCGCATTTCGGGACTCCTGTGATGAAGAGTCTCGACTCTTGACTCCTCCAACTCCCTGTATCTGAAACTTCAGTTGTTGTGCATGTTTCAGGATTTTAGGCGTTTCGCATTTCGGCACTTCGGAACTCATGTGATGAAGAGTCTCGACTCTTGACTCCTCCAACTCCCAGTATCTGAAACTCCAGTTGATGTGCCTATTTCGTGATTTTCTGCGCTTCAGAACTCCTGTGATGAAGAGTCTTGACTCTTGACTCCTCCAACTCCCGGTATCCGGAACTCCGAAATGGAGTCTTTGTTTCTGATACCCGAAATGGAATTTAGCTTCTGATCTTGCCATGTGATCATCATTGTGTTGTTGGTCATGATCTTTTTCATCAATGAAAAACACACATACTCTGCACTCTGTGTGCACCTCTGCACTATCTCTTCTGGTCTTCACGATCTTGCTCTATTGCGTCTTACCAAAATACTTCTGGTGCCCGCCTGGCACATTATACCTGTACTCAAGCCATCATCGTTGTTGTATTTTCCATCAATGACAAGCATACGCTGCCTATAAAACATGCCAACAATCTCCCCCTTTGGCATTGATGGCAACAAAGGCACCCAGACCTGTTCTTTTCTCCCCCTTTGACATCAATGTCAAAGAAAACACGCTCCCCCTGAGCTTTTGCAGTATTTTTTGGAGGTATCAAATATTCAATCAATCCAACCTCCCCTTAACAGGATGGACTCTCTTAGGTGTGAGACGGGATGACACCCAGCTTCTGTCGGAGATATTCAAATGGTGTCTTGGCTAGTGGTTTAGTAAAGATGTATGCAATTTGTTCTGTGGTTGGAATGTAATGGACCTGAACAATCTGATTGGTGAGTTGCTCTCTCAGAAAATGGTATTTTATGGGAATATGCTTGGTCTTGGAGTGGAATACAGGATTCTTGGACACACTGATGGCACTAGTGTTATCACAATGAATTGGGGTCGGTGCAGCGTATTTTACCTCCAAGTCTGCAAGTGTCTGAATCATCCATAATACCTGAGTGCAACAGGTAGCAGCAGCAATGTACTTTGCCTCTATAGTTGATAAAGAAATGGAACCTTTCTTTTTACTCAACCATGCTACTAGAGAATCTCTTAAGAAGAACGCACCTCCACTCGTGCTTTTCCTTTCATCCATGCAGTTATCCAAATCAGCATCTGAGTAGACTGATAATTGAAAATTCTGATTCTTAGGATACCATAGGCCATAGTTCATTGTTTCTTTCAAATATCTGAATATCCTTTTGACAGCTAGCAAATGACTCTGTTTAGGTGCAGACTGATAACTTCCTACCATTCCAACAACATGCATTATGTCTGGGCGAGATGTTGTGATGTACAGCAGGTTGCCTATCATTGACCTATATGAACTTTGATCAACATCAGGTGAGTTATCATCCTTGCTTAATTTGCATCCAGTAACCATAGGTGTGCCCAAAGGTTTAGAATATTCCATTTGAAACCTTTTCAACATTTCTCTTAGATATTTTTCTTGAGAAATGAACATCCCTTCAAACCTCTGAGTAATTTGCAGACCAAGAAAAAATGACAGTTCACCTATCATAGACATTTCAAACTCAGACTCCATGGCAGAAGCAAACCATTGTACCAATGAATCCTTATTACATCCGAATATAATGTCATCTACATAGACCAACATGATGAGCAAATCATTATCCTCTATTTTGATATATAGATTTTTGTCAACTGTTCCTCACTTGAACCCTTTGTCTTTGAGATACGTATCCAGTCTGTGATACCAGGCACGAGGCGCTTGTTTTAACCCATATAAAGCTTTCTTCATCTTGCATACTAAGTCAGGGTTATCAGACAGTACGAAACCCTCTGGTTGTTCCATATAGACTTCTTCATTTAAATCTCCATTTAGAAAAGTTGACTTGACATCCATTTGATATACTTTTAACCTTTTATGACAAGCATAGGCAAGAAATATTCTGATAGCTTCTAATCTTGCTATGGGCGCAAATGTTTCATCAAAATCAAGTCCTTCTATTTGAGCATATCCTTTATAGACCAATCTTGCTTTGTTCCTGACAACTTGTCCCTGCTCATTCAACTTATTCTTAAATATCCATTTGGAACCAATGATATTTTTACCTTCAAGACTATGAACCATCTCCCACGTATTTTTTTTCTCAATCTGATCAAGTTCATCATTCATTGCTTTAACCCAATGGTCATCTTTTCTAGCTTCATTAAAAATTTTGGGTTCCAGCATGGATATGAAAGCTATATGTGATTGTTGGGTATTTTTTATTATCTTTCTCCCAGTTTGTACACCTTTGTCTTTTTCACCAATTATCTGACTTGCGGGATGATTCTTTTGAGTGATTCTGGAGGAGGAATTTCAAGTTGTCTGTTGATTTGAGTCTGTCTGAGTATCTGTGTCTTCATCTGATTTAGAGTCTTCATTTTCTGATTCTTGGACCTGTTCATCTTCATCTTTAGTTGTGTCCTCTGTAGAAGACTCATTATTGTACACCTCTCTTGTTGGGATTCCTTCATCAACTTTTACGTCAATATAGTCAACCATTTTATGCAGCCTCTTATTATAGCATCTATATCCTTTACCATTTGTAGCATACCCTAAGAAGATACCTTCATCAGCCCTCTCATCATATTTTCCAAGGTTTTCATCATTATTTTGTATGTAACATTTACTCCCAAAGACTTTGAAGTGTTTGATTGAAGCAGGTCTCCCATACCACGGTTCATAAGGTATCTTGTCACTTTGTGGTATGAGCTGGGCTTTATTAAGAACATGTACTGATGTGTGTATTTCTTCTACCCAGTAAGTTTGACCAATGTTCTTCTCATTCATCATTGACCCGGCCATTTGCTGCACTGTTCTATTTTGCCTCTCAACTACTCCATTTTGTTGTGGAGTTCTTGGGATTGTGTATTCTCTCTTGATCCCATGCTTATCACATAATTCCTTGGAATCACTTGACATAAATTCTCCTCCTCTGTCTGATCTTACTGCCTTTAACCTCTTGCATGTTTGATTCTCAGTTAAAGCCTTAAATTTTTTAAACTTCTCAAATGCTTCATCTTTTTCCTTGAGAAAGGCAACCCAAGTAATTTTGGAGTAATCATCAATAATCAGCATGAAGTAGTTTTCTTTCCCTGTGCCTTCCTGTCTTGATGGTCCACGTAAATCCATATGAACTAGTTGGAATGGTTTCTCTGTTGAAGTAGAGATCTTGGACTTAAACTGTGTCCTGGTTAGCTTTCCTACTTGGCAGGGTTTACACATAGAATCTTGGGGCTTTGATATTCTCGGAAGATCTTTGACTGCCTCAATATTTTTGAGCTTGATTAAGTGGTCAAAGTTTAGATGTCCAAGTCTCCTATGCCATAACTAGATTTCATCATGTTTACTTAGATGACACTCTTCTCTATCTTCTTTCAGCACATATACACTATTTTCTATCCTTATGCCTTTGGCCACCACTTGTCCTGAGTTTACAAACTTTATCTTGCAGTCCTTGGACGTGAACATCACTTCACATCCTCTGTCACACATTTGACCTACACTGAGTAGATTATGTTTCAGCCCATCTACAAGCAGAATATCTTGGGCTTTTCCTTTTCCCTTACTTAAACTCACCATCCCTTTACCCTTTATTTTACTTGGAGCATCATTTCCAAAGGTTACGTTTACTGATTTTCTTTCACTTAGAGATAGAAACTTACCTTTGTCTCTTGTCATATGTTTAGAGAATCCATTGTCTATATACCAAGGGTTCATTTGTCTTTGAGCTGACAACACTAATCCACACTTGTCACTTTCTTTCTTCTTCCAAACATTGACATTTTCAGCAGGGGAATTCAAATCTGGTTCATAGTTCCTTAAGCGACAATCAACAGATTTATGTCCATATTTATGACAGATGTAACATTCTGGTTCGTCGAATAAAGGATCATAATGATTGTTATGCTTAACCTGTGTCATTTTCCCATCCATCAAGTGATTTGCAGTCTGTGGTGGTTTGTTACTTGGCTGTCTCATTCTTTGTTGTGGTAGATATCTATACCTTGAATGTCTTGATTGCTCATAATTTAATTTTAAAGAACAGTTTACAATTTTATGACCAAAGTTAAAACAGAA
>ML790871.1:172314-202776 GCA_009831015.1 Picea engelmannii | reverse complement strand
GTTATTTTATTTATGTCGGCTTTAGGCCATTAGTTGTAATTATACCTCCTAGTCTCCTATAT
Organism: Picea engelmannii; assembly: GCA_009831015.1. Classification (NCBI taxonomy): domain Eukaryota; kingdom Viridiplantae; phylum Streptophyta; class Pinopsida; order Pinales; family Pinaceae; genus Picea; species Picea engelmannii. The sequence goes on along the minus strand of ML790871.1, from coordinate 202,714 downwards.
ATACCAAGGAGACATTTTCATTTTGAATCATCTTATACTTGAACATTTAAGTGGGGTAAAAGGAGGTTGCCCCCTCAAAGAAGCTTATTATCTGAAATTATCTCTTTTTCAAGGCGTTGAGTACTTTTCCTGAGGTTTTTCTATGTTATATTGATGTTTGGTTCTTAACAGTTTGAACGTTGGTGATATTTATCTTTTTCTGTTAATGTTATCTTTCACTATAATCATTATGTTTTCTATTTCTAATCATTAAAAGGAAGTTAATGAACAGAATTTGTCTCGTGCAATGTCTTTCTGGTCTTTTAGTGATCTACATGTTATTCATTTGTTATTAAGTAAAGGAATTCTTAATTTCTTCTTTGCTTGGTTGACTTTCTCACATGTTCTATCTTTTTCATCCCATTTAACTCTAATAGATCCAGTGGTCTCACTATCTCACCCTATGAAGGAACCTCATAAAAACTCTATCTAATCCTAATCTTTAATATAGACCCCATATCTCAATGGAAGTTTAATGCATTTCTTCAGCCGGTCTTTATAAACAAACAAACAAGCTCATATTATTTTAACTAACCTAATATCTAAAATGCAAACAACTCTAAATCATACGAAGAGATCCCTCTCTAAAACTGGCAGGGCTAGATCCCAGTTTCAAAAGTGGTTTTGGTAAGTTACCTCTATCAATTTATTCTTCCCTTGACAACCTATGGGAATTACAGAGTGCTAACATAGTGGCAACCATACTAGGAAACTGAACAAATTTTCCAAACCTTATAAATTATCTTCCCTAGATAAGAAAACTTTATTTCTGAACAATCAAAGATCTAACTTTCAAGAGATAAATGTTCAGAGGTTGTTGAAATTTGTACATATTAAATTATATTTCTTAAAGTTTAAGTTTTGGCTCCAAAAAGTATTCACACTAGATCTCACCCTGATTCAGAACCTGTAAAAATAATAGATAATCCCAAAAAATTAATCAGAAAAAGAAACACAACAGAAGGACAAGGAAGTAACATTCCTCTTCTTAGAGCCACTTATCTTCCTGAGAAGCTTATCGCAATCCAGGATATCGAGTTTGACCTACCTTTTGAGCATATCCTTTTCAGAACCAAATCTGATAGCTTTGTCGACGAAATAGTATTAGATCAAACCATCCTTCAACCTAAAACCCCTGAAAGACTCTCTCTTAGAACAGATTTTGATCAGTGGATCCTACAAGAGTTTGAGAAACTGCAAGATCTAGCTTCAAATATTGACCAAGCTTTGTATAAATCCCATTTTCAACAGTCTGTCGAGATTTCTGCCATTTCTATTGTTGCAGCTTCTGACAATCCTCAAGCATCTCAATCTATACCTTCTGCCAGCATTGTTGATATTGCTTCTTTTCACCAAAATTTTCTCAATAGATGGGAGGTAAAGAAAAAACCTCTCCAAATTTTATCTGAATATGAAAATATGAGAAGAAACCAAGGGGAAACTGTATAGGATTATTGCATACGTTTTAATAATATCTATAACACAATTCCTATTGATATCAATCCTCCTCAAGGCCTAGCCTTGATTAAGTTCCCTGATGTCTTTGATCCTAATGTGTCCTACCAATTGAGAGAAAGAATCTTTGCCACTCTGGAAGATATGCAGATAAGTGTTGTGAGTGTCAAAGAAAACCTATTAGTTGGGAGAGCCAGGAAAAGAACAAAGAGGAGAGTCACAATCAAGGAAGAACCTTCCACTTCCACTGCAAATGCTAAAATAGATTCTTTGGTTAGAACTATGGAGAGAATGATGGAGAGATTGGAAATCATTAACAAAAACCCACCTAGAGGGAATCAACCTTCCCCTCATAGCTTAAATCCCAACTTTAGGAGAAATCCTCCCCAGATCAGGCAAAGATATTCGAGAGAACAATGAGAACCGAGAGGTCGTGATTAGCAAATCAAACCACCCTTTCAGGAAAAATATGTTGATGATGGGGAAGAAACCATAGAGGGACTAAACGACATTCACATAAATCTTATGGGGGTTAATGACAATGATTTCATTTTTCTCACTCAGGAAGAACAAGAACTTTTTCTTATTTCACAGATCAAATTGGATGAGGAAGAGTCAGAACAACAAGCCTTCAAAAATTCCATAATGGAAGTCCACAGACAATACAACTTAAGAAGTAAAAATCCTAACAACAACCCAACTAAGAAAGATTCTGAAACTAAGAAACCCTCTGATACCTCGGCCAAGAAAGTTCCTAAAAATAAAAACTCAGAGACCCCTCCAAAAAGAACACTTGATTCTATACCAAGAACAGCTCAAACTGAAGTTGCATCCACAAGTCAACCAAGTACTTCTGCACAGAAAAATGTGGCTGATAAATCGATTTTCAAAGTCAAAGAAGAAATCCTACCACATTCATCCTGAAAAGTGAATTGGCCAAACTGAAAATACTTATTCCTCTGTCAGAACTGTTGAACAAGAATTCTTACAAATCACAAGTGATCAAATCTTTGAACATAGAACCAGGAGTAGGTGCAAACATTGTGAACGTTGATGATGATAAGCTAGAGTTGTTGTTTGGTCCTGGGTTTGAGGGTCAAACTGACAATGGTTATGTTCCTCTGTTTTACATTAGTTTAAATATCCATGATAAGACATTACACAATGTCATGTTGTATTCTGGTGCTTCTCACAATCTTATGCCCAAGGTTGTGATGGAGAAATTGGGGCTTGATATCACCAAGCCTTACAAAGAATTATACTCCTTTGAATCAAGGAAAGTTAAATGCATAGGTTTGATCAAAGACTTGTGTATTACCTTGGCACAAATTCCAGCCAAAAGCATGGTAATGGATATTGTTGTTGTAGATATTCCTCCAAAATATGGTATGATAGTATCTCGGTCATGGGGTGCCAAGTTAAAGGGTACCTTACAGCTAGACATGTCTTATGCCACCATTCCTATTTTTTGTCAACAGAGAAGATTGTAGAGAGAGACTATGCCGAAATACATGGTCAACAGTCAAGAGAAACCACATAACTATCCTTTATACTCTGTTCATTCTGATTTTGACTCCTTCATTTTATACAATGATGGTGACATGGATATTCAAATTGCACAGTTGGAAGATGATGTATGTAACCTGGAGGAAGATAAAGCAACCCCTGAGGAAATTGAAACAGTGACAATACAAATTGATGAACCAGCAGAGCCTCTCTAGAGTTTAGATTTCGATGGATCTTCAGTAAAGAAGGATCTGGAGCTAGGGTGTGGGTGTATAATCATAAAGCAAGGTATTCAGAAAGCCATTAATACAAATTAAATTTCCAATGCACTAATAACATAGCTGAGTATGAAGCATTGATGCTTGGCCTGAAATTGTTGAAGAAGCTTGGTGCCAAAAGAATTAAGGTAAGAGGGGATTTTGAACTTATCATTAAACATATCAAAGCTGAGTATTATGCCAAACACCCTAGACTCAAAGCTTACAGAAACGATGTGTTGGATTTTTTGCAATATTTTACAGAAATTGACTTGTAGGTGATTCCCAGAGGCCAAAACATACTTGCAGATGGACTAGCTACTTCGACAGCCACTTGTAAAATACCTTTCCATCCAAATCGTCAATACACAGTAGAGGTGAAATGCAGACCTATTGTCCCAAACAATATCAGGTACTGGCAAGTGTTTGGTAATGATGAACAAATTGATGATTTCCTGCATTCCAAAAATGAATTTGAGTGTGCAAAAATTGATGTAGATAGTGATAATGATACTATAAATAAATTAGATTCAGAAGAAATAAATGAAAATGAAGAAAATTTAGACTTTTTGCAACTAAAAGATAATATCCTACCTAGAGGGTTAGTCCCACTTGAAGAACTGTTTGATTTCAATGATGTAGCAAAAGAGGCTAAAAATTGAACCTATTGGTAAAGATGTTGAGGAATGTAACATAGGAACAGACGAGGAACCTAAAATGATTAAATTATCCAAATCCTTACCTCCTGAGCAAAAACAGAAATATATTGAATTGTTCAAAGAATTTGTAGACGTTTTTGCTTGGATCTATGAAGATTTGAAATCTTACGACACTAGTATCATACAACACAAAATTTGTATAAAGGAAGAGCATAAGCCTTTCAAGAAGAAACTTAGGATAATTATCCCTAAGTTAATGCCCCTAATTGAAAAGGAGATTAAGAAAATGTATGATGCTAAAATCATTGTCCCTCTAAGGTTCTCAAAATGGGTTTCTAATCTAGTTCCTACTAGGAAAAAGAGTGGAGAAATCAAGCTCTGCATTGATTTCAGGAACCTCAACAAAGTCTCACTTAAAGACAACTACCCTCCGCCAAAGATGGATCATATCTTACAAAAGGTAGTTGGATCTAGTAGAATCTCATTATTGGATGGTTTTTCTGGCTATAACCAAGTCCTTGTCCACCCTGATGACCAAGAGAAAACAACGTTCACTACACCCTGGGGAACTTTCATGTATGTGAAAATTCCCTTTGGTTTAATGAATGTTGGTGCCACATTCCAGAGAGAAATGTACATTTCCTTTGTGGATGAACTTGACATATTTATTGTCATATACTTGGATGATGTAACTGTCTATTCAAAACTAGATGAAGAACACCTGTGACACCTCAGAAGAGTTTTCGAAAGTGCAGGAAGTTTGGAATCTCACTCAAACCCAAGAAAACCTTGTTTAGTTTAGAAGAGGGTAAATTGTTAGGGCACATCATATCTAAATATGGAATCAAGATAAACCCTAGTAGAATTCAAGCCATTGAGAAGATAGACCATCCAAGAAAAATTAAGGAATTGCAGTCCTTCATAGGAAAAATAAACTTTCTGAGAAGATTCATCCCTAATTTGGCAGAACTCCTCAGGAACATAAAAAACATGCTTAAAAAAGATACAAAAATACAGTGGAACACAGAAGCTAAGCAGTCCTTTGATCAAGTGAAACTGGCATTGACACAAGCTGATGTACTAATCAGCCCTTATTATACTAAATATTTCTACTTATTCTCTTTTGCTTCTGAGCATACCATTGCAGTTGTTCTTTTGCAGAAAAACAGTGAAGGTCATGAACAACCTATAGCATTTTTCATCAAATTATTGAGATATGTTGCGTTGAACTGCAACATCATGGAGAAACATGATTTTGCCTTGGTAAAAGCGATTAAGGATTTCAGAGTATGCATTCTCCACTCACATATCATTGCTTATGTTCCTAATGCAGTGGTGAAAGATATTCTGACTCAAGATAACATAGATGGAAGAAGAGGTAAATGGATTGATGTGATCCTTGAGTATGATATGGAAATCAAACCAACCAAACTGATCAAGGGTCAAGGGTTAGCCAAATTGATGGTTGAATCAAATTTTCATGCTTTAGATATAAAATTTATAGCTGCAGTTGATGAACAAGGAGAGAAGGTGACTCCACATGTCAAAGAGGTATTCTCAAATTCTCCATGGTACGCAGACCTTATCTTTGGCTTGCATCATTTACAAGATCCCCTTGGTTTGACAAAAACTAAAGCTAGATTTTTAAAACTTAAAGATTTGAAATATTGCATTTTGAATGGAAATATTTACTAGAAATATGATGGAGGCATTTTATTGAATTGTTTATTAAAATATGAAGTTGACAAAGCTTTGCAGAAGTTCCATGAAGGAGATTGTGGCGGGCACTTAAATTGGAAGACTACTGCTAACAAAATTCTTAGAGTTGGTTTTTGTTGGCCCACCTTGTTTGCAGACGTCCATAAAAAGGTAACCTCTTGTCACAAATGCCATATCTTTGAAGGCAAGAGGAAACTTTGTCCTTTACCCTTGAAACCTATTTCAGGATAAGCTCCATTTCAGCAATGGGGTTTGGATTTTATTGGAAAGATTCACCCACCTTCATCAGGCCAACACAAGTGGATCCTTACAACTACTGACTACTTCACCAAGTGGATTGAATTTGTACCCTCCAGGAAAGTCGCTGATGTTGTGATTATAAAATTCATGGAAACTAACATTCTCTCTCGATTTGGATGCCACGGGAAGATTATCACTGATAATGCAGCAGCTTTCATATCAAAAAAGATGATAGAATTTTGCAGTAAGTATCAGATCTCTTTAGGACACTCTAAAGCCTATTACCCTCAGGGAAATGGATTAGCAGAGTCTTCTAATAAGATTTTGGTCAATATAATCAAGAATAGCTGCAGGAAAACAAGAAGTCTTGGCACAACAAGTTGGTACATGCACTTTGGGAAGACAGGCTGACTACAAAGAGGTCAATTGGTATATCCCCATATCAGTTGGTGTATGGAGCAGATTCTTTTTTCCCACCTCTTTGGGTGTTCTCATTATGAATTTGTTACAAGAAGTACAGGTAGAACCTAATGACATCCAAAGAAGGATAAACCAAATGATACAGCTACAACAATCCAGAGAGGAGGTTTATAACCAGACCCAGGTGATTCAAGAGAGCATCAAGAAAATTTATGACAAAAGAACCAAGGATGATGACTTCAAATTGGGTGATATGATACTGAAGTGGGATTCAAGAAATGAAGATAAGGGCAAGCATGGAAAGTTCAAAATTTTATGGAAAGGCCCTTTCATAATTCAGGCTTGTAGAGGAAACAATGCATTTCTAATCAAGGACATGGATGGAGCAGATATGCCAAGAGGACCTATCAATGGTAGAATGCTCAAACATTATGTTCCACCAAAATGAAGATCTTCTCTCACCCATCTCATTGTACAAAATATTTGCTTGTACGTCATGTGTGGGTGATTTTTATCATATGGTTGAAGCCCGAAGAGAAGGCCCTAAGCCACTGATCAGGACCACCAGATTTCCAGTTAAAATAAAGCAAATCAGGATGCAAAAAACCACTGGAGAAGAGGATTCAAGGCATCAGGTAGTTGGTTCTTGGCACCTCACAAGGAGAGCACCATCCCCAAGTGGAGCCATTGTTATAACCCTATGTTTCATAGGATCACCTGGTCATTAGAATCTCTTCCTCTAGTTGTATTATATTGTAAATAATATTTTATTCTGCAAATGATTTACAAAATAAAAAGAAAGAAAAGAAAAGAATAAAAATCAAAAGAGGGTAAAAAAAATAAAAAGACAAAAAGATAAAACCCCATGAAATAAACTTGGTTTGATTCATACTGTCTAACCATGATCAAACCCTTTAAATTTATGTTGATAGGATAGTGAATAAATTTGGTCAAACAGTCTAACCTTGGCAAGATTAGATAGGTTAGTGAATAAATTGGCCAAGCAGTCTAGTCTTGGAAAAATATATTAGGTTAGAGTAATTATTGATCCAACAGTTTAAGTTGGGTTAATGTGTTAGGTGATTATATTCAGAACTAGGTTAGCATGCATTATTTCAATAAACATTTGCAAAAGGTTGCTTAAATGCATTTTATTTGAGTTAATTTGATGTGTTTTTTACCCCTTGGGGAAAAAAATAAAGAAAGGGGACCTAACGCTACACACAATATGTTTTTATCCCAAGTCTGACCGGGATTTGACATTTTGGCGCTTTTTGGCTAAAGGGCGGACAATTCTTAGTGGTTGATCAAGACATGCTTAGATCAACGGCCATCAATGAATTTCGGAACCCCCCCCCCGATCTTTCTTCCTTTAACGTCGAAGGGGGGGGAGTCTGGGAGAGCGGTTTTCCCAGCACAGGCCCCCCGCAACGTGTCAGATCTAGATCTTACCGGACCCCCCACCTCTCATTTTCTCTTACCACCTACCCCCCACCCTCCGAGGAAACCTCCTAACCGCTCATCTGATACCGCCTCACCCCACTACCCTGTCACACGTCACACTCATATCTAGCAATTGGCCATTTAATACCCTCCACATCACACCCATCTACCCGTTGGCCAATCAATGCCATCCCCCGTGACCGTTACTCATCCAACTCATCACTTGTGCCATAACAGAGACCCCCCTACATTGTTTAACTCTGTTTGTTCGCCATTACTGCAATGTTCAATGATCCAGACCCAGTCGACACATATGTTTCCTCTTTTGAAGCTAATCGCCACCAGGCTCACTGTTGACAGACGCCATTAAGTCGGGTAATCACAGACCATACCTTTTTCCATCTTTAGATCTCTGATTAATCATGGCGCCCAAATCCAAATCTGTTGAAACAGAAGAAAATTCATTCCTTCCTCCTTCCATTGACTTGGACCCCACCCCTCTGGCCGATAAAGATTATCGAATTACAGAGCCAAAGTGTGAATTCAATTTCTTCGAATTATACTTCTGGCTTAAAGTTGTTTTCCTAGACCAGAGTGATGAGATCGGACTCTGGGAGTCTAATCTGCCACTATACATGTTTCCCCAAACCTATCACTTCCTTGAGTTCGCCCTAAAGTTTCAAGCCCATTACCTTCCCGGCCAAAGGTCCATCATGTCTTCATATGGTGAAACTTTGTTCACCATCACCCTTGAAACAATAAACAAAATGTTGCAGATCCCTAGAACTGATTCTGCCAGCCCTTTCTCCATTGAAATTCTGATTGAACTATATCAGAAACTTTCCTTCCCTCAGAGAGCCCAGATATTCGAAATCTTCTTACCAGAAGATGCGAAGTTTCCTAAAAAGAACCCTCCCTATCCTTCTTCCATCTTCTCAGTCAGAGCCAACCAAATCATTTCCACCCTATGTTGCCTATTAGGATATTATTCTGATGAATGGGTAGATGAACCCATTTTGGGTTTTCTGTCCATTTTCTCCACAGAAGAAAAAGCTACAACTCAATTTGATTACAGTTAGTTTTTGGCTGACATTATACATGAACATATTTTTAATTTCTCCATAGAAGGAATGTTCAGGTACTCCTCAGTTTTGGTGTACATTTTCATCTTCTTCCAAGAAGACAGATTCTCTTGTACTTTTCATAAATTGGATCAAAACGGGAACCCTCAACCAGTGACTTCTTGGACATCACTAGTGAGGAAGAACTCATCCGAGTTCAGCTTCAAACAATTCATCGACCAGTTTTACCATCTAGTATTGTGCATGCTCAGCGGAAGAATGGAACCAAGGATAAATGAGGAGGTCTAGAGAATTCTTCACCTATCAGACATAGCCAAAATAGGGGACTGGTATCTTTACCAGATCCATACAAAGATCAAAGTTTATGGATGTGAATTACCATCATACAAACTGCTAAAGTACCTTCCTGTCAGAATATTTTTCTTGGAATACATCAGGAAGATGATAAACTCTAATGACATCCACTTTGTGTCATTCAAGATGAAGTAGCAGCTCAGGATCAAGAGCCAAATTGGTTCCTTCATATGCAATAACAGAGTTGAAGCAGAAGAAGCCAACAATCTCTTGAAAGAAATGAATTTCAGTCTGAGTTTCGCATGGAGCTATGACCCCTTTGGTATCATATCAGAAACCAGGCTCAAACATAAGACTTCTCCTTATGCTCATGTGCCAAATCCTGAGGTTGAAAATTTTATGAATCAGACAGATTGGCAGGAAGATGCATTGTTGGAAACTAAAGAAGAATCCCCCATTGTCACTTCCTCACACACCAGTACTCCTCAGGTGCAAACAGAAAAAAGATCTAGGAAAGAGGTTTCACCTTCAATCATAGAGGTGTGAGATGAAGACTTCCAAGTGTACAGGAAGAGAACCAAAACTAGTCACACACTAGACAGGCTTAGAGAAGAAGAAACCCAGTCCACTATAGTTATGGAGGGACCACATTCATCAGTCTTCTCAGGCAGCCATCACATAGTGTCTACATCCTCATCCAAGAAACAAACAGATACTACATTGTCAGTTGAGTTCTCACAAGAGCCAACAGAATCAAACATTTTTTAAAAATACAAGATGATCAAGAAGAAGAATGAACTTCTGAAAAGCAGCACATATGCTCAGTTCTGGAAGCAGACATCCACAACTCAACACAGATTATTGTCTACATTCAACATAGAGAAGGGGAGGATGCACATGGAATTCTTACAGGCATAGGTCCCTCATCCCAAGACAGCTTCTGATTACAAGAAAGCATCATTGGAGTTTGATGTGAAAGAGGTTCATCTAGTAGATCAAATGGACTTGCATAGGAAAACAGGGGAGATTATCTTCTCCACCTTGACAAATACTTCATTGACTGCTGAAAAATTGCAGGTGTCTTTAAATAATGCCCAATCTTTGTTATGAGGAAAATATCTCTATGGCTAGGATGAACCACAATAGACAGGTATGACTGTAGAAATCAACTCAATTCCAACATATGCTATATAATCCAATGTGCAAGCAAGATAAGAAAGAGGGTTACCTCGTCCAAACGTTTGATGATGTCCACCATTGAGCACTTTGACCCAAATATTTATACCTGCAACGAGTTATCAACAAACAAGCATAGCAAGCATATAGTGATAATATAACAGGTTAGCACATTAGATAGCATAATCCATTAATATACAAAACAAACATGCCCATGGATAACAACTCATATATTTGCAAGATATCAATTGGACGGGAAAGGAGTATTTCTATTAATAAATGATCAGCAGAAGTGAACACATTACAAACTTCTGTATCGGCATGGTTCGGAACCAAGAAACCAATTTCCTTCCAACTAGGCCTCCACCACTTCAATCCTCCACCAAAGGCAAGCTCATATAAGGGAGACAAAGAGGTTCTCCATCAATAAGGGAAGAGATTGGAGGATGAACACTATGTTCAGACTTAAAGGAAAAGGGGATGCAGACTGAATAATTAAGTGATAATTTCTCCAGAGTGCCTTTGCTCTCGAAGTTGAATTCTCTCTCCCTTTCCATAGCTCGGAATTGGCTTATTTATAGCCTTCAAAATGCAGATGAAGGGTCGAGTCAAAACATTTCTAGTATATGGAAGGCCAAGGATCAGAGATCTCCTGTCGTGACATGGAAACCTGACATTAAAATTTGATTTTTTGGCACAAATCTCGATGTACGTGGGATGTAGTGGAGAAGCCAACGTATATGCATGTTGTATAACTTTTAGGGTGCGTACAAGTGGAAAAATATTTATTTGTCTCTGGATTTGTCAATCAGGGAAAGTAAGTCTGCATGGGGGAATGGAGTAAGGCCCTCTCTGCAAGGTTGCATAGGGTGATGCAAATCTTTCTCTAACAGATACCCCCTAATGTGTGAGGTCATAGGAGTATTTGCGATGGCAGAAATACATTATAAATAACCCAAAAGTGGAGTGGTAGAGAACCAGCTAGACGAACTCAATTTCTCATTACATTATGTACTGACTTTGCATACATGGTTGCCAAAAATACACTACAGATCCATGTGGAAATATACCAAATCTCTGGCCATTAAATAGGAAAATACAAATGTGGTTATCTGCCAATAGTTGTCATTGTCATGAACAAGGCTCAGTAGAAACAACCTCAAAACCAATTTGAAGATATTTGTATACCATGGAGTACAATCTGATCTCCCATGATCACTGAAGTCATATAGGTACTGGTCCAATGAGAAGGAAGCAACAACTCAGGAAAGTTGCGGCCACATAGTGATGTCTTCAAGTCTTCTACACAATCCACTGACGGTGCAAGTCTACATCATGTGAATAAACGAGTTGAGGTCGAACACAATGAGACATCATTTGATTACTGGTCATTGATGTATACCGTTAAAAAATGCGAGACAACCTACCGATAATGAAAGTAGGTATCAAGGCACTGAGTACATTCTTACAAGTGTGAATAGAGGATTCAGTGTTGAACACCTGAAGAATTCATCGATCTGAAGACATTGTTGTATTCCCAAATGTCGATGGCGAGAGATCCTACCACTAATGATTGCAAGCCTCAAGGTACTCATAAGACTCTAGGTCACGTTTCCAGATAATGGGTTGATGTCGATGGAAAGACACCCACTGAAAGGAGAGCATTGAGGCATCTCTCATCAACCAGCACGAGGTACAAAGCAAGAGCTTTATGATTTGGTGGGAATCGGACGAAGAACAAGTTCATGAACCAATGACCCTGTTCATCTTTTGTGTGTGCCAGGTGCAAGCGGTACACGAAAAAGACCCTTTGAATAACAACCAATGATGAAGACTGTTGAAAAAGGTGAGGAAACCACCAATAAGGCTACTGGCATCCAAGGCACTGCATGAAACCCAATGTGTGAATAGATTTCTTATTGTTGAACATAAGAGAAACCACCCAGTCAACGACCAATAATGAAATGTCGACCGTTGGGTTCAAGGTTACTTACCAATGATGAAAGTAGGGCTAGGGTAGATGATAAGACTAAAGTATCATGTGATTCTAAGACAAAATGAGGGTATGGTCGACATGCAAAGTCAAGAGTTATGAGGGGTGGCCGACACAGGTTGATAGACTTCCTTTGAACAAGAGCATGAGACATATGGTAGACTCTGGCAACATAGACCTAATGATAAAATCGTGAGATGCAGTAGGCATCAATGAAGTTCTATGTAGAGACTGGAAGAGTAACCAGTTGGTAGAGAAAACTCAGTAACGAGCTCAGCTTCCTAAGGCTGTGCTAAACCCAAAATTATGATGAAAGGACTCAAATAACTTTGTGCTATGTTCAAAAGTGACACGATTGTTGCCAATATAAGATAATACTCCCTTCCCGCTCGTCTTTTTTTGTTTTTTCATAACAAATGAATGCTATGATACAGAGGAGGAAATGAGTGTCGCAAGTAAGAAAAACTAGTTCCAGCAGTGGAACGTACATATGCTCAATGCAGGAAAGTGCACATGGTAAATGGACACTCGGGGGATGCTCCCTCCTAGGTATAGGGTGTCAAATTGTGAAGGATAAAACAAGGCTCTGCTTGGTTGAGGATGCAAAACTACTGAGGTAGATGGTTTATAACGCAAAGTGAGAACCAGCTATAGGATCAATACTACAAGCAGGGGCATGAGATGAAATCATAACTTAACACCAAAAAATGTCCCTTTTTATGTCTTTTAGTCTACTTGGTGTGACAAAGGAATAAACTTGTGCCAAGTAAACATATTTTTAAATCCAATTTATGAGTGTGAAAATGACAAGTTCACTCGGCGATCTTTTCTATTTTTGATAATGAGTCAGAAAAGAGTTTAACTAAGACTCATGATCTTTCAAATCCAATTTAACGAGTGTGAAAGGGACAAATCAATCAACAGTATTTTCTCTTTTTAGACGAGTCGGAAAAGAGCTCAACTAAGACTCGTTTGGTGTAGTTCTAATCAGTATGTAAGGGGGGGGGGGCAAGGATCCCATACTAGCCTTCTACGGAATGTCAGTATCTTATGAATAGCTGACATAAGCTTGGGAAAACCCAAAGCTCTCCAAGTCGAGGAGGATAAAGCATTGACTGAGTATAAAGTCTCTGTGATAGATCGGACAATGTATCTTAATGGAAAAGACATGGGCGGGGGTATTGGATACCCCATAGGACTATCCCAGTCAAAAGTGATCTCTTCAAAACCAGGAGGGAGAGGACTTGGTGAAAGAAAAACTCTCTCTTGTTCAGAAGGTGCAGGATTAGGAATACTAACGATATGATTGAAAGATGCATCACTCTCTTCAGGGAGAGTAGGTTTGACCAGAGATCGCACTGGTATGACCACTTCTTCAGTTATAGGTTGAAGAGGATGCATAATAGCAAAGATAGGAGACATGTCTCCTTCCACTACGGCGGTGAGGTTAGGAGAGGATCGCGACGGTATTACCGTCATGTGAATTAAAGGGGAAGAATTGTGAGGAGAAACCACATATGCCTCAGAACCCGAAGGGCCCTTGGGTGAGCCCCGTGTTTCTGGTATCCCTGTGGTAACTGTACATAGACGATTAAGGTGATTTCCTTCGCAAGTCCTGCAAAGGAATTTAGGCTTACGTCTGAGATGTCAAGGCTTCTCAATGTCTTCAACGTCGTTTATAATGGTTGGTGACATATTTGTAACATGATAGGTCAAGGCGGGAGAGTCATCTCCTATGTGACGTACAGAGGTTGGAGACGTGGCATTGATATGAAGGGTGCCCCCAGCATGATCTGTAGAGGCTGGGTGTGGGTTGTCAACATGACTAGTAGGAGTAGTTGACCCATTCTCAACATAAGTGATAGAGGTTGGTGATGGAGCTCTGGTATGACTAACAGTGACCGGGTTAGCAACAGGTTGTGGCATTTGATGCCAAGGTCCAGGGAAAGATTGACTTTGAAATATAGCAGGCCAGGATGGATCCTGGTTTACCCACTGTCCCTGTCTGGAAAGGTAGTATCCTCCATTTAATTGATTCAAAGAAGTTTGAACGGGCATCATCACTAAAGTCTGTGAAGAGATGGAAGTATGATAGGGAATATTTGAGTCATGATATATGTTGCCCCTTTGTGAAGGGGTTCCATAAAGAGGATAGCCCGAACCATAAAATTGATTCTCCTCGTGTGAAATACCTGGGAATACATGAGGACTAGTCATCGGAAAAGTACTCGAAGGAAACGACATGGCGGACGGAGGATACATGGATGGGGTATAATAAGGAGAATAAGCACCCCTCTGAGTATTGGCTCCTGAAGGAGCATAACTAGGATTGGATCCGTAAGAGGGGAGTTTCCATCCTCCCGTCGTGAAAGCATGTTGAGGGACTTGAATCATTTCAAACAAGGACGTAGGCATCGAGGCCATGGTGCCCCCAAATCCAATTCTAGGATTAATATAAGTGGACCAGGGAGAGGATTGCACGGGCAAAGGCATATCAATGGAAAACTGACTAGAGGCCCAAGGCGCGAACTGAGTATCATAGTTCTGCATACCATTACAAGAAACAGGAGGATTCATCCCCATGAACTAAGTAGGCATCATGGGGTAGGTAGCGGTAAAGGAGGGAGCCAAGGGGACTTCATTGTCCATGATAAAGAGAACTCAGTGAAAACTCCTAAGGCCAACTAGTAAGCAAAGAGCACACCAAAAGTCAAACGGCTAGTCTGCATACAAACGAGCTAAAGTGACTGAGTGGCCTCCCTCCCTAAAGATGGTATGTCTCGTCCAAGAGGGACCTGACTCCCTGCTAAAGATCGGAGGTAACATAATCAGTTATAAGGGCCCTCGTGGGCTTAACAACCAGTCGGTCAGATCCCCCCAGAGAGGTAATCCTCCATAAATCTTGTGTGTTGTTCGACCCTTATCTAACCGAGGGTACCTGCAAGTAACCTATGAGATACCTAAGTCAAGCAACTAATAAACCACTGTATAATCAATGCACAGGTGAGCAGTCGTAAGTCTAGATCACCGTATGGGCAGGGTAACAAAGCTCGAAACCTTGAAAGCATCGCCTCTCATGGAGGTATGGTTACTAGCAACATCCCCAAATACGAATAAATCCACAGAAATATATTTGACGTTATGCGAGTATACGGGGGATATCCCTTCAACCAACTTTGCGTGACCTCATGATTAACTTTGGTCTGAGCAGAGCCTCCTATGGATTTCTCCACTCCCTGACTCATACACATATGTTGATTTAATTTCCTTGGAGAATTTTATTCACAAAATCCTATTCCAAGGCACTAAATCCTAGGCTAGTTTGTGCACCCTAGAAAATAAAATCGTTACTAATAAATTTTAAATTATAACATTGATTTTATGGTCATGATTACTCAGAAACGTATATGGTGATGAAACCAATGGTGTTATGACTCTGCGAGGAAAGTAAATATGAAAATAATGCAAAGTCCTAACTTTAACTTTTGATGAATGAAATGCTCCTAAAAACAATGCAATTTTCAAATTCAAATTTGTGATTCAGAAGTAAAGATGCAATCTTTCACTATATGTACTAAGCTAATGATAGAGATTCAAAGACAAAAATGCCAAACAATGCAAAATGCCTATTTTTTTGTATTTTCAATATATCGAAACTGAAAATGCATGAACTGAAAAGTAACTTGATATATAGACCTACTGTGTACAAAAAAGAGATAACTCAAGCAGGATATCAAGCAATAAAACACCCAGCCCAATATACAAGGACAATAAAAACAAAAAGATGAAGAGAAAAACTTCGCCCAAAAATTCAACGAAAAGAGGGTTTCCTATCATCTCACAAGCACTCAACAGGCACTACAGAGTCCTAAGAAGGCTTAGCAAGCATCAAATCCCACCCAGCAAACACCAAACTAGGCAAAAAGGCAAGGAAAAAAGGTGTACGCGATTGTTTGAGTAAACAGTGCGTATATACGCAGCTTACAGTGAGACAGACCGCATATGTACACGACTATCAAGCAAAAAGGCGCGTATATGCTTTGAAACAAGGCTAGGCAAGGGAGAAGGGTTGAAAACTAAGAACCGGAATGAACAGGAGTTATCAAGCAATGACACGGCAAGAACCACAATAGAAACGAGAGCAATCTAAGGAGAAAAGTACTTCAAACCCTAAGAAAGAAGACTCTCCCCAGTGGAGTCACCATTTTTATTACGAGGAAAATCTCTCTATGGCTAGGGTGAACCACAACAGACAAGTATGACTGCAGAAATCAAATCCATTCCAACATATGCTTATAATCCAATGTGCAAGCAAGATAAGAAAGAGGGTTACCTCGTCCAAACGTTTGATGATGTCCACCATTGAGCACTTCGACCCAAAGCTTTATACCTGCAACAAGTTCTCAAAACACAAGAAAAGAAAGCATATAGTGATAATATAACACCTTGGCACATTAGATAGCATAATCCATTAATATACAAAACAAACATGCCCATGGATAACAACTCATATATTTGCGAGATATCAATTGCACGAGAAAGGAGTATTTCTATTAATAAATGATCAACAGAAGTGAACACATAACAGACTTTTGTATTGGCACGGTTTGGAACCAAGAAACCGAGTTCCTTCCAACTGGGCCTCCACCACTTCAATCCTCCACCAAAGGCAAGCTCATATAAGGGAGACAAATAGGTTCTCCATCAATAAGGGAAGATCTTGGGGGTTGAACATTGTGTCCATACTTAAAGGACAAAGGGATGCAGACTGAATAATTAAGTGATAATTTCTCCATAGTAACTTTGCTCTCAAAGTTGAATTCTCTCTCCCTTTCCATAGCTCATAATTGGCTTCTTTATAGCCTTCAAAATGTAGTTGAAGGGCCAATTTGGAACATTTCGAGTATATGGAAGGCCAAGGATCAGAGATCTGTTGTCGTGACATGGAAACCCAACATTAAATTTTGATTTTTTGGGACAAATCTCGATGTACGCGGGTTGTAGTGGAGTAGCTAGCATATTCTCGTGTTGTATATCTTTTAGGGTCCGTACAAGTGGAAAAATATTTATTTTTGTCTCTGGATTTGTCAATCGGGGAAAGTAACTCTGCTTGGGGGAATGGAGTAAGGCCCTCTCTGCAAGGTTGCATAGGATGATGCAAATCTTGCTCTAACAATCTCAGTTGAAGCTGGAAAAGATATCCTCTTTGGCCAAAGTTGATAAAATCAAATCCCTAGAGGAACTGGTACTGAAGATCGGTTATGATCCATCCAATGTCAAGGCAGTTGAGGAACTACTGAAGAAGAAAAATGTTGACATAGAATCTCTAAGGAAACAATTGAAACTTCCATCCACTGAAGATTCACAAGCAAAGGAAATCGCTGAAAGTGAACGCCTCAAAGAGGAGATGTTGAAATCGATAATGGAGAAAAATGCACAGATAAAGGAGATGGAGGCTGAGCTAGATAATTTGGTTAAAGAGAAAGAGCAGAGTGTGCATATGATTGTTATCCCATTGGATGCAGTTCCTCTCACAGGAGTTAGTATAGCATCAGCAGCCACAACAGTAGAGATTCCATCAACCATCCTAGTAAAAGTTCCAGATGCTTCTGAGAAGTTGGTGAAGTCAATGGAGGACATGACCCTTCAAGGGGAATAAATCAGAAGATTGCAAGAAGAGGTAAAAAACCTCCAAAAGATGAAATCCATGTTCTGGACCAGCTATAATACATAGATGCATAAATCACAAAGACTCAGCCAAGAAATATAGAAGTTGCAGAAGGAGACTATCATGACCAAAACATTGTCTGAAGCCAAAGAAAACATCTGTATGGACATCAACAAATCAATGGCAGAGATATGGATACTCGTACAAATTGTTTTTGAACAGCATGAACTAGTACAGAAGGCCAGGCAGGCAATTGAAAAGATAAAGGAATAATTAGGAGAGAATCCCACAGAGGCCATTGAGCTCATCAGGTTCCTGAACTCCAAGACTAAGTAGGAGTTAGAGGCATTGGAAAATGAAGACAATACAGAGACCATCCTTGAGGTAAAGAAATTATTGACCAAGAAAGGATTGATGTTGCAGCTAGAGGAGACAGCTCAGATAATGGACATTGGCGTGCATATATTTTTCGTCAAGGTTGACACACTACACAAGAAGGGACTCCCTGGACTTCTAGTGATAAATGACAAGCTCATCACTATGTCAGACTACAAGCAGAAGATCAACACAGTGGCAAAGGATGGTTCTAAATTTGCAGGTATACAAGGGAGCATTACCGGCAAGGCTTTCTTAGAAACTTTACAGTTGGACCTGAGCATCCAACATGAGATAAAATACATCTTCATCACAAAGCCTACTTTTTCCAAGTACATTGAAATGGAAGAAATATACAAAAAGTTGCTCAAGGTTTCCATCCCTACTCAAAAGAGATGGGAAGACCTGTGCTCTCTACCTGAGTAAAGGTGAGGTGTATTTCCGAGTCTGAAAGAAGAATATAGTCAAGTCAAAGTGATGAATCATCAACTAGATATAGTCGGGGCCTTGTTACAGCTTTTCCTTGTCTGTTCCATAGCTGCTATTCAAGATAGTTCAGCGCCTGGATAGATCGCAATCACTGAGGCCAATCTTCTACTTCCCCCAGAATCAACACCAAGGATTCGAATAGATCACCAACATTCCTATTATTTTGTAATTTGCAATCTAGTTAGTTAGATTTTGCCTCCACCATATCCTAGTCATTAATGACAGGATCAGATGTAACTGTTGTATAAATACTTCTCACTTTCAAGTATTGAGGGTTGATTTTTGTGCCCAAATCATTATCTATGTAATCTTTCAAAAGGATCAACCAGTAATAAAAAGGCTATTCACAGGATTCTTGCATTTGAACGTTGGTGATTATCTTTCTCTGTTAATGTTATCTTTCATTGTCATCATTATGTTTTATGTTTCTAATCATTAAAAGGAAGTTAATGAACATAATTTGTCTCGTGCACTCTGTTTCTGGTCTTTTAGTGATCTACATGTTATTCATCTGATATTAAGTAAAGGAATTCTTAATTGCTTCTTTGCTTGGTTGACTTTCTCACATGTTCTATATTTTTCATCCCATTTAACTTTAATAGATCCAGCAGTTTCACTATCTCTCCCTGTGAAGGAACCTCATTAAAAGTGTATTTGATTCTAATCTTTAATATAGACCCCATAGCCCAATGGAAGTGTTGGCACAGGGGCAGACCCGGGGTTCAACGCTACAATAATGCACCAACAAAGCCCTAACTACCGGCCCTTTCGGCAACAACAGGGAAGCAGATGAAGTCTCACCCAAGGTAGAGACAGCGGTGGTTGCAAGACTCAATTGTCTGCAACCTTAGCTGGGACACAGATCTGTGATTATATCGCTTACAAATCACTTAGCATTGGTCAGTCATTAATGTTCAACTCTTATTATGCTTCGCAGACAACACAAAGCATCGCAGTGTTCAAAGGTATTTCAACACTTACCCATATTAAAACAGATCAGATCTAGTAGTTCAGCACTAAGCATCCTCATAAGTGTTAGATCCCACTCTTGACATACATCTAGGAAGCACAAAGCATTAATAGATATATCTAAATATATCAAGGCACTTAGCAGAAGAAGAAATAAACACATAAAGTCGAAACACAAAGTATCACACACAGATTTATGTGGTTCACCCCCACCCTAGGGCTACATCCACCAACTCTTCTTATTTATTAGTGTCTTCAATCAGTTACAGCACAAAGCCACTCAAAACCCTTACTTCACACAGGACAGAAGATCTACGCAACTTGCTAGATCCTTCTTCCTTGCGTTTACAACACCTAGCTTCCTATAACAATTTTACAGTATCTTGCACTTAGCCTTGCAAGCCTTACACAGTTCGCACAGAGAACTCATACAGAATCACATAGATGTACTACTGATTGCACTAAGCAATCCCATCTATATATTCTTACATTGCCTATACTTCTATTTATACATACAAAAGTGGGCCTAAACGTGGGTAAACCCATGGGCCGACATCCCTTTCCCATTACATTATCCCAAAACCCAAAAAGGGACCCAAAAAGGGGCTCTAGCTTCCTCAATCTCTGCTTCGCTTGGCGCTTCGTCTTCAACAGGCTGTCGAAGTCCCAAAATGGTCAAATATGACCAAGAACTTCCCCAAAACTTGGTCAAGGGCCAACAGGAAGTTTAATGCATTTCTTCATCCAATATTTATAAACAAACAAACAAACTCATATTATTTTAACTATCCTAATATATAAAACTCAAACAACTCTAAATCATACAGAGAGATCCCTCTCTGAAACTGGCTGGGCTAGATCCCAGTTTAAAAAGTGGTTTTGGTAAGTTTCCTCTGTCAATTTCTTCTGCCCTTGACAAGCTCTAGGAATTATAGAGTGCTAACAAACCACACCAAGTAGCACACGACTACTTAATCAGTGACACATAGTCACAACCAGTGGAATACATCCACCACAGTAGCATACATCTACTTTCCAGAGACATACAGTCTCCATATAAATCATATCATCTGATATCAACCCGCATAGAAACAATATCATGATATAAAATGAGTCATATGGTCAATTCTTCTATTCACATCTGTGAGATCTGGAAGAGAAACTTCCCTCAAAAAGTAAAACATCAGCCATGGGCTATCTGGACTATTATTCTCAAGCATAGAAGAACAATTGTCCCTGATGTCTAAGCTTGGACCATTAACCTGATGTCAGAGCATCGTTAGCGAGCACGTGAAGCAGAACCACTCAGCGCCTGGGAATATTTTTAGAGTCTCAACGCTGGTAGTTGTGGCGAATATTTTGAAGCACACCTTAATTAAGCGTCGGGAAATCTTTTGAAGCATGCTTGAACGATCGCAAGCGAAGTGGGAGTTTCCACTCCTGCTTTGGAATGCGATTGGACTAAGATAGTCGTTAGGTTAGGTTTTGGAGAAGACAAGTAGTCGGGGGGGGACACTAAGGACCCTTTGAGATAAATAGAGGTTTTGTACGCCCAAATGAGACTGTTGCAAATTAGTAGGAGATTTTTGAGTCTTGTATAGCGATAACCAGGCTTTACAATTCATAACCAAATAGGAAAAATTGAATTAGAGGCATGCAAAATGGGTTGAGTTTATGCACAATTTTACTTTTGTCATAAAACATATTGTTGGGAATTATAACAAAGTTGTTTATGCATTAAGCAGGAGATGTTTGATTCTACAGGAATTTTAGGTGAAGACCTTGGGGTTTGAACACATTAAGGATATGTATTGTGATGATTCAGATTTCAATGAAGCATATGAAGCATGTGCAAATACTATGCTGAGAGACAGAAGCCAGTGGGAAGAGTAAATGATTCAAGAGGGATTTTTCTCAAAATGCATACCAAAATGCTCAATGAGGGATAACCTTTTGAAGGAAAATCATAGTGGAGGATTGGCTGGACATTTCGACCATGATAAAACATTTGCATAGTTGAGCAATTCATACTATTGGCCAGGTATGAGAACAAAAGTGATAAATTTTGTGAACATATGTATAATCTACCAACATGAAAAAGGAAAAAGATAGAACACTGGATTGTATCAACCATTACCAATACCAGAGAGGCCTTGGGATGCAATAAGCATGGATTTTGTGTTGGGACTGCCAAGAATGAAAAGAGGATTTGATTCCATATTTAGGGCAGTGGATAGATTTTCAAATATGGCACACTTTATCCCATGCCAGAAGACCAGTGATGCAACAGATGTTGCAAATCTATTTTTCAAGGAAGTTGTGAGACTTCACGGCCTACCCAGAAGCATTGTCTCGGACAAGGACACTAAATTCGTTGGTCATTTTTGGACAACATTGTGGAAGAAATTGGGGATAGATTTTTCCTTCAGCTCATATTATCACCCTCAGACAGATGAGCAGACTGAGGTGGTAAACATAAGTTTGGGAAACTTACTGAGGACTCTGGTCACTAAGCATCATAATAAGTGGGATCAGATTCTGCCACAAGCAGAATTTGCATACAACGACTCACCAAACAGGTGCACTAGAAAGATTCCATTCCAAATATTGTATGGAATGAAACCCAGAGAAGTATCTGAGTTGAGAGACTTGGAAGAGAGTGAGATCATGAGCATTGGAGTAGAAGATTTTTTCGCAAAAATGCAGAAGCTCCATAGCCAGATAAGATGATAGTTGCAGAGTTCTAACCAAGAGTACAACCGCAGAGCGGATAAACATCGCGGGGAACTTCAATTTGAAGTAGGAGTTTAGGTTTTGGCACATCTCAGGAAGGAAAGGTTCCCTAGGGGAACATATAACAAGTTAAAAATGAAGAAGATAGGACCATGTAAGATCTTGAGGAAGTTCGATGCAAATGCCTATGAGATTGAGCTGCTAGATGATGTGAGCATATAGCCCATATTCAACATTTCAGACATGTATCCTTACAGGAAGGATGACACAGAGGGATCAGAAGATCAAGAGAAGATTCAGTGGGAGAAACAAATGCCTATAGCAGAAAAACCACGGATGGAGAACATTGTTGATCAGAGGATCGACAAAAATACTGGGAGGAAGACCTATTTTGAATATCTGGTCAAATGGAAGAGACACCCAATAGAAGATGCCATTTGGGAAAATGAGGTTGATATCCAGAAGCATGGAAAGTCGGTGCAGGAGATCATGGACAGGAGTCTATGAATTTTTTTCAATGGGAAAATGATGCAGGAGCATCGTTATCGATCACGCGAAGCAAAACCACTCAGCACCTGGGAATATTTTCGAAATCTCAACGCTGGAAGTTGCAGCGAGTATTTTGAAGCACGCTTGAATTCAGTGACGGGAAATATTTTGAAGCACGCTTGAACGATCCTGAGCGAAGTGGGATTTTCCACTCCTACTTTGGAATGCAATTGGACTAAGATAGTCGTTAAGTTGGGTTTTGGAGTAGACAAGTAGTCGGGGGGGACCCTAAGGACCCTCTTAGATAAATAGAGGTTTTGTATGCCCAAATGAGGTTGTTGCAAGTTAGTAGGAGATTTCTGAGTTTTTAGTTGTTGCTTTGATTATAGTTGTAGACATTTTTAATTTTCAATGAAGATAACAAAGGAAAATTGACCCAATGCATGGTGTGGACATTGTTTGCAATTCCATGTTATTGTGTTTTCATGAATAAATGAATTTCGTTACGAGTAGATGAAACTGTGAATGTTAGTATAAGTTTCAATTGTTTCTCTTATGTTGAATCGGTGCAAGGTGTGCACACAGGACGCAAAGAGTGTGTTGACGGTATATGTTTTAGTTCCGAAGCTCAGAAGAGATAACATGAAACTTTCCCTTTGCAAGGAGTGCAAAATGACTGATGCAAGGTGTGCATAGTCATCCACTAGAACTCAAATCTTGCATAAGAATCAGTTGCAAGGTGTGCACCGAGCAAAAGGAGAATGCCAGGAGGGCGAGAAGAATTTATTTTCAAGAAATCCTTCAGATCTGAGTTATCGAAAATCCATGAACCACAAGGAGTGAGCAGGAATTTGAAACCTTCATGAAGGCCAAGATTAGGAGGGATAGCACTTTTTAGAAGTGTAGTCGAGGTCCGAGAGACAGACTCACGAGAGGTTCAAAGGTAAAGACCTTTGAATTGTTGGGAAATTTTCTAAGTCGGAAGAAATCGAAAGCTCAGGAGGAGGAGCGACGGTGGTCATTGGATCACAGTGCAAACGATCAACAATCGTCTGATCAGAACAAGGTGCACGAGATTTAACGCTTCACACACAAAGGAGAGAGAATGCATCAATGTCTGAGACTTGAGATTTCCGAAGCCCGAAGAGCAAAAAAGCTGAAGTGAAATCTCAGTCGTTCGTTCATCCGAAGTAGACCTGAGCCTTCAGATCATCTGAAGTGAACCTCAGGCGTCAGATTGATCAAGTGAATCCGAGCCATCAGATATCATGATATAGGGAGGGAGGAAGTTTGAAACTTGATATTCCCAAAGCGCAAAGTGACGGAGAGTCGAAGCTAATCTGGACCGTTAGATCCAGAAGGGTACGTGTCGGCGGGTCGTGAGATCTAGAGGAAGGAAAAGGTGAAGCATTGAAACACCTGAAACCCGAAGAGCCAAGATTCAATGATCTGTAAGTGGACACTTGTCAGCAGATCCTGAGCTCTGAGAAAATTGCAGTGGGGTTTCAGTTTGAGAACTAAGATCGCCAAATCCCGAAGACCTGTAGTGAATCTGGACCGACATATCTAAAGGAGACGTGGTGTGAATCCGTGGACTCTGGGTAAAGTCCTAAAGTGATTCGTAGCCATCGGATCTGAGAGAGATGTCACATAAATCCATGTACTCCAGGTAAATACCCGAAGTAATACTCGACCATTAGATCAGGAGGACACACGTCATTGGATCGTAGCCTTCGGATCAAAGCCATTTGAAAAAGAGCAAAGTTTGAGATTTGAGATCTCAGAAGTCCAAAGACCCAAAGGAGATCTCAACCATTGATTGAGAGGAGGGCCACAAGACCGTTGATTTGAGTTGAAAGATCAAACACCTAAAGTGAAGACAGGGTCGTTGATTTAGGAGGACAGGTGTCTGCGGATTGTCAGCTCCTGAAGATTGGAATACGAAAGTGTTGGAACAGGAACATACCCAAGGTTCAATAATAAAGAGCGCACCAACAAGCCCTAACTACTGGCCCTTTCTGAAACACCTACAAGGCAAATGTAGTCTCACCTAAAGTAGCTATAAGGGGTTGCAGGAAACATCTGTCTACAACCAAAAGGAATGCAAAGTGGATTCAAAGTAACAACACACATCAACCTAGTATTCTTATCTTCCTTAAACCTACTGTGTAATGTAGATTTCAGATATAACACAATAGCCCCATAGCATCATATCAAAGGACAGAAAACACAGCATCAATCACACATAACACAAGATATATGTGGTTCACCCTCTCCCTAGGGATACATCCACAGAACTATTCTTTATAATATATTAAGATGAAAGCATACATTTCTATCTGCACTCTTATCTAGCATATCTTCTCTCTTCCTCTCTTCTCTCTTTCTCCCTTCCCTGAGCACCCAGTTGCAGGGTTGATCTTCACACCTAGCTAAAGATCTTACAATACCAGAAGGCTCTCACAATACAATGGTTCTCTCTCACTAGAAATATCTTCTCATCACATCATCGAACCCATCCCAGGTCCTCTTTGTTAACGCCCTGTAAATTTCCTAGAGGTTGTCAGGAAAGAAGAAATCTACGAGAGGTAACTTTATCCAACCACTTCGAAGTTGGGATCTAGCCCTACCAACTTCAGAGAGGGATCTCTCTATATGATTTAGATATGTTTCATATTTAAAATATTAGGCTAGGTAAATAGAATATGTTGGTTTTGTTTGTTGTAGTTTTCATTGGGTTGGCTGAGAGAGTTTACACATCCATTGGGCTATGGGGTCTGTATCATGAAATAAAATATAAACCGGAAAGCAAAGAAACTTTTCACAGGGCGAGATAATGTAATCGCTGGATTCTTTTAGCGGCATAAACGAGGAAATAGTAGAAAATATGAGAATGTCAATTACAACAAAGAAGCAGTTAAGAATTTCTTTATCATAAAATTAGAAGATGAAACACTAAAATATTTCAAAGTGAGAAACAAGGTATACAAAGATAAATCCTGCAACATTCATTACTTTCAAAGATTAGATTTAGCAAACAGTGTGATAACTAAGCGAGAATAACATTAAACTTAGAAAGAAAAACATCACCAGTGAATACACACAAGAATCCTGTAAAAATGCCTCTTTGTCTTAATGGAAGATCTCTTGAAAAATATTACAGTCTGATAGCTCGCAGGGCATAAAGATCAACCCTCAATACTTCGAAAAGTGAAGTATTTAAATGTAAAAAGACCTGATTTTGGAAATGATAGTGTAATAAGATAGATTCAGGAGAGTTAGGTGATGATGAGATAGAAGCTGATATTTTGCATTTGAGAAGTAATGTTTTACCTAGGGGTTTAGTTCCTTTAGAGGATTTATTTAATTTTAATGATGTAGCTAAAAAACCGAAAATTGAAGCCAGTGGTCAAGAAGTAGAAGATTGTAATATAGGGATAGAAGAGAAACCCAGGATGGTGAAACTTTCCAAATCATTACCCCTTGAGCAGAAACTCAAATACATTGAGCTTTTCCAGGAATATTCAGAAGTTTTTTCCTGGGGTTACGAGGACTTGAAGGCTTATGACACTAGCATCATACAACATAGGATTCCAATAAAAGAAGATCAAAAACCTTTCAGACAGAAACTTAGGAGAATCAATCGCAAGCTACTTCCCCTGATATAAATCATAGTCCCATTATGGTTTTCCAAATGGGTTTCAAATTTGGTCCCAACACGAAAGAAATCCAGAGAAATCAGGTTTTGCATCGATTTCCTAAATCTAAATAAGGTCTCTCCGAAGGACAATTACCCATTGCCAAGAGTGAAGGTGTCTGCATGTGGCTGCTGAGGGACATGCGAGACACTTTCCTCGAATTGGACACTAAGCTCAATGATGAGTCGGTCCAAGGAAAGATCAATAAGCCGATATCCCTTCACATCATCGGGGTATCCAACAAAAATGCACTCAATTCTCTGTGGATCAAGTTCCTTCCTCTTTTCAGAGGGAATTTGGACCCATGCACAAGAACCAAAAATGGGAAAGTGGGTCACTTCCGGTTTGAGGCCGCTCCAAGCCTCGTAGGGAGTCTTATCCTTGACATATCTATGGGGAGATCTGTTTTGGATGTATGTTGCACAATTAAGTGCTTCGGCCCATAGTCTCTGTGGTAGTGACTTTGCATGCAACATGCAAGATGCCATCTCCTTTAGAGATTTGTTTTTCTGCTCAGCAACTTCGTTTTGCTGCGGAGTGTAGGGAACTGTATGCTGCAACTGAATCCCTCCCTCATGGAAAAGATTATGGATCTCATGATTTACATAATCTCCCTCGTGGTCAGTTCAGAGGACTTTGATCTTCTTTTCAGACTGTGTCTCAACCAAATCTTTGAAATCTTTGAGGTGTTGAAAGACCTCGGATTTTTGCCTGAGAAACTAGATCCATGTAAAACGTGAGAAGTCATAAAAAAAAATGAGAACAAAAATCTCTTTGTTGATGGATGGATGCGGAAAAGGACCCATAAGGTCATTGTGGATCAGATCTAAAGGTGTGAAATCTCGCTGAGACTTTCCTTTCTCTTCGGTGCCATAATTTGTCATCTGATACACGGAGAGAAGGTTGACAGAAAGCTTGGGAACATGCAACACATTCTTGAAACTTCCATTGGTGACTTCAATGCTTCCTTTGTCGGTGACTTTGACAGAAGAGTTGTCCCCCGTAAGAATAGGAGGACCTTTG
Organism: Picea engelmannii; assembly: GCA_009831015.1. Classification (NCBI taxonomy): domain Eukaryota; kingdom Viridiplantae; phylum Streptophyta; class Pinopsida; order Pinales; family Pinaceae; genus Picea; species Picea engelmannii. The sequence goes on along the minus strand of ML790871.1, from coordinate 174,987 downwards.
CATGCATCTAATGAGGAAAAGAATTATTTTGAGGCAGCCATGTGATGTGATTCTCCCGAATCAATGATCCAAGCATCGGGAGAGGAGTTGATGGCAATCAAGGCATGGCTAGAATTGCCTTTCTTGGAATTCAGATCTTCTAGCTTCTTCTTCTTTGCACCCTCGGGGATGCGATCTCCAAGGTTGTTTTGCTGAAGTATTTGAGACATCAGATATATTTTCTTTTGCATGCATGCGGATTCTGAATGGAATCCTTTGTGACAGTATGTGCATTTCTCTCCTTTTCTTCCCTTTTCTCCTTCGGATCCAGAGGCATCGGTGAAGGGTTTTGTGTACCCTTCCTTCTTCGTATGTCCATGAACTTTCCACTTATCTATATCTTTAGATTTCTTATATTTGTGGCTGCCATCATGCACAATGAGTGCATGCGCCCTTGGGCCTTTGATTGCACCCATGTTGATGAGCTTGGTTTTCTCTTTTGTCAAGGATTCGATAAAGTCCTCAAGAGAAGGCATCTTCCAGGTAGCTAAAGAGGTGAATCTGACAGTATGGAATGTAGATACGAATACAAAAAATTCAGAACCAAGCTTGGAGAGAATGGTGAGAATCATTTGTTTCTCCTCCGTCGATTTATTAACCCTACAAGCTTTGAGTTATGATAGTAAATCCTTGAATTTTGTAAAGAAATCTTGGATATTGTCGAAGCTTTTTGGATCCAATGTGAGAAGCTCCACCTCCATCATGGGTCCCCTCATCTCATCCTATTTGCCAAAGAGCCCTTCCAAGATTTTCTAGGATTCATTGGGAGTCTTACAGGAAGATATGTGAAAAAGGAGATCGGGAGAAATAAGACTGCAAATTGTTCTGAGTGCCTCAACCATTCGATTTAAGTACTTGGATTTTTCTTTGGTTAATTTCGGCTTTGTATCTGTATTCATGGTTAACCTATACAACTCTCTGGATTAGAGATGTATGGCTATTTTCTCCTTCCATGCAAAATAGTTGTAAGGTGCAAGAATGAATTCTTTTTGGAATTCCATCTTTTCGTTGTCTTCAATCTTTTGTATCTGCAAAAATTTGGGTGTAGTTTTTGCTTAGCAGTTCGTCGGATCTGATACCATGTAAATGTGTTGAACCTGCACAGAATAGATTTAGCTAAATAGATTATTGTCATGTCTCATACATGTGTTTTCATGACTTGGTTCCTCCTTTCGCTTTTGGTATCCATGTTTACTTTATTGTAAAAGTTGTATACATTCTTGTAGCTTTGTTTAAATTTTATTTTTACATTGCAACATATACAAATCATAAAACCAGCTCTAATCCTTGTAATTAATACTTGTGGATTGAGTGAATTTTTTGAGGCTATAAACCTCGGGTGACATTCCCAACTATCTTTTCCTAGCCAGACAAGATCTGAAAATGATTGAGTAGAGTGTTCCATACCTTTTCCTCAACAACAGGTTCTCTTTCCATCGACAGTTGGGAATACATCAATGTCTCCTAATCAATGGATTCTTCAAGTGTTCGACCTCAACACCTTTATTCGCACTTGTAAGAATGTAATCGGTGCCTTGATACCTAGTTTCATTATCGATAGGTTGTCTCGCGTTTGATAATGGTATACATTAATGACCGGTAATGAAACGAAGACTCATTGTGTTTGACCTCAACTCCTCTATTCACATGATGTAGACTTGCACCTTTGGCAGATCGTGTAGAAGACTTGAGGACATCAGTTTATAGTTGCAAATTTCCTGAGTTGATGCTATCATTCATTGGACCAGTACCTATATGACTTCAGTGATCATGGGAGATCAGATTGTACTCCATTGTATACAGATATCTTTAGATTGATTTTGAGACTAGTTTTCACTAGGCCTTGTTTGTGACTATGACAGCCTCTGGGATGTATCTACTTTGTATTTCCTATTCATGGACATGAACAATTATTTGGTATATTTCCAGATGGATCTGCAATGTAATTCAAATTGGTAGCCATGTGTACAAAGTCATTATGGATTGTAATATTCTCATGACCAACTAGTTCTTCCAGCTGAGTCTCCATTACTCCACTTCTCGGAATTATAATGTATTTCGGCCATCACATATACTCCTCTAACCTCACACATTAGGGGGAATTTTTTATAGCAAGCTTTTCCTCACCCCGTCCAACTTGCTCAGAAGGCCCTTCCATTTCCCTATGCAGACTTGAAGTCACCTTTTTGCACTTCCCAGAGCAAAAAAATCATATTTTTCCACATATACGTGCCCTACCAATTAGACAGCAGGTGTATACGCAGGTTGCACCACTATAGCCCGCTTACATTGAGTTTGGTGCTCAAAATTAAAAATTGTGTCGGGTTTCCATGTCACTTCACGAGATCCATTATCCTTGACCTTCCATATACTGGAAACGTTCTAACTCGGCCCTTCAATTCCATTTGAATGTTATAAATTGGGCCATATCCAAACCGTGGAAGGGGAGAGAATTCGATTTAGTGAGCAATGATACTTGTTTGCACCCAATTCGTCACTAGGTGAGAAAATAAAGGGTGCTTACATGCCCAGTTGGGTCTTGCTAGGCATGACAGCTGTAGAGTAAAGGGTTAGAAAAAGAACAACAAAACTATAAACAAGAATTAAACTAAAACAAACTAAAACTATGAGCAT
>ML790871.1:127357-154412 GCA_009831015.1 Picea engelmannii | reverse complement strand
CTCTGTGGATCAAGTGCCTTCCTCTTTTCAGAGGGAATCTGGGCCCATGCACGAGAACCAAAAATGGGAAAGTGGGTCACTTCTGGTTTGAGGCCGCTCCAAGCCTCGTAGGGCGTCTTATCCTTGACAGATCTATGGGGAGATCTGTTTTGGATGTATGTTGCACAGTTAAGTGCTTCAGCCCATAGTCTCTGTGGTAGTGACTTTGCATGCAACATCCGAGATGCCATCTCCTTTAGAGATTTGTTTTTCCGCTCAGCAACTCCGTTTTGTTGGGGAGTGTAGGGAACTATATGCTGCAACTGAATCCCTACCTCATGGAAAAGATTATGGATCTCATGATTTAGATAATCTCCCCCGTGATCAGTTCGGAGGACTTTGATCTTCTTTTCGGATTGTGTCTCAACCAAAGCTTTGAAATCTTTGAGGTGTTGAAAGACCTCGGATTTTTGCCTGAGAAAGTAGATCCATGTAAAGCGTGAGAAATCATCAACAAAAATGAGAACAAAACTCGCTTTGCTGATGGATGGATGCGGAAAAGGACCCATAAGGTCACTGTGGATCGGATCTAAAGGTGCGGAAGCTCAATGAGACTTTCCTTTGTCGAATTTCTCTTGAGGGTGTTTTCCGAGAACACATCCCTTACATACTCCCTTAGAGAAATGGATGTTTGGTAGACCATCAACTAATTTGTGCTTGCTAAGCTGTTGCATGTATCTTAAATTCAAACGTCCAAACCTTTCGTGCCATATCCTACTACTTTCATTAGCATGAGTAAGTAGTAAAGCAAAATCAGGTTCAATGAATTCAGAAAATGTATACAATCTAGACTGATGATTTACCTCACTGGTTGCAACCCTAGAGTTGGTTTGCATGTCGTAGATGTCCACAGAATTTGGTGTGAAGATGACTTTCTTTTTGGTGCCATAATTTGTCATCTGATACATGGAGAGAAGGTTGACAGAAAGCTTGGGAACATGCAACACATTCTTGAAACTTTTGTTGGTGAGTTCAATCCTTCCTTTGTCGGTGACTTCGACAGAAGAGTTGTCCCCTTTAAGAATAGGAGGACCTTTGCATGCATCTAATAAAGAAAAGACTGCTTTTGAGGCAGCCATGTCATGTGATTCTCCTGAATCTACGATCCAAGCATCGGGAGAGGAGTTGATGGCAATCAAGGCATGGATAGTATTGCCTTTCTTGGAATTCAGATCTTTTGGCTTCTTCTTCTTTGCACCCTCGGGGATGCGATCTCCAAGGTTGTTTTGCTGAAGTATTTGAGACATAAGATCTATTTTCTTTTGCATGCATGCGGATTCCAAATGGAATCCTTTGTGACAGTATGTGCATTTCTCTGCTTTTCTTCCCTTTTCTCCTTCGGATCCGGAGGCATCGATGAAGGGTTTTGTGTTCCCTTCCTTCTTCCTATGTGCATGAAATTTTCGCTTATCTTTATCTTTATATTTCTGATATTTTTGGCTGCCATCATGCACAGTGAGTGCATGCGCTCTTGGGCCTTTGATTGCACCCATGTTGATGAGCTTGGTTTGCTCTTGTGTCAAGGATTCGATAAATTCCTCAAGAGAAGGTACCTTCCAGTTGGCTCCAGAGGCGAATATGACAGTATGGAATGTAGATACGAATATAGAAAATTCACGACCAAGCTTGGAGAGAATGGTGAGAACCATTTGTTTCTCCTCCGTCAATTTATCAACCCCGCAAGCTTTGAGTTGTGACAGTAAATCCTCGAATTTTGTAAAGAAATCTTGTATATTGTCGAAGATTTTTGGATCCAATGTGAGAAGCTCCACCTCCATCATGTGTCCCCTCATCTCATCATGTTTTCCAAAGAGCCCTTCCAAGATTTTCCCGGCTTCATTGGGAGTCTTACAGGAAGATATGTGAAAAAGGAGATCAGGAGAAATAAGACTACAAACTGTTCCGAGTGCCTCATCCATGCAATTTAAGTACTTGGATTTTTCTATGGCTGATGTGTGTTATGTATCTGTATTCATGGTTAACCTATACAACCCTCTGGATCGTAGATGTATCGGTATTTTCTCCTTCCATGCAAAATAGTTGTAAGGTGCAAGAATGAGTTCATTTTGGAATTCCATATTTTCGTTGTCTTGAATCTTTTGTACCTGCAAAAATTTGGGTGTAGTTTTTGCTTAGCAGTCTGTCGGATCTGATACCATGTAAATGTGTTGAACCTGCACAGAATAGATCTAGCTAAACAGAATATTGTCATGTCTCATACATGTGTTTTCATGACTTGGTTTCTCCTTTCACTTTTGGTATCCATGTTTACTTTATTGTAAAAGTTGTATACATTCTTGTAGCTTTGTTTAAATTTTATTTTTACATTGCAACATATACAAATCATAAAACTAGCCTTAATCCTTGTAATTAATACTTGTGGATTGACTGAATTTTTTGAGGCTATAAACCTCGAGTGACTTTCCCAACTATCTTTTCCTAGCTAGACAAGATCTGAAAATCATTGAGTAGAGTGTTCCATACATTTTCCTCAACAACACGTTCTCCCGCCATCAACAGTTGGGAATACATCAATGTCTCCTAATTGATGGATTCTTCAAGTGTTCGACCTCAACACCTTTATTCGCACTTGTAAGAATGTAATCGGTGCCTTGATACCTAGTTTCATTATCGATAGGTTGTCTTGCGTTTGATAATGGTATACATTAATGACTGGTAATGAAACGAAGTTTCATTTTGTTTGACCTCAACTCCTCTATTCACATGATGTAAACTTGCACCTTTGGCAGATCGTGTAGAAGACTTGAGGACATCAGTTTATAGTAGCAATTTTCCTGAGTTGTTGCTATCATTCATTGGACCAGTACCTATATGACTTCAGTGATCATGGGAGATCAGATTGTACTCCATTGTATACAGATATCTTTAGATTGATTTTGAGACTGGTTTTCACTGGGCCTTGTTCGTGACTATGACAGCCTATGGGATGTATCTACTTTGTATTTCCTATTCATGGCCATGAACAGTTGTTTGGTATATTTCCACATGGATCTACAGTGTAATTCAAATTGGCATCCATGTGTTCAAAGTCATTATGGATTGTAATATTATCATGACCAACTAGTTCTTCCAGCTGAGTCTCCATTACTCCACTTCTGGGAATTATAATGTATTTCGGCCATCGCAGATACTCCTCTAACCTCACACATTAGGGGGCATTTTTTATAGCAAGTTTTTCCTCACCCCGTGCAACTTGCTCAAAAGGCCCTTCCATTTCCCTGTGCAGACTTGAAGTCCCCCTTTTGCACTTCCCAGAGCCAAAAAATCATATTTTTCCACATATACGTGCCCTACCAATTAGACAGCAGGTGTATACGCAGGTTGCACCACTATAGCCTGCTTACATCGAGTTTGGTGCTCAAAATTAAAAATTGTATGGGTTTCCATGTCACTTCATGAGATCCATGATCCTTGACTTTCCATATTCTGGAAACATTCTGACTCGGCCCTTCAATTCCATTTGAATGCTATAAATTGGGCCATATCCAAACCGTGGAAGGGGAGAGAATTCAATTTTGTGAGGAATGATACTCTAGAGAAATTTTCACTTCACATTGAGTCTGCATCCCTTTGTCCTTTAAAGTCTGAACACATAATTCAACCCCCAATCCCTTCCCTCTTTGATGGAGAACCTCATTGTCTCTCTTATATGAGCTTGCCTTTGGTGGAGGACCAACTGGAAGGGACTTAGTTTCTCGGTTCTGAGACATGTTGACACGAAAGTTTGTAACTTATACACCTTTGTTGATCATTTTTTAATCGAAATACTCTTTTCTCGTCCAATTGATGTCTTCCAAATATTTGAATTATTATTCCATGGGAGTATTTGTTATGAATGTTAATGGATTATGCTATTGTATGTGTTAACATTATATATTATCACCGTATGATTGCATATCTTGGTTGTTGAGGACAAGTTGGATATATAAATCTTTGAGTCATGTGCTCAATCATGGTCTTCATCGAACGTCCATACGAGGTAGGATATTTATCTTGTCTTGTTAGCATTTTCATTTATATAGAATATTTAGGATTAGATTTGATTTCTGCAGTCATTCCTTCTGTTGTGGTTTACCACGTGCCATAAAGTGATTTTCCTCATAACACCTTATTATGCTACTTCTATAGCCACATGTTATGTGCCCATAGTTATTGCACTTGTAACATTCAATATTGTAATCAAGTAGTGGAGCAAAAGAATTGTAGTTTTTGTAGTGTCCCCACTACATAATCCATACTTTTTTTCTAATACAAATAAACCAAAACGCATATAACAACACCATTTAAACTTGAATGCAACTCATTTATCATTCACAAATCAACATACCAATTGCTATAAATTCAAAGTTCATGCACATCAATAAAACCCATAAAAAAAATCGATAAAACATAGATAAAAACACTTATCTTTTGAACAACAAGTGAGAAATTGATTGTAGGGGATGAACATTCCTCCCAACTGTAGATTTGTTAAACCAAATATCAGCAGCAAATAATCCCTAAGTTGGGGCTCTGATTCCACAAAAGAGGGTGTTTATCTCACAACCCAATTTACTCCCACAACCAACTAGTTTTCTAACAGCTCTTCCAATCGTCCAACTCTCTTCCCTTCAACCTATTCAACCCAAGGAATTGGGAGCCCCCTTCATTGCACATAGTCCCTCGAGACTTCCCTCTTCCCTCTAGATATTCAACACAAGTTTGGCTAGGAATCTCTAATGTTGGGGACTCCAAGTGTTGTTCCTGATTTTATACTTTAAGGCTCTAAAGTATACCATCAAGGCATCCGAAAAGATAAAGAGAATTAAGGGGTAAGAATCAATTGTGAAGGGTAAATCAGAGTTGGTTTGTCAACTGTCCCTGTCTAGCTTCCCATTGTTCTTGGATGCTAATATCTCTCTCGATAACTGCCCATGAGCGTTCTAATTCGACCTGGGTAGTTGTTGTTTGCAGGATAGTATTAAATAAGTTCAAAGCAATGCTAGTTTGATCTTGAAGGCCAGGTTCTATGTTAGGCTGTCCATTATTTGGGACAGTCATGGGGGTAAATTTTTATTTAATTATAAAATGTTTAAAGATTAGTTGCTTCAGTTTTGAGGGATGAAATAGAAAAGGAGTTTTGGAACTCAAAATAATAACACAATAACAGTAGAGGTCGTTTCCTGTAATTGAAATAATTTTTGAATAGTAAAATAATAACAAAAGTAACGATGTCGAAAAATATGAGGCTTTAATCATGAAAGAATCTCATATCATAACAGGATAAAAATGAGATTTCTAATGAAATATAAAATATAACCATCCAAATGACCTACTGGTCTTGAAACTGTTGATAGCAATCACAAAGTAAAAACTGTAGATGATTAGATAATCATATAAATTCAAACTACAATAGAAGTTTGAGTTATACTATAACTGGTCATTCATTAGAAAGACATGAAAAGAAATATGTTGAAAGATATTGAAAACAAAGTAAAGGAACACATAGCTTCAAGTTGACAGAATTCAAAATCTCTTTTGCATTATCTATATCACTGTAAATCGGAAAACTTCTAATACAATTGGCTCCCCAAAAAACAAAAAGCCCTTTCTCGGTCTTGTGAAATTATATTTATACATGATCACCAGACTTTTTTTGTTGGTGATTAACTAACTTTCGAAGACTAATGGTTACATGAATGTGAAATACTGAATTGTTTATATTTCTATCTTTATCTTCTTTGATTAATTTTGACGATGAAATTTTCAAAATAATACTTTATTTCTTTGTTGACGAAACTCCTTCTTCTTTTTTGAGACAATCAATACATTTTCCCAGGATCTGCACCAACGCCCTAGGAGCCTCTGGAATGTCTTTCACCTCAAATAGGAAGAATTTTCTCTGTAGTCCTGGTAGACGGTCGTCAACTATCTTTCTTGTAAACTCAATAGTTTGTAACTTTAAATTCGGCTTCACCATCCACCTGTTAATATATGTAACATCAATTACCTTTATCTGTGAGATTTCTATTTGAATTTCATCCAGATTCTCCTTGAAATTTAATTGATGCCTTCCAATGTTGATTTGTCCCAATAACCTAGGACAGTTGTCTCTTCCAATGTTCAACGAAGCCTTATCTAGAAGATCGAAAATTGCTTGGCAATCATTGTTAACCTCTTTGGTTATTCACTTGTTTTCGACAAAGCCTGCCTCCCAAACCTTGAGTATTATATCCCCTTTGATCTGCTCTGAAACAGATAACTTTTGAGTCTTTTTGATCTCCTCTTTTGCTGAAAGAGTCAGTGCCTTTTGAAAAGTGGTTCTGGCTACTTTTTCTTCCCTCTCCTTTAAGAGGATATTGTCGAAGGATTTGATTGTCTCCTGAAAGTAAGTCTGAATAATTTCTAGCTTAGAGATCAATCCTTGTTGCTCTTTTTCTATTTTTGCATGTATTTCCAATGCCTGGGCTTGGAAGGTTTCCATCTCTACCACTTGATTTTGGATTGAACTCATCTTGTTCTGTAATTGTTTATTCATTTCTTCCTGATGTAGGACCTGTGCTTGACTGGCCTGTATCTTCATGTTTGCTTCATTTAAGCTTGTTCTTAGTATTTGAATCTCCTGTATGTCACTGGTTCTGGCTCGTTCTAGCTCTTTGTTTGTTTCCAGAACGATACTTCTTTTAGTCTCCCTTAATTGACTTTGTAGCTGGGCTATCATTTGGTCTTTTTGTTGTAACCTAATCCTCAAACTGCTTACAGAGTGTAAATTTGTTGATGTGAAGGCTCCCATTGTGCCTACTATTTCTATAGCGAATTCCCCTTCTTCAAGATTTTGTCCATCTACGATGATATTATGCTTTTTTATCATCGTGTCTCCTCTTAGATGCATTTCCTATTTCAAGATAACCTTTCTCTTTTTACTGAAAAAATAATCGAATGAAGGAATTTCGTCTCTAGAAATAGGTTCAAGATCACTAACATATAGAGCTCCCTCTTGGGGGTTTCCATAGGTAGACTGCAATGGGGTCAAAGAAGTAATAGGGCTTCCAAGCTTCGTCGATACTGTTTCTCTTATTTTTTCGGGAAAATTCTCAGGGATTTTTGGAGATGTTTCCAACTCCTTTCCTTTCCCTGACTCTGAGTTCTCGATTTGTAGAACTTCTGTTCTTAGTGAAGGCATTTTAGTCTCCTTCAAATTTTCCTTTGTATTTACTTTATCCTGTGAATCTGATTCAAAACCCGGGGGAGGTCCTTCCTGCTCTGGAGGGGGGATCGTGTATTGACCTTGCAATATCTTCGGTAAACAACTCCGCATATGGCTTTGGAAGGTCATAAAACCAGTCTGTAATCGGGTGGTAATGCCCGTACTCTATTTAATACTTCCTCATAAGTTTTGACCTCTTTGAGCATATCATCATAAGCGGACCTTTTGTGTTCATAAGCTTTTATACCACAGTGTATTAGGTGTTTGTTCACTAGTTGATAAGGGTCATGCTTTTTGTGCTCAATATTCACCATTTTGATTTCTTCGAGCGCTTATGCTTCCACTTTGGAATGGCCCAAGTTTAGTAATGAAAATTTTCTGATATGCACAGGGAAGATTGGTTGGGATTTCTTTTGAGCCGCCTTTAGCTCTATTCTGATACAGCCTTTAACTATTTGGTGTGCTACCTCTCTCAATACCAGTCTGTCTGGGAGAAATTTTGGAAGTGCATGAGGAGGGACTGAGAACCCATAAACTCTGATGTAGGAGAAACTTTCATTGATGAACCAGTCAGCTATTTCCCTGAGGTTTTCTGAGACTATCTCAAAGATGCGAGGAGGATCACAGCCATGAAGCATTTTATGCATTGGTATTATTACGAAATGACAAATTTTGTAAAATGAATTTTTTGCGTTTTATTCCCACAGCTCTGAATGATACTCGTGAATGGGTTGGGGGCAGGTTATGTTCCAATTCCAATTCATAAGAGGGAACAGAGTAAAAAAACAAATGGCATCCATTATGTATGGCGACATGTAAAAGGCCATTGGTTGACCTTGGGATTTTGCGGCTTTGTAATTTGAAACCTCTCTGGTCAAGTTATCGGATAAAATCTTGCTCTAGTTGAAACTATACCCTTATGATGCCTCCTCTAAAAAGGGTACCCAATCTGCGGGAAAATGACAGGGATTCTTTTTGCCAAAGAGTCTACACAACATCGTGGCTACATAAACCATGTATTCATTCAAATATGCGGTGGCATAATTTTCGTGAGTGTCGGCCCTAAACTTTGATGGACATATCCACCATCCTTTGATTAAATCGAGATAAGTTTGGTCTGCCTCAATACACTCCTTCCTTTGAAATTCAGCTATAAACTTGACATTGTAAATATATTTAGGATTGGATGAGAGTTTGTACATTACTTGGATATGTTCAGGTCTGAATGAGCCGATAATGACCGACTGATCATTCAGAATACTTCTCGTCGGAATATCAACCTTCTCTAGAGCCCAACTGATCATGTCATTGTACGCCACGAGCTGTGAGCGCACTGCAATCTTGTGAAGCTCGGATTCGGCTATGTCCCAAAGGTGATTCTCGGAATCATTTAGGGAATTTTTGATTTCATAGTCCAGAATTTCATAGATTTGTCTCCAGGATTTGATCGAGTTGATAGCATGTGGTGTTTTGTCGGATATGATATCTGCCTCTGGACTGCAAATCTCAATTGTATCTTCACTCTTCTTAGGTGCTTTCTTTGGTGCCATGATTTTCGTATCAGAATGAAAACCTCTCACATAAGAGAGCTGTATGAGTTTAGCTGAATGCGTCTTACACCTGATAGCATGAACCAGAATAAATTGCAAAACACACACCTTTAATTCTCTTTTAACTCATTTAATGGTGAAGGTACTGACGCAACTGACAAGAACTTAATACCTTAAATGCAGTGAATATTTTCGAGATATGCATTAGTGTCACATCAGTCATCAGTTATCCGTTATTAATTGTGGTCGTATTTCAGCAATCCTAGATTCAAAATTCGAAAGATTTCATTCAACGGTACCGAAAATAAGAAAATACCTAAGAAGTTTAATTACCGTTAATCGTGTTTTTTTAAAACAAAGTTAGTTCAGTTTAAACACTGATTATGGTTCGAGACTTCACATTTCGGGGTTTCGGGGATCATGGATACATGAGGTATGTAATCGCCAAACCCTGATTCCCAAAATTGCAAAATCACGATTAGATTAGGTTAGGCCTTAACTTTCGTATTAGTAAGTTAATTAATCAGGATTAAAAACTAACTTCCATTCTTTCGGGAAATCGGGGATCGGGATTTCGTGATTCAATATGTATCGAAAACATATGGTTTTGAGTAGACCCGAATCCCAAAAGGTTTAAAAATTGTTAATCAACTCCTTTAGGGTTTAAATTACCGTGATTAAAAAATAACTTTACAGAATGAGCGTCGGGACTTTTAAAACACTTTTGGTTTTTTGTCGTTGATTATTTAAAGAATAAAACTTGTCGGAATTTCGGTACCGGGCTTTTGGAAATGATAGTGAGGGTTATGCTTGATGAAAAGCCGAAACCCGAAAAAGGAAAGTTTTAGTCTTAAAGATAAAAACTTTAAAAACTGTTTCAACACCAAGGATGCTAGATTCCCCAAGAAAACAAACAAAACAACCCATTTTTCAATGGAAACTCACTCACACAAAAATATCCCTCTATACAAGCCGAACAACCTACATTCTCATGCAACAACAACTCCAACAAGATGCCCACAAAACCTACTATGGCTTCCCTCAATCTCCAATGCTCTCCACTTCCTTGCTGCTCTGAAACCTGCATGCAAGAACTGCTCCCAAAGACCACTCGAATTTAACTTTTACCCATGAGAGTTGACTCACATTCCCCAAGGTTGATTATTCTTAGCCCCCATGCTCTCATAACTATGAGATGTGTCTTTTCCCACCAACCCCTCTTACATGTGTTTAATGATTGGGCTCTCATACACTCAAAAGGAAAATACAAAGGTTCACTCAAAGTATTAATTTTAGGAAAATGGGTTGGAACTAATACCCATGAATAATTCACCACTCATTGGGCCCCTTTCTTAGACATTCCCCTCTCTTATGGAAACTTGGTCGCGAATTACTCTGTTTGTTTCAACTGACATGCAACATCACATTTGTTTTTTTATTACGATTATTTACAATGTTTACAAATTACATATTTGGGCCTGCGAACATACATTGTATTTAATTACACATCGCTAAAACGGGGGTGTTACATTCCCCTCCCCCTACAAATTGCACTATCCTCGGTGCACGACTCCATATTGGTATACATATATAAAATGTATACCATAACAGTTGAAAATTTTACAAGTTCAACTCCTATAGAAATTTGAACCATCAATCTCTCATTCCCTGCAACCTGCACAACCCAATGAAGTGTACCCCCTTCTCTGCACTGCAGTCCATCGGGTTGTATCACTTCCCTTTTCGGGATCTAGCATAGATCAAACAGTAACTCTCTAAGATGTGGCTCCAACATAGATCGGACATTAACTCTCCAAAATGTGGCTCCGGGAACTCGAGCTGCCAAAATGGAGCCTTGCATACTTTTTTTTTGTGACTGGCGAAATCAAAAACTAGTTGGGCATGTATTCACGTGACACGTGGTCATCTTATCCAACTGCTACCACTATAACCTTCAGGTGTGCCCACAATTCCCCATACGCAACACATAAGGTAAGTCAAGGTTTCAAACCAGTGACTTCATATAATAGAGTGCCTTAACAATACACTCCATCACCCATTGCCCTACACCTCGGGTGCGGAGCCTTACATACTTATGTACATTCAACCCTCTTCAAAATTTTCAAAAATTTGCGGGTACTACTCCCGCATGGTCTCCTTGTTCTCCCACATGGCGTCTTCAAGACCAGAGCAGTTCCATTGAACCTTTACCAACCAACGAATTTTTTTCGGAGCACTTTGACTTTTCGATTTAGGTGCACATTGGTTCCACCCGAAAGTCCCCTTCGTGCTCCACCTAGAACATAGTCCAATCAATCACATGGTTATGATCAGGAACATATTTTTTCAATAAAGACACATGAAACACATTACTAATTCTCATGGATGCAGACAATGCAAGCATGTATGCAAGTGGTCCTATCTTCTCTAAAACTTCAAACGGACCACAGTATCTTGTTGCCAACTTTGGGAAACTTCACAATCTTACCGAGCTCCTTTTAGACTTTACTTTAAAAACACATGCTCGCCCACTTTAAATTCCGTGTATGTCTTGTTTTTATGCTCGTAACTCTTTTCCCTATCTTGTGAAACATTTAAATTTTGTTTGATCTTAACCATCTGCTCTTCAATTTCCCTTAGCAATTATGGCCCAACAACTACTTTTTCTACTAGGTTGTCCCAACTCACAGGCGTGATACATTTCCTTCCATACAAAGATTCAAATGGTATCATATTCAACGATTCTCGATGCCCATTATTGTAAGAAAACTCAACTAGATGAAGGTAGGATTCTCACTTGGAAGGCTTTTCCATTAGATATATCCTTAACATATCTTCATTTATCCGGTTGGTTCTCTCTGCTTTGTTCATAAAGATGCTTTTCTCTCCTTATGGCCTCCTCCTAAGTCTTGGGGTCATCGTATTGTTGTAAATGTGTTGAACTTGCACATAATAGATCTAGATAAACAATAATACACACATTTGCAGAGAGAACTGGAAAAAGAAGAAGAAGGAGAGAAAGAATGGAAGAATTCTCTTTAACCATTGTGAATAATGAATATTTTACACATGATATACTCTGTATAACTCAATAATTTCGACTTGAGGTGAACCAAGTCGCCATAGTGGTGGTCTAGAGTGATCTGGACACACACCAACAGTTACGGGAGTGAACTGCCACCTATTCTAGTCTCTCAGGCAGTTACGGTAGTGAATTGCCACCTAGTTAAGTTAACTAGTCAACTAGTCTTCAGTTAACTGACTAAACAAAGAGTAGTGAGGAGTTAACTAAGGGAATCAAGGCTAATGCGCCACTCTGGTGATGATACCAAGGCAAGGTCGAATTAGCATGGTGATGATCCCAATGCAACATCTAAACTCAACTCAACTAGTCAAACTGAAGTGTCGACTGAAAAAGAATATTCTCCAGGTGGAATATTCTTCCCTAAAATATAGGAGACTGGATAATGACCAATTATGACTAATAAACAAATAAAAACCTTAGGGAAAAGAAATCCTAGGTGTGTGTGAAGTAACTCCAACACCCGCCTTGAACATCATTATGGTGAAAATAAATATCAGGTCCTGGCAACAAGGACATGTTAGGTACCCAAGTACAAAAGATACACTGAAAATAAAGTGAGGAAAGAGGGAAAACCTCATGGGAAACCCCCCCCCTCAAGGTACAATGTATATATAAAAAAGAACTATAGTTGTTGGGCAACTGTGTCCTTCACTCCAAGACGACCTCGCAGAGAATGGAATTTCTTCTCGGTGAAGGTGTTGGTGAAAATGTCTGTCGTCTTTTCTGCTGAAGGACAAAACTATAAGTGGATGATCCCCTCATGTACCAAGTCCCAGATGTAGTGCATGTGGATCTCGATGTGCTTCGTTCATTGCCTCTAAACTAGATCTCTGTAGAACTTTAGAGTGCTCTGGTTGTCACACCAGATGACGATCGACCGATGAAACTGAATGCCCAACTCAGTG
The DNA here is from genome assembly GCA_009831015.1 of Picea engelmannii. NCBI lineage: Eukaryota > Viridiplantae > Streptophyta > Pinopsida > Pinales > Pinaceae > Picea > Picea engelmannii. Next base: position 141,626 of record ML790871.1, on the reverse strand, counting down.
AGAAAATGTTGTAGCCACATAGCCTGAATGGTTATGTTAACTACCCATTTGTACTCTACCTCGACTGAAGATAGAGAAATGGCAGCTTGCTTCTTGCTCGACCAATAGATAGGCCTGGAACCAAGACTGAGTGAGTAACCAGATGTGGACCTGCGATCAATGTTATCGCTAGCCCAGTCAGAATCAGTAAACCCAATGAGATCTAACGTAGAGTCTGTTGCATAATGAATCCCAAAGGTGATGGTGCCCTGTACGTATCGAATGATACGCTTTTCATCTTTCCAATGTAGCTCATGTGGCTCCTGCATGAACATGGAAACTGCGCCAACTGCATATGAGAGGTCTGGTCTAGAGTGTGTGAGATACAACAAGCTCCCCACTAGTTGTCTGTACAGTTTGTTATTAACCAGTGGATTCTCCCTACGATCCTCAAGTTTGACTCCTGATAGGAAGGGAGTCGGAGCAAACTTGCAGTCTGTCATGTGAAATCTCTCAAGGATATCTCGTGCATACTTGGCTTGAGACAGTTTGATGCCTGATGCATCCTGACTGATATCAAGTCCAAGAAAGAAGTGTAGCAGACCCATGTCCGTCATAAAAAACCTATCATGAAGAATCCTCTTGACTGCAGCAATCGCTGTTGTCGAGCAACCGGTGATCAACAAATCATCAACATAAAAAACTAAAATTAGAAGTGAATCATCAGTTCCGAGCATGTATACATTCGGGTCTGATTTACAACATACAAAGTTCTGTGACATTAAGTAGGAGTCCATCTTGGCATACCATGCCCTCGGAGCCTGCTTGAGGCCATAAAATGACTTCTTCAGTCAACAGACCTTGGCCCTTAAGCGAAGGTCTCATCATAGTCAATACCATGAATTTGCTGAAAGCCTTTGGTGACAAGCCTGGCTTTGTATCTGTTGATCTGTCCATCCGATGCGCTCTTGGTCATGTAGACCCATCTGCATCTGACAAGTTTCCTCCCAGAAGGAAAGGGAACCAGATCCCAAGTCTGGTTCTCAAGGAGGGAGTTGTACTCCTCTTGCATGGCGGATTCCCAAAAGGGATTTCCAGCAGCCTCGCCATAAGCCTATGGATCTGAAGACTGAACTAAGAAAAGATGCCTACAAGGCAATGGTTCAATGGTAGTGAGTGCAACAGGAGGCTCCTCGAAATCAGATCGAGTCCTCCTAGTATCGGTTGGATCACCTACGAGATCCCCTGCATCTTGAAGAGTAGTTTGTGCCCACCTGGGCCTCTGCTCTAGCTCTGCAACTGTATCTGGATGCTTTGACTCTGCATCTGACTGTACTGAATTTGAATATGAATCTGAATCCTTTTAGTTCTTTGAATCAAAACTCTCATCTGAAGAAGAGTCAGGATGTGCATGCTCATCATCTCGGACAGGTGGAAGAGTGAAGGTGTCTGCATGCAGCTGTTGAGGGACATGCGAGACACTTTCCTCAAATTGGACACTACGCTCAATGATGAGCCGGTCTGAGGAAAGATCAATAAGCCGATATCCCTTCACACCGTCAGGGTATCCAACAAAAATGCACTCAGTGGTCTGTGGATCAAGTGCCTTCCTCTTTTAAGAGGGAATTTGGGCCCATGCACGAGAACCAAAAATGGGAAAGTGGGTCACTTCCAGTTTGAGGCCGCTTCGAGCCTCGTAGGGTATCTTATCCTTGACAGATCTATGGGGAGATCTGTTTTGGATGTATGTTGCACAATTAAGTGCTTCGACCCATAGTCTCTGTGGTAGTGACTTTGCATGCAACATGCAAGATGCCATCTCCTTTAGAGATCTGTTTTTCCGCTCAGCAACTCTGTTTTGCTATGGAGTGTAGGGAACTGTATGCTGCAACTGAATCCCTGCCTCATGGCAAAGATTATGGATCTCATGATTTACATAATCTCCCCTGTGATCAATTCAGAGGACTTTGATCTTCTTTTCGGACTGTGTCTCAACCAAAGCTTTGAAATCTTTGAGGTGTAGAAAGACCTCGGATTTTTGCCTGAGAAAGTAGATCCATGTAAAACGTGAGAAATCATCAACAAAAATGAGAACAAAACTCACTTTGTTGATGGATGGATGCGGAAAAGGACCCATAAGGTCACTGTGGATCAGATCTAAAGGTGCAGAAGCTCGCTGAGACTTTCCTTTGTCGAATTTCTCTTGAGGGTGTTTTCCGAGAACACATCCCTCACATACTCCCTTAGAGAAATGGATGTTTGGTAGACCATCAACTAATATGTGCTTGCTAAGATGTTGCATGTATCTTAAATTCAAATGTCCAAACCTTTCGTGCCATATCCTACTACTTTAATCAGTATGAGTAAGTAATAAAGCAAAATCAGGTTCAATGAATTCAGAAAATGTATACAATCTAGACTGATGATTTACCTCACTAGTTCCAACCCTAGAGTTGGTTTGCATGTCGTAGATGTCCACGGAATTTTGTGTGAATATGACTTTCTTTTCAGTGCCATAATTTTTCATCTGATACATGGAGAGAATTTTGACAGAAAGCTTGGGAACATGCAACACATTCTTGAAACTTTCGTTGGTGAGTTCAATCCTTCCTTTGTCGGTGACTTCGACAGAAGAGTTGTCCCCCATAAGAATAGGAGGACCTTTGCATGCATCTAATGAATAAAATACTACTTCTGAGGCAGCCATGTGATGTGATTCTCCTGAATCTACGATCCAAGCATCGGGAGAGGAGTTGATGGCAATCAAGGCATGGCTAGAATTGCCTTTCTTGAAATTCGGATCTTCTGGCTTCTTCTTCGTTGCACCCTTGTGGATGCGATCTCCAAGGTTGTTTTGCTGAAGTATTTGAGACATCAGATGTATTTTCTTTTGCATGCATGCAGATTCCGAATGGAATCCTTTGTGACTGTATGTGCATTTCTCTCCTTTTCTTCCCTTTTCTCCTTCGGATCCGGAGGCATCGGTGAAGGGTTTTGTGTACCCTTCCTTCTTCGTATGTGCATGAACTTTCCACCTATATTTATCTTTAGATTTATGATATTTGTGGCTGTCATCATGCACAGTGAGTGGATGCGCCCTTGGGCCTTTGATTGCACCCATGTTTATGAGCTTGGTTTGGTCTTGTGTCGAGGATTCGATAAAGTCCTCAAGAGAAGGCATCTTCCAGGTGGCTCTAGAGACGAATCTGATAGTATGGAATGTAGATACAAATATAGAAAATTCGGGACCAATCTTGGAGAGAATGGTGAGAACCATTTGTTTCTCCTCCGTCAATTTATCAACCTCGCAATCTTTGAGTTGCGACAGTAAATCCTTGAATTTTGTAAAGAAATCTTGGATATTGTCGAAGCTTTTTGGACCCAATGTGAGCAGCTCCACCTCCATCATGTGTCCCCTCATGTCATCCTGTTTGCCAAAGAGTCCTTCCAAGATTTTCTAGGCTTCATTGGGAGTCTTACAGGAAGATATGTGAAAAAGGAGATTGGGAGAAATAAGACTGCAAATTGTTCCAAGTGCCTCATCCATGCGATTTAAGTACTTGGATTTTTCTATGCCTGATGTCGGCTCTATATCTGTATTCATGGTTAACCTATACAACCCTCTAGATCGGAGATGTATAGCTATTTTCTCCTTCCATGCAAAATAGTTGTAAGGTGCAATAATGAATTCTTTTTGGAATTCCATCTTTTCGTTGTCTTCAATCTTTTGTACCTGCAAAAATTTGGGTGTAGTTTTTGCTTAGTAGTACGTCGGATCTGATACCATGTAAATGTGTTGAACTTGCACAGAATAGATCTAGCTAAACAAGAATACACACATTTGTAGAGAGAATTGGAAAAAGAAGAAGAAGGAGAGAAAGAATGGAAGATTTCTCATTAACCGTTGTGAATAATGAATAGTTTACACATGATATGCTCTGTATAACTCAATGAGTTCGACTTGAGGTGAACCAAGTTTCCATAGTGGTGGTCTAGAGTGATCTGGACACACACCTACAGTTACAGGAGTGAACTGCCACCTAATCTAGTCTCTCGGGCAGTTACGGGAGGGAACTACCACCTAGTTGAGTTAACTTGTCAACTAGTCTTCAGTTAACTGACTAAACAAAGAGTAGTGAGGAGTTAACTCGAGGAATCAAGGCTAATGTGCCACTCTAGTGATGATACCAAGGCAAGGTCGAATTAGCATGGTGATGATCCCAATACAACATCTAAACTCAACTCAACTAGTCAAACTGAAGTGTCAATTGAAAGAGAATATTCTCCAGGTGGAATATTCTCACCTAAAATATAGGAGACTGGATAATGACTAATTATGACTAATAAACAAATAAAAACCTTAAGAAAAAAAATCCTAGGTGTGTGTGAAGTAACTCCAACAATTGTATCTTGTCACTGTGGAAGGAGAGAAACCCATAAGAAACCTTTGGATTTTGACTTTCTCATCCTTTATGAAGCCCACATAATTCAACAATTCAAAGAACCTCTTCTCGTATTCATCCATTGTCATGTTCCCCAACTCGAGTTCAAAGGAATATTCCATCTTCTTTTCATAATAATTCAATGACAAGTATAATTGCTAGAAACAGATTTTGAATCAATTCCAATAAATTCTATTTTCATCAATATGCTTTACTTGCTTGAGTTGATCCCACCACATAGATGATTTTCCCTGGAGATGGTAGACTACAATCCTGACTTCTTCATGTGATGAATAACCATGCATGATGCAATTGGAAATATTTTCTCATGCCCAACAATCGTGATTCAACATCTTCTCATGTTCTATTCTCTCCGTCAAATGATGGTGGCTTTATTTTTCTGAGCTCTCCTTGCAAAATATATGCCTCATGCCTCCTTCTTCGATTTATGACAAGGGACACACTGGGGATACTCTCTGACCTTTAATGGGCATGTGCCCTTCTAGTACAGTGTCATGGAGAATGAAAATGATGAGGTTTTAATATACTCCTTGATTGCCTAGATTCCCCATGGTCGTGAGCTCTGGATGTTGCTACTTTCCTTGCACTGGATACTTGCTTTGTGACAGAATATTTATTGATTTTCTTGTGGTGCAAATTCAAACTCTGTAGTATCTATTCATGAGCCCTCATCATCATTTCATTGTCGGCTCTATAACTATGTGCTTCCTTCTACAAGCTTGTCATAGTCTTAGGAAACTCTATAAGCTCAACTTTGCTTCTATTCCCATTGGACTCGGTCTCTTCATTCTTCATGCTGACATGTAGACCTAGGATCTCGTCCTCACGGCTATAAGAACCTTTACCATCATTCATATCTCTGGTATCCATATTATGACTAGATATGTGGCCTATATCCCTAATTCTGCAAGGAATGTGCATTCAACAATTATTTTTTAGAGTAAGGCATATCATACAATTGTCATGAATTTAAGCTATAGACCCCTTTTTCTTGGATTTTTCAAATGAACATTGATAAACAAAAAAAAATATGAACATTGAAACATATTCTTTCCGAATTATATTTCCGATGGTTGTACCCAAGCCTCAGTCTGATTTCTGAGTTGAGAATTATGGCTTTATGAAATCAACAATTTTACTCATTTTACACCTATTTCAATAGTACCAAAAATCTCATGGGTTGACTTTTGTTTGATGTACAAGAAAATACGGCAAGATCTAGTAAAACTTTTATATCGGGCATTCATTGTTCAACAACACATGTATTCCAACAAAGGACAAACACCTTTAGTAACCACTCACAAAACCTGATCAAAGATCAACACACCGATGTTTTCACATGGTAAAACCCTTATGGGGAAATATCCACGGTCCCAACCAACGTGGTCACTTGGAGCAATTTATTAATGCAAAAGAAAAAATTACAGATAGATTTACAAGAGAGTTTCTCACAATTGATCATTGACAAATGACTCTCCGTGATCTTTAAAAAAATATCATGGACCAACCGGGTGTTAAGCCACAGATCAATGTAGTCCTTAAGATCGTGACCATCGGATTTCCTAAGTACAAATGCATACTAAAGAAACACAATTTTACCTAACGAAACATTAGACCAAGTTAATCTTAACTAACTCCTAAGTGTCAAAATATCCTAACATCCCCCCATTGAGAACAACTTGGTATAGGATTGAAGGACTCACAAAGATGATACAATAGGAGAAGGAACGAGGCATTAGAGTCTATCCCCCCTTAATGATAACTTCCTGAACTCCTAGCATAGATCGAAGTTTAGAAAACTTCACTTTTGTAAGAGACTTTGTGACAATGTCTGCAACTTGATCTTATGTAGGGAAGAACAACACTTCAATAACTCGATCATGAATGAGCTTTTGGATGAAGTGCATGTGTAGCTCGATGTGTTTGTTGCATTGATGTTGAAATGGGTCTTTGGGGAGCTTGATGGAAATCTGATTGTCGCACCAGAGGCTGGTCGGATGTTACTACTAGAATTCAGACTCTGAAAGGATCCGTCGAAGCCACAAGGCTTCTTGATTTGCATTAACTAATGCTCGATACTATGCTTCTGTTGAAGTTATAACAATATCTAGTTGTTTCTTATAGGCCCAAGTGACATGTCATGAACTAAGGTTGAAAACATAACCTGCAGTATATTTTCGATCATCAGGGTCGTCGACCCAATCTGAATCAATGAAACCAACCAATAAAGGAGTTCCCCCTAAACTATAATGTATCCTGAACTAAATTGTACCTCAGACATACTGAAGTATCCTTTTAGTTGCTTTACAATAGATTTCATGGGGTGTTTGTGTATACTAAGCAACAAGACCAACAACAAAGGCAAGATCATGACGGGTATGAGTCAAGTATAAGAGGCTACCAACTAATTGACGATTCAAAGTGGCATCAACTTCAGAAGAAGTACATGTGGCAGCAAGTGTGACTCTAGACTAGAAGGGAGAAGGAGTTGGTTTAGAATATTCCATGTGAAAGCGACGAAGAAGGTCACAAGCATACTTAGACTAGGAAAGAAAAATTCCTTCCTTGGTTTGCAACACTTAGAGGCCAAGTAAATAGTGCAAAAAGTCTAAGTCTTCCATTTCAAATTTATTCTTAAGGTTGGTTTTCACATGGTTTAAAAGTTTTGGGTCACTACCAGTGAGGATAAGTTCATTAACATAAAGAAAAGGGATTATGAGATGGCTTCCTACTTTCTTGGTATAGACATTAGGGTCAAAATGGCATCTAGAAAATTCAGTGTCAAGAACAAAGATGTCCATTTTGGCATACCAAGCTCCAGGAGATTGTTTAATACCATAACGAGATTTCTTAAGACGACAAACAAGGCTAGAGTCATTCTCAAAATAACTAGGAGGTTGTTCCATGTAGATTTATTCTTGCAAATCCCCATGCAAAAAGGTGGATTTGACATCCATCTAATGGAACTCTCGTTTATGTGAGGTTGCAAGGGCTAGAACAAGGCGGATGGAATTCATTTTGGCTACAGGGGAAAAGGTTTCATTATAGTCAATTCATTCAACTTGGGAGAATCCTTTAGCAACTAACTGACTCATGTGTCTTTCAACAATTCCATCTAACACATACTTAGTTTTGTAGACCTGTTTACATCTAACAAGTTTTCTTCCTTTCGTAAGACATACAAGATCCCAAGTATTGTTTTCCATTAAAGAATGACACTCTTTATTCATTGATGTATCCTAGTCTGGATGACATGAAGCTTCTGCAAATGTCTCTAGATCATGAGTCTTTGAAACTTGAGCCAAAAGAGAAGATGCTCATTGGAACTGTGAACGTGTCTGACACTGATACGAAGGATCACTGACAAGATCACCAACTGCTTCTCATGTTGAATAGACCCATCTAGGAAGTGGTGGTGCTAGTGCAGGTTCAGGTTCAATGGACTCATATGGAGGAAAGTGAGCAGGTGGAGGTGGATTTTCATCCTCAATGTCATCATATGAAGAAGAAGAAACCAGAATAGGAAAAAATAAGGCACAAACGTTGAAGATGGCTCATAGGCCGAAGAAGGCACAAACATTGAAATAGGCTCACAAGCCAAGAGATTTTCATCAAATTTAACATATCTTCTAATAATAATTTCATTGCAATGTGGTTGAAGAAGTTTGTAACCTTTGACATCTTCAGAATAACCAACAAATATACACTTCTCACTTTTAGGTTGCAATGCTTTCCTTTTCTCAACATGAATGTGAGTCCACGCTACACTACCAAATACACATAAGTGACTTACATATGGCTTAAGTTTAGTCCATGCTTCTTCCAATGTTATATTTTTAAGAGCCTTTGTGGGAGTACGATTCACTATGTAATTTACACAGTTAATGGCTTATGCCCAATACTTTAGAATTAATTCCTTAGATTGGATCATATAATTAGTCATTTCTTGTAATGTCTTAATCTTTCTCTCAACAACACCATTTTGATGTGGTGTATATGGAACAGTGTGTTGCATTTGGATGCCATGTGTAGTGTAGTAACTTGTAAAATTATTGTTCATATATTCGCTTCCATTATTTGTCCTTAACCTTTGAATTTGATGTATAAATTATTTTTCTGCAAGGGCCTTGTAGGCCAAGAAGTTGCCAAAAACTTCACCCTTAAGTTTTAAGAAGTAAACCCAAGTGCGTCTGGAAAAGTCATCAATGAAAATTAAGAAATACTTGCACCCCCAAAAAAAGAGAAGAAAGTGGACCACACAAGTCACTGTGAACAAGTTGCAAAGGGGTCGAGGCATGCCAAGAGGCACGTTTGTCAAAATTGTCTCAATGATGTTTGTCCAGAATACAACCGACACAAACACCATCTCTGCATGAAACAAGAGGAAGACCGGTCACCATCTATTGATTACATAGTTGTTGCAATGAGTGATAGTTTATATGACCAAACCGCTCAAGCCAAAGTTTGCTCAAGTCATCCCTATGAGCGACAGATTCTGATGGAAAAGATGATGACCCAAAGTTGTCAAACTTGTACAACCCAGTAACATCATTCGCAATTCCAGTTGTAGGAACATGCTGAGGATCTTTTATATCCTTGATTACAACTTGGTGAGGTGAAAACTCTACAGTTTTACCTTTACTTGAATGAGTGATTTGATATATTGATAGAAGGTTGCAGGAGAGACTTAGAACACATAATACATCTTTGAAATGACCATAATCCACCTGAACTATTCCAGACCCTACAACACTAAGAGATTTATCATCACCAACAAATATTTTCTTGTTATTACATTCATTTGGAGCATAAAATATGGATTTATCCTTAGCCATATGATAAGATGTTCCAGAATCAATAAGACACTCATAAGAAGAAGAAGTAGAATTTGTATTGAAGGAGAAACCATAAGTAGAAAGTGTGTGTCCATGAGAAGAAAAAGAAGATCTAGAATCTATACTAATTTTGTGCTTCTTCATCGTTGCTTCTAAAGTTCCCATCTTCTTAAAACATTTGGACTCATCATGACCATGTTTCCAACAAAAGTTGTGATGTCTATCACTCTTCTTAGTTATCTGCTCCTTTGTCACCATTAGGAGTTGAAGTTGGTTGAGTGGGTTTGGGACCCTTATTTTTCTTGTTGTTGTGGTGAGTATTTTGCTTCTTCGGATTCTTGGATTTATCTTTCTACTGGGCCATTAAGGCTTTGTTGGAGGTACGTGCAGTGATGATCACTCCAACTTGCACAAGCTTATATTAATCTCTAATCAAAGCATCACAAAAGGACTCAAGAGTGGGTTTTTGATAAGAACTCCCTGGAGCTTCTCTGGTGGCATAAAAAATAGATACAAAAACAAAATATGCACTACCAAGCTTTGCAAGAATAACATATATGCAATGCTCATCGTCCAACTTTATGTTACACTCTTCACATAAAATTCCAAGTGTTATGAACTTAGATAAATAGTCTTCAATGCAAGAAAAAACATTTGGACTTGAAGTCATTGTCTGATTTTCTATCTGGTGGGCTGGAATAATACTGTGTTTACCAAACACAACTTCAAGCTTTTCCCAAGCTTTATTGGGGCCATCAAGTCCTTCAAGGTGAAATCTTAAATCAAGAGAGATGGACATTTTGATTAGTCAACGGGCTTCGTCATTCCTGTTATCACATGATTTGTATTTAGGGAAAATCCCAACCCAAGCAACAAACATGAGACACAACTGTTGACACCTATGACTGTCACATAAATAGAAATCCCCCTCGTTTTAGTGATGGATAAGTCCAACACAAGGGAGGATTCTCAGGTGACCCTAGGGGATTGTGAGGGAAGAGGCCAAGAGTTGAAGGAACCACCCCTATAGGTCACGATTAAAGGATCTTGATGATTGATGGAGGATGAGTATAAGTCAAGTGAAAGGATGCCAATTGATAGTACATGAAAAACATATGTTAGACAACCCAAGCCAAGACAATATATGATGAAATAAGCCCCAAGACAAGAGGGAAATCAGCAAGAAACCCTTATTTCCCAAAATTGCAACATATAACAATGATATAACAACAACAATAGAATTATAACAGTTGAAAATTAGACCATAAAAAATAAGCATATGATATTAGACAAGAAAACGTGCAATTAGTAAGCAATATCCCATTGCTTAAACCTAGATTTTGATGATAAAAAAAGGTTGTAAAAGAGTATTATAAACAATGTTTGTAACAACCCTATGGTTGTAGCAAAATTTTGCTAAAACAACAAATTCCAACCACTAAAATTATCAAGTAAACCACCCAAACAATGGCCCTTTAAGAGTAAATTAATTATCACAGCTTACAAGCGATTTTTAGCGGTAGAAAAGTAGAGAAATTGTACGAGAAAGAGTGTTTGTTGCAACCCTAATGGTTGCAGATTAATGTTTATTACAAAAAACCAATCACTTGAAAAATAAGACACCCTTGATGTAGAAGAGAGTCTAAAGCATATAGAATTCAAATCCAACTTAATAAATTTTAATCCCTCAATTTTCACGTTTATCATTGCAATAATTATAATCTCCAATGCAAATATTAGTGCCTTGTTATTGGGTAAATGGAGTCTCTTTCTTGAATACTAGGTTAAGCAATAAAGAAGAGAAGATGATTTAGTGAGATTTAAACTCTTATAAAACCTAAGAAACATATCTCCTTCCAAATCGTTTATCCTGAAAATCAAGATAGACTAGGGTTTGAAAATCTTCTAGGGGTGTAAACCCTCTTATTCCCTAGAGAAATAAACCCAAACCAAGCCTTGCAACAAGGTTGTAAACCCTCTTACTCATTGTTTCAAGCCTTATATTCTTTTAATAGCAAGGAAGAACACATTTTGGTGGAGAGTGTAAGCCCTTTTGCTTCTCCTAGGGTTTAGGATACTTTTCTTTAACCTAAACAAGCAAGATGACAATAAATTGTAGAAATTACTCACCAAATCCAAGAGATAGCATGCAAGAAAACCCTTACAACCAAGAATCATCCAACGAATTGAAAAATAAAACCATCCAAGAGAAGTCAATGGCCTTTAATGCTCCAGTAAACAAGTATTGCATCCATTTGCACAAAAAAAAGAGAGGTTGAAATTCTACAAGAGGGTCAAAATAGCAGTCCAAAGAGTAATATTATCAAGTGATGAGTTATGTTCAAGTGAAAAATGACTTGCCTCTATTTATAGAGGAAAACCCAAGTCATAGTTTGTTGACGTTACAATTAAATCCATAATTTTAGGCTAAAACCAACATTAGAATGCTTAACTCACATAGGGATTTGTTCGTTTTTCCCACATAGGCTAAAAAATAGCAATACAATGAAATGGAAGCCCCAAAAATTCTTCTCCAAGGTAGCACGTGCGAAAGTAAGCCTCCAAATGCTAGGAAATCAAGATAAGAAGGTGCCATATCATCCCCAAATCAAGATATAATGTAGGGCTTCAAGCCCACAACACCACCAAGTGCACCAAATGTGCCAAACATCCCCTCAAAAGTGTGACGCCATGCTACCCAAGAGGAATGTTTGGGCATAGGAGGGTGATGTCTTCTTCTCTTCATGTTCCCAAGCCTCATGCATGTGCTAGAGACATCATCCAAGATGCAATGTTCATCATCCTAGGCCACCAATGTATGGACCGGAACATCCATCGGTGGTATTGCATGCCCTTATGAAGGTCCAAGTGGCTTAGTCCCTTCACGAATGACTTTAACCAGGCAAGTTCCTGCAAAGAGAAGGAAATATGCCCTTCAAGGGTCCACAAGTCATAGGAATCATGCCAAGTAAGCCACATTTAATAAAATAACCACCCAAACAAGTGCATTAAGTCCGCCATTTTCAAATTAAACAAATTCTCAAAGACCTTGTAAAATTTGCCAACTTTAGGAATGGGAGGGGTGTCATGGTGCCCTATTGGGTAGGTCAATCCCCAAGTCAAGCAATGTTTCCCGAGAATACCCTTTCTAGCGCATGTAATGAATATGAGGTGGATTGGGGGAAGTACTCTTCGGTATGGGGTTCTTGACATATCAGGGACTCATATTGTCTCATTTATGGGTGCCTTTGTGAAGGGTGTGTTGCATCCTTTTGTTTGAAATGCAACATTTTTCCAATCCCTTTATTTGCCTTTCTTTTTTATGGTCTGAACATTGAGTGCTATATGCAATGGAAAGAAAAAGAGCACTGTAATTCCACTTGAAGTTAGAACACATTGAGTTCCATATGCACTATAAATTGAAGGACACAACAACGCCTTCCCCCATCAAGCATGCCATTTTTATTTATTTTCTTCTTAAAGGTCTGTCATTTTTATGGAGAAGCATTTCATGGCTCTCAGGACCTTAGGGCGAGCATCTAGAAGGATAAATTATGGATTTTGACTTTTGCAGTGCTAGCTACAACACCTCTGGGCCTTCAACCCCTTCTTCCCATGAAATGAAGTGTAAGCCCTTCTTGGGGTCAATGAACCCAAAAACCCAAAATATGAGGAAACAAAGGGGAATAAGTGTGGAAAGTGGTAGGTATGAGTGGGAATGGTACGATGACCCTTCAAGGAGACCCCCTAGTAGAAACCCTTTTCCAGAGGGTGACCAAATTACTAGGATACCATCTCAACCACCAAGGTGAAATAGGCAAACGGTATAATTTCCAAGCAAACATTCCATAATAAAGAAAGGACTCTCTGCAACATGCTCGATTGATTAAATTATTATAGTGACACTTTCCATGAGATTGGACTTGTTACCTCATGAAGCAAGACCGTCTGTCCTTTCTGGGCTAGGTTGATGTGGCGAACGCTGCTATGCAGTTGGTGATGAATGGTGATGTGTGGTGGAGAGGAGGGGATATGTCTTCTCAATGTGGGATCAATTGGTCATCTGGCTCTCGACACTCCATGTATGCTACATGAGGACCTCGAGACATCATCTCCTTAATTACCCCTAGAACTGGTGGGTAACATTTGGCTCCTACATGGGGACATGTGCTCGTCATAGAGCACATGAGAACCTCAACATCTCCCGGTATGACTTGTGCCTACACATACTCAAGCAAAACATTAGAGCATCAAAGGGTGGCTACCTCACCCTTTACTCAAATAAGTTAAACTTCAAAAGCTCAAAATTGACAACTACAAGATTTCTTTAAAAGAAAGTTTTTTCCATTTTTCAAAAACTTCTAACTAACATGTAATGATTCAAGCAAATGCGTCACAACAACTATGCATAAATGCAAGAAAAGTAATATGTAAAGCAAAGAATATAAAATGGATGCAACTAATCTACGATGACATGAGCACACAAATGCAAATGCAGAAAAGCAAATGACCTACCTACTTACCTGGGGCCTGAGGCCCGTGGAGATCAGGTCCCGTCTACATAGAGTCAGAGGATAGACCCATCAACTGGTAATGGCATCTTCCTCCCATCCATGGCAGATAAATACTAAGTACCTGTTATCCACATTTTTGGTTATCGGGATGATAACATGATTATGTCATGGTGATAGAAGATCAAACTCTTCATTAAGAACATTTTCCAGAAGAAGGTTACATTTATCATTTTCTCAAAATCATATTTTAAGAAAGGTACGCAGGCTGCTTATATACTCTCCTGCGGAAATCCTTAATTTCTGCATGCTGCATTCAGCTGGACTGCGGACTTTCTGCACTGTGTTAATGATTAGGGTGCGGACATGTTTTTAAAGGAGAAAATGAATAAATTCTCGATTCTTCTAGAAGGAATCTTCTAGAAGGATGAGTTGGAGTTCGAATGGTTGGCAAAGTACTGACTTTCCAGATATCTTGGGA
>ML790871.1:64834-84872 GCA_009831015.1 Picea engelmannii | reverse complement strand
CACACCAATAGCGATGTTCTTCAGGTGTAATAACATTGTTTCTGGTAAATCTGGGTAACCACTTGTGAGACTCTTTAGGCATGTTATTGGGGTACCCAATGATGGTGTCCATATTTAAAACCTCAAAACAAGACACTTTGTAGCAACATAGACCTTAGTCCTTCAGAACTCACCCTTAAAACTCCAAAAACTCCTTTTGTGGACCTTTAGATCCCAAAAAGACTCCCTATCTCCTCGTGTGCACCTCAGATCTCTTCTGCACACCTTAGACTTGATATTCTTGCTTGGATGCTATTCAAATGTGCACATATATACTGCATTTATAGTGTTTATGTGCTCACTTTTAGGATAGACGTATAAAGACTAGCTAGCCTGACCCAAACTTTTTGTCTGGGTTCTCTGACAAAAAAATTCATATCTCCTCATTCCTAAGGAGTTAAAGAGAGTGCCATATACCGTTGGAAAGGTCCTTGAATAATATTTTTAGCCATATAACCTATGCTCCCATTTGAACTAGGTATTTAAAGCAAAAATGCATTCAAAGATATGGTATCCAAACTGAGCATCAAAAATTCAAAAATGATATTTCCAACAATCTCCATATTGCAATCTTTATCTTGGACATCTGTAGTCTCCCCCTGTTTTTGACACCAATGACAACAATATTTCCAACACCCTTGACTTGTATTAGCAAAACAAAGAATTAATAGTGTGACACTATGACAAGCTGTAAGAACACCACACCAAGGTATTACAAGAAATATGAGCAGAGATTAAGAAGACAAATGACAATTACCATGATTCTCTCATGCATGTAGTCAAGTACTTGGCCCAAGACTACAAAATACGAGGAAGGACAACTTCCTAAATCAAACCCCCTCCACCTGATCATAATCGAAGAGGAAAATCCTTAACAAATGCAGTCTTCAAGTTCTTCTCTTTGTTGGTTCTTTCATTACATTTTTTTTTCTAGCTATTATGTCTAACAACCTTAGGAAAAGGCAACAAACCGAGCCTTATTTTGTAAATTTTTTCAATTTCATGGCCTCAGGCCAAGGTAAAAACTCTGAATTTATCAAGCTTCTATGGCGAGAGGCCAAGTAGTTAATAAATACAACTATCATATATAGGCTTTGTTATTGCACAATTTGTACTTGCCCAAAATCAAAAGGCAAGTGAACAATAAATTGGCGTAACATGAGGTTATCCTATCATTATCACCTAAATAAGACACCTCTTTCTCTTTCAGGGTAGAAGCCCACGGGAGACGTCCCCAATGACCTGGGGGTTTGAGAAGGAAAAGGTAATAGTATTAAGAAAGTTCTTCCCCTCTCACAAGTCACTCTGATCAGAAAGTCCCAAAGGTTTTAATAAGATGAAGCAAAGATTTGCTTAAGTGTACCTGCCCAGAACAAGACAACAAGAAAACACTATTTGCAAGTACCAATTGATATTAGTGCTTCATAAAACCTTGGACTTTGAATAAAAACAATAAGCTGATATGAAAGTTGAGGCAACATAAATTTATAACAACAATGTATATATAATGATAGCTTCACAATTACACTTTAAACAAGCTTCAATAATGACCAAAATGATAACCTAAAATTGGCAATATGCTAGTATTTTTCAGAAGCAAAGAAGACAATATAAAATCAGCTTTAACACTTGCTTTTAGAAGCTTTTACTGCTGTCATGTATGGTTGTAGCTTTCTTTTGTAACAACAACAAGATAGTTAGTAAATTAGTATAATCTAAGGTTAGGAATGGTTAACAAAGACTTTGAAGTAGATGGTTTAAAGGTTGTTTTCATCAATCAATCAAATGTAAGGTATGAACTGGTGCCTTTAGGGTAAATGGAGTCGCTTTTGCAACAACAAACTTAGGGGAAATAAATGATAATAAGTGAACTAAAGACAAGAGGGAGGATGGTTGAGGTGTTGGTAACCCAAGGCCTCAATCATCCAAAACCCTAGAAGTAAAACGACTACTAGGAAGTAGGTAACCCTAGGCCCTAGCGGTTTTCCTTCTTCTTTAGGTCAAGCTTGAATTAAATAAAAACTTAATTAAGCAAAGGTACTAGAGTGCTACTAAGGTAGGACTCTAACATATGCTTCAATGAAGGTGTCTTCTAACAAAATCAAGTAGGTGGATAACTATTGAGAGAAGGACAATAACATGTGCTTTTCTCCTAGGGCTTCACACTAACAATTTCATAATCTCATAAATGAAAAGTAAAAGATACCATAACCATTCAAAGAAAGAAGGATTGCAGATTTTCACTTACATTCACCAAGAATAATCTAGTCACAAGCCCTAGTTGAAGACTTTCCACCATGAAAATGCAAAAAAATCACCAATAAAAGCTCCCTCCAAGAGTTGCGCATCACTTAGTTCAGCCAATAAGCCTTAAAAGAGGCCGAATTTCAGACCTCACACTTGTTTGTGTGAAAGATGATGAATAAAAATGAGAGTTTGATCTCTTATTTATACAATACAAATGACCTTTAATTACATTTTAGGTAAAAAAAGGTCGACATGGCCAGTTTACATGAAAAATCTAGTTTTACATAAAATTGACAAATAAAAACCTAAATTCATCTTTTTAGGGCGACGTCATGCCCCTTCTAGTGTGACGTTAACCTCCTTCTTGGAATGCTAGGCCTCCAAAGTGAAACGTTGGGGCTCAAAACCCCTCAAGAACTGCCACATGTGCCAACCAAAGTCGTCCTCATCTTGGATACCTCAATTGGGTGACGTCAAGGCTCTGAATGATGACATCAAGGGCCTTCAAGGGCCAACGTCATGGTGGGAGGGAAAGAACCCCCTGGGTCTAGGCCTGCCAAAGTGCCTTTGGTGGAACGTCCTCCCTTTTCTCTGGTGCAAGCCTTCGATATCTCTCTACCCTTGGCTGGGGTCTCAACATCCATCTGGTGGGATTTTAGCCCTATGGAGATCCAAGCTAATCATCTCCCCATATGTACCTGTCCGTCGCGCATGGTCCTGCAACACCAACAAGTACGCCCTCCATGGGCTCATAAGTCACAAGGATCATAGCAATGTCAATTACATCTAATAATCAATTTACTTAAACATGTGCATAAACCCCCCCTTTTCCTAGACAAGTGCTCAAAGACGTTATGCTATTCTACAAGCAAGGTTTGAAGAGGGTTTCAGGACGTCCTATTGGGTTAATTCTCCTTAGGTGTGGGGTGTTTCCAGGTGAAGACCAATCTAGGTCATGTAAGTGCACGAGGTGGTGTGGGGGATGTTTGGGCAAGAGGTGCAGCGATGACAGGGAAATGTAGGTCTTACTTGTGGGTGCCTTTGAAGAGGGTAAGCTACACCTTGTCATGGATGCAATTGTTTCCTAGCCCATTCAATGCCTTTTTACTTTTTGTCTTATTGTTTTTTCTTTCAAGAGAATAGCTGGGGGACACTGCCCTGGCGTGGTGACCAGTGGTGACAACGTTACCCACAAGTAGTTCACGGAGATGAGAACGCTGGCTCGTGATGAGACCCCCTTTCTCTTGGCTATGCCACCAAGAGCCACTACCCTGGTGTGGTAACCAGATAAATAGTAGTGCCATACCACTACATGCCCATGGACCTAATTGGCTGACTCGTGGCGAGACCCCCTATCCACCGATTAGGTCTTGAGTTTTATCTTATTTTATGGGTCCCCCTTTTTCTTGTCGAGAAGCCTTTTATTGCTTTCTCGGGGATCCCTGGGCGAAGCATCTCAAGGTTTGATCTCTGGCTTTAAACTTTTGCTAGCTACTTTTACCCTCTGGGCCTTTAGCCCCTTCTTCCCACAAGGCAAGGTACAACCCTTACTAGCTTGACAAACTCAATGCCCAAACCAATGTAGGGGATAAATGAGAGGGAAGATGATGAAACATGATAAATATGGAAGGAATGGACGATGACCTTTCATAAACCCACCCAGTGGCAACTCACTCCTAAGGGAACCAACTTGCTAGGGCATTCTGTCATCCCCCCCAGGTATGGACAAGTTAAAAGGCATAATGTCTAAGGAAATGTCATGAAGCAAAAGAGAATTAAATGCACATATTCAAATGTTTTGAGATTCAGAGTGACACATACCATGATACCCAGACTCATTACCTCATGGAGCAAGACCCACTGCTACTTCAGAACTAGGCTGCTGAGATGAATGCTGCTGCTGCTAACAGAATGGAGGCGGTGAAGAAGAAGGATGAGCCCTCCAGGGCCAAACTCAAGTCAATATGGCTCTCAATACTCCATGTTGAGGACATGTGAGCCTCAAGGCATAATCTCCTTAGTTAACCCTAAGATAGAGGATAACATGCTTCTAGACCTAGTTTTAGATATGATTTTCCTTACAATAATCCATATTTATAGCTAATTTTTTAAGTTCAAAATAAGGTCAGATTTTATAACTCTATTTTGTTCTTTGTAATATAATAATCTCCATGCTTACTTTAAAAAAAATTCTTATAAATTTAGATTTAATATTTTATAAACATTAAGAAAAACAATTATATAGGGTGCTTACAAGGAAGTAGTCAAGCAACTATGTGGCGGAAATGGCGGGAATCCCTTTATCATATGTCAATTTCAATTATATATTAAAATATCTGGTTATGAATTTAGATTTAATTTTTATACATTTTAAATCTTTAAATAAAATCAACCTCATCGGGAATAATGGAAAGTGGACCGGAAATTCAGATCAAATCATATCAGTTTTTACGCTACAGTTCCTAAAAAAACACGCGTTAGGCCATAATCTCTACGATGGCAACTTACTCTCGAGGGAGGTTCCAGAAAAACACACGTTAGGCCATATCCTCTACGATGGCAAATTTATCTATGTTGTAAAATTTTAACCGAATGGATTGTTGAGTGCAGAAGCCAGAAGTCCATAGAGTTGGAATCGGGGAGGATGAAATACGTGCTGGTGTCTGGTGGAGTGGTCAGTGGGCTGGGCAAGGGAGTCACAGCTTCCGGCATCGGCGTGGTGTTGAAGGCATGTGGACTTCGTGTTACCTCCATTAAAATCGGTAATGCCTTCACCCATCATTCTTCCTTTCTCTATGTATAATACTTAGGATTTCTATTATCTCAATTCATCATTTAATGTGGGTGTTTGATGAATTTTGCAGATCCATATTTGAACACAGATGCAGGGACCATGTCTCCCTTTGAGCATGGAGAAGTTTTTGTTCTTGATGATGGTGGCGAGGTTAGCATGTTCATCATTATCTTCTTACACATATGGGTTTTGTAAATATGGCATGTATTAGCTGGTGTTTGGGTCTGGACACACACATAAAATTCTGATTAGATTGAGTTTCTATAGAAACCAGTTGTCAGTTCATAATGTTTTATGATTTTCCATCACTAATTTTATCATAAACCTGGTTATTGACATCGTGCTCTGTATAAGAACCCACTAAGAGATTTTGAGACATTTCTTATCTAAGGGAGCGCAGAGGCGACTATATACCTGAGTAATCTAAACGATGCTAGTGTTGCCCTTAATTCATTTAGTGAAATCATGCTAATGGCGGATTGAACAAAAAAGCTTATACAGTCCAAGGATTAGCCCTCATTATGGGATTCCTATTTTTCATTATTGTATTTGTCAACAGGAAGAAGTGGCCATCACCATATAAGAGGTTCTTCATCAAGGTAATTATTTAGTATTGTTTGTATTGAAACCCATTGGTCGGCGGAAACAGTTTTAGTTTCTGTTCATGTTCAATGTAGTCATATGCTTTGCATAAAAGTCCAAACTCAAAGAGGAAAGTATTTGACGGCTCACTTCCTTTTTGGGTAAATTTTGGAAGCTCTACATGACCTTTCATTTGAATAAAATTTAAGGAAGAAAAAGCAAGGCAAGCAAAGGAGCTCAATCTTCAGATTCGGGGACTTCCAAAGCCCACCAATCTCTTATACTGTCCATTCTTTTATACTGTATACATAAGATTTGGACCTAAAGGACATCCCTCTTGACACGGCTTGGATGACTTTGGATAGTACACTTATCATTCGATTCCTGTTAGTTGAGGAATGTTTGTGATCTTTTGTATCTTTTACTCTGCTCTCTTTTGCTCTACCTCTCTATATCTCGTTTGAGTATCTATTTTCCAGCAATTTGACCATTTAATCAGCTTATTTTGGCACAAATTTTGAAGCAATTTGAGAGCACTTTTCAGCACATTTGGCAAAGTATTTTTTAGCTTTTTGATAAGCATCTTGGCACTATTGTGAAGCATTTCTGCATTATTGTAGCACAAGTTCTGCACTAGTATCAGTCAGAGCATGTTTTAATAGATAAACTGAATGGTAGAACCACTCTTTGTGGAGGAAGGTTCGAAATGAGTTGAATAGTGAGGACCTTTGGGTGAGAAGTTAGAACAATGTTACAAATATCGTTTTGGGGAATATATTACCTGTTAGTTTTGGGTGCTTCAAACTTGTTCTCCATTCTTCTTTAGCTGCATGAGCACGTAGTGTGTGAGGAACGCTTTGCTTGGAGGGAGAGCGGTTCATGGGAGAGAGTCTCAATGATGGGTGTTTTGACTAATGGGCCTTTTTCATCTATTGTTGACACATAAATGTGCAGTTATTTGGGGATGCTTGGCTAGGAGGGTCGTTGTGTACCTAATCACAACATAGGTAATATCTTTGTAATAAGGTCATGTGTGTACAAAGGCCTCCTTTTTATAATAAAGGCATAGACATGTGACAAAAGGTTAGGGTTAGGGTTTATGCATCGTATCGTTATAAATAGGTTTTTCCCCCCTGTCTTTTGTATCTCATTATCTATTATCAATATAACAACCAACTTCAAGCTGTTACTCATGGAGATGTCTTCTTCCATTTATCTAGATTAGCAGGTGCTATCCAACCTTTGGGTGTGCACGGGTCCCCATTGTTATTGTTTATGTTCATTTTTTTCTAGTTTATGTAAGTTGTGTCCCATTTGGTGTTTAGGATGCAAAAAGGGGGTATATGTTGCATGAAAATACGTGGAGTGGGTGAGTTGGCACATGTGGGCATGTGCATACCCACCTTAGCATGTGTGGGATGCCCTACTTGGGATTTTGTTTGAAGAAGTGTGCCAGGCACGAATGGTTGTGTAACGACATACTTGCTTGACACTTAAAGGTACTTGACTAGGTGGGTGCTTGATCTAGGCATTCATACTTGGGTATGGCACACATCTTGTGAAGTTGGTGGGCACAAGTGTGGTAGACATGAGCGCACTTGTTTTGGGAGGAGCTCTAGACATGTGGAAGATGGGTGCTTGGCACATGGAATAAGTAACCACCTTGGCATGTAGCTCGAGGAGGAGTGCTAGGCATCAAGAGGTAGGGTGCTAGGCCCTAGGGGCGCTGTAACCACTTGGCACACAGATAGAAGAGGAGCGCTGGGCATGAGGGCCATCTTGCTCAAAGGGTGCACCATCTCGGGGTTGAGATGACCCTCCTGTTGACAAGTTGACACCTTAATTAAAGGAGCACTCCATTTGGAGTTTGTCTTGTTGACTTAGCATAACATGCTTGTTGGCCTCCCTCTCCCTTAGTCTATAAAAGGGAAGGAGAGCGCTTAGCTTAGATATAGTTGTTGTAGTCATTGTCATTTTGATAATGAATCTTAGAGTAGATTAGTTGGTGTGCTGCTAGCTGGTTGTGGAGATCTAAGGGTTACTTGATGAGCTTAGTGATATTCTTTCTTGGATAATGGAATTCTAGGGTCTGCAAGTGATTAGCATGTGGTGCCCTAGCTAGGGTTTGGGATGCATGTATGAAGCCTTGCTTGGGATGAGTTGTAAAGACTTTGCATTTTCCGGCTCAGGATGAGCTGATATATTGTATTGTAATCTTCTTTCATGTGATAGAAAGAATTGAGTTTGCTGTCCCAATTTATGCTGCAGATCTGATCTTTTAGATTTGAATTTTTGGGTCTTTTGTGTTAATTTGTTATGCATATTTGATGAACAGCTAGGCTGAATACCAAAACTGATTTAGCATGCTCTTTTTGTTATTTCAGATTTGATTAGTTGCTGATTTTCGCTGATTTGTTTTTCAGATCAAGTTTTAAGTTAGATCTTTCCTTATAGGCTGCCGAAATGTTTTAACAGTTGTATAATTGTGGTGTCTACATCATGAAGATTGCCTACAGCTGGTTGTTGTTGCAGATTTGAAGTCGCTGCAGGTGTTTCCGGTGAAATAAGATTCAGCAGTAGGGCTGAAACTTCTATGGTGCAGATCCGTGGCATTTTATGAGGTGAAATTTTTATTGTTACACAAATTTCAACATAGCTGAGGTTCTAGAAAGAAAATTACCGTAAGTATCTGGGAAAATATTGGAAAATATCAGCAAGGATAAACTTGGACTTGAAAAACTTAGAAATATTGGCAACTTAAAAAACTAGGAAAAAATTGGCAAAAATCGGGAGAAATTGGAGATATTTGCAACACTGGATGAGAAGAAACCAGCAGGAGATGCCACTGCGTTCCCTGCCTAAAACAGAAAGAACAAGAGGACATGAATCATCATTGTGAATTCAGCATGACAGTTTATGAATTCACATTTCAGAGCATGTGGTGTGTGTGGGACATGCTGAAAACTCTTATGGGACAACATGACGTACAAGATTTCTATTTTTGAAGAATCTGTTAGAATTAAGAAAACAGTGATATCTTTTTATTTCTGTTCTCTAAAACAAATGTAGATCAGCATATTAAAACAATGAATTAACCAGATTTAATTATAGACAGCAAGATCTGAACATCTAAAAATAAATCTGAACATAAACTAAATTTCTGAGTGAAAAGACAAACTTCAAGCTTACCTCCTGATCTATGAAAAAGTACCTGTCACATGTGTGGATGTTCACCTTTAGAATATGCTTAGAAATTGTTTTAGGTTCATAGATCAAACCTCTAGGGTTTGATCTCTGTCGTATGGATTGAAAGGACAGTTTTGCCAAAGTATAGACCATAAAAGGGGTGCTGTTCACAGCTCCAGATAGCAACAGCAAGTACACCACAAGTTGAGACAGCAATAGAACCACACAAGGCAACAGCAAGTACACCACAAGAAGCAGCAATACCCTCCACAAACTGAGACAATAAAACCCTCCACAGAAGCAGGGATAAACCCCAACACAATGGACAGCAAGTAGTAGAAGCATGCAGCAGCTAGGAGGAGAGCCTGCAGTCTTCACACAACAAGGAGACAAAGCTGGACAGCAAGTAGAAAACCCTCAGCTCAACATGCGGCAGCCAGGAGGAGAGGCTGTGGCCTTCACACAGCAAGGAGACAATCCAGAATAGGGGCCACGGCACCTGTACTCAGGTCTGTGGCCCTAAAGGGCAGATCCGGCACCCTAAGGGAGGCAACTCAAGCTCCTCAGTCTTTGTTTACAGATCCAGCAGCTAATGGAAACACCTCAACTCAGATGGACAGATCTGGTAGCATATGAGAGGCACCTCAACATCTCATACATCAGCAAACTATCAAGAAGGAGCTCCAAACAAAAATACCTCAGATCAGAAACTGAAAAATCAAAGGAGAGGCTGCACCAACAAACAAAACTCAGATCTGAAACGATAGTCCAAAGAGGAGGCCGCACCATCATCAAGAGAGAACAACTGAGGTAGCCGCAGCAACAAGGAGAGTGAGGAGTGAGTGTAATAGAATGCTAGGGGGCAGGGTCTTATTTATAGTTAGGGGGAGGGGTTAGGGCAATTAAAAATTATAATTAAATATTGACTTTTAATTAATATAAATATTAATTAAAACGTCAATTAATATTAATATTAATATTAATTATAAAACCCTAAACACATAAAATCCCAATCACATAACATAAAACCCTAATCACATAAAGTAAAACCCCAATCACATAAAACAAGAGTAAAACAAAACAACAAGGGGGTACTTGTTAGGACAAAGTCAAAGGGGGGTTCATAATGGAAAAACATGTTCACATGAGTCTCATAGTGACCTATAAACTTTATCATCACTGCATAAGAGGGTACATCAACAATGTGGTCATGTCCATCTTCATAGGCACTCCTAGGTCTCATGGACCATCTCGGGAGAGAGGAAGAGGATCACACATCAACACATCTTGGTATTACACCAAGATCTACTTGGTCAAAAACTAGTTTTCCCCAGAACACACCTGGGGGCCCTAGAACACATCTAGGGTCTTATCCACCAAGGTACAAGATCAAGGATCAACCCATGCATTAAACAAGGGTTCCCTGGAACACATTCAGGGGCCCTAGACACATCTAGGGACTTATACCAACCACCAAGGAACACATCCAAGGATCAATCCAGGCACTGAGCAAGGATTCCTTGGAACACAACCAGGGGCCCTAGACACATCTAGGGACTTATATCAACCACCAAGGAACATATCCAAGGATCAATCCAAGCACCGAGCAAGGATTCCCTGGACCACATCCAGGGGCCCTAGAAACATCTAGGGACTTATTGCTTGGTCCAAGACCAAGAACCCTAGTCATATACTAAGGGCCCTCACTAGGGTCTTTTGCCATGGCTCTTACTGTTTGGTCTCATACCAAGAAACCCCAGGAGTGTGTTGGGGACCCTAGCACACTGTAATGTCCCTTTCCAAATAGGAGTTCCATAGAGGAGGCTTAATGGTCTAAACCGCCCCGTTAGACTATAGCCAGGGCCAGAAAAGGGGTAAACATGGTTACTAGAGGTCACTCCAGTCAAAGGTGTTATGTTCGGAAAGTGACCTGGAGCTAAAAATGGTTAAACGCGCTTTTAAGTTATTATGAGCTAAAAATAGAATAGATGAGCTAAAATTAGAAGTCAACAGTGAATTAGGGTTTTGGAAAGCTATAAGAGAAGAGTTAGTGACCTAATTCGTTATTATGCAGATTATGACTTGTCATTGAGGAGAGAGGCGCATCTCAGGAGAGATAGTTCAGTGGATTCCAGGAGGAAGACACTAGTTGGCTGATTTCGGTGTTGAGAGACACACCCTAGTCACCGAGAAGATCACATAGGTCTTCCATCATTCTTCAGTAGCAGTTACGCAGGGTCCAACAGCAAGGGCACACTTATCTAGGGTGAGGGCACAACTTCTGAGGAGGTTCAAGGAATCGATTTGTCCAATCCAGGGACAATTCCGAGATTTCCCTCCGACCCATTTGAGAGGAAAGCAAGGCGCATCTTTTGCCTGGTTCCTCGCTAGATTCCGACGGAGGAATCATCTAGGTGCATTTTCCAGACTTGGAAGTGCGACACTTTTGGCGGATACATTCAGGGTTCCCGAGCGAGCATCAGGCCATATTCAGGGAAACCCTTCTGACCCATTTCCCAGTAGACCAAGGCGGTCATTTTGAGTCACATCTCAGTCGATTTCGACGGTGGAATCACTAGGGCGCATTTTTGCCAGTGAGAGAGGGGTGCATTCCCCTAGGGGGATCCATCTGGGGTCCAAACCCATCAACAAATGGGTCCGACAGTTACCAGGATTGAGAACTAGAGCAGGGCACACCATTTGGGACAGTTTCCAGGCCATTCCGAGAGGTATAACCGCCAGGGCGAACTTTCCAGACTTCTAGCAGTTACCGTACGAGCTGCCATAGTTCCAGCTCATCCATTGATCCCGCAGTGCTCATCTATTATCGGGTATTATCATTTAGTTTGCTTATTGTATTTCGGCTAAGATCCTTTTGTCTTTTGATCTAGCCGAGTGATTCATTTTATTTAGCCGCATTCGACCTTTGTACTCCACAGAGATATCATAATATAAACTTTGCAGTCCTTTGTCGCATTTGTTATTTGTATGATCATTTGTATGCTGTAAACGATTAATCCTACACACACATTAGCAACGTTTCCTAGACTAGCCAAGTCAGGAATATTACAGTGGTATCGGAGCTTTAGTCTTGCCAGCCTGTGACTAAAGACGATGAGTGCAGCAGAAGACCCAGAGGGACGTGAACACGTAGGTGACGAATATGTCACTTACGACAGGCGTAGGGGAAGAAGGTCTAGTGTTGAATTTAAAGCAGCTGCAAGAGCCATTCTCTGGGAGGATGGCACAGACCCTAGCCAAGATCTAGGGCCCCCAGTGCACTCTTGGGGTTCTTGGTCTGGGACCAAACAGTCAGTGCCATGGCAAAAGACCCTTGTTAGGGCCCCCAGTATACGACTGGGGTTCTTGGTCTGGGACCAAGCAGTAAAGATCCCTGAGAGGGCCCCCAGTATATGACTGGGGTTCTTGGTCTGGGACCAAGCAGTTAAAGTCCCTAGATATGTCTAGGGCCCCTGGACATGTTCCAGGGTACCCATGTCTGGGACATGGGTTGATCCTTGGTCTTGTACCTTGGTGGATAAGACCCTAGAGATGTTCTAGGGCCACCTGGTTTTTGATCAGGTGTTTGTTGGTATATGACCCTCTTTGAAGGCGGGCATGACCACATGAGGGATGTATCCCATATGCAGTGATGATAAAGTTGAAAAGGTCACCTTGAAAATGAATGGACAAGTATTGCCACCAAGTCACCCTTCCTAAACCCCCCTTCACCCTGGCTTATGTTTATTTGGGGTTTTGTTTTTGCTTTAGGGGTTAATGTGAAAATATTAATTAATTGTTTTAATTATAACATGCTTAATTAATATTTATATTAATTAAACATGTTATTTTTAATTATTATTTTTATTTAACCTACCCTAGCCTAAAGTATAAATAGAGTCCTACCCCTCTATTCTAAAATACACTTTCATATTCTCTTGCAATAGTGAGCAGATCTCTTCTTGTGTGTTGCGACCCCTCTTGTAATAGTTGCTGAAGTCCTTTCTTGTGGTGGTTAGGCCCTCCTATACTAGCCAACGTTTCAGTTTTGGTGACTAGCTGTCGTCACCTTCTTCTAGTGCTGATTTGTTGCTGCAAATCCAGGGCTGTTAGCTGTGTATACCTGTGTGTTGAGGAGTGTAACTGTTGTCCTCTCCTACAACAAGTCTAGACCCCTCCAAGAAGCTGCCGTCACCTTCTTCTAGTGCTGATTTATTGTTGCAAATCCAGGGTTGTTAGCTGTGTATACATGTGTGCTGAGGAGTGTAACTGCCGTCCTCTCCTACAACAAGTCTAGACCCCTCCAAGAAGTTGCCGTCACCTTCTTCTAGTGCTGATTTGTTTGAGCTGTGGCCTCTTTACCTCAGATCTGGTTCCTTGCAGTGAGCTGTGGCCTCCTAACCTCAGTTCTGGTTTCCTTGCAGTGAACCATGGCCTCTCTACCACAAATCTGGCCCCTAACTTTGAGCCGCGACCCCTCTAGGCTACTCATCTAACCTCTGCTATCTCCTCTTTGATGGGGTTTGGGCCTTTGGAATTTCTGTGTGTGTAAGGGTTTAATCACATAAATTTCTGTGTGGTGTTTTAAGTGGTTTCTCCTCATGGTGGCAAGTAAGTCTTTTCTCTTTTGGAAAGAGATCTAACCTATATGGTAGATCTATGATCTTGAACTTTCTCTGAGCATAATTACAAGTGGCTTTACATCTCTTGTGTGTGGCATGGACTCCTACAGAGGTAAGACAACAAGGTAAGTGACCTATTTCAGTTTACCATTATCTAGATCTGTTGTTCCTTGTTTATGAAGTTGTTTAAATATTATAGGTTGCTCATTATCAGATCTGGATATTGGTTTGAGTTTTGATCTGTATAGATCTATATCAGCATTGTAGATTAGATCTGAATACCGTTGATTAATCTAGATCTACTTCTATGATCTTGTCTTTGGATCTCAGTTAAATCTAACTTTGCTAACTTAGATCTGAGTGACTGCACCCACTCAGAGATTTGTTTACAAACTCAAATCAAATTGTTGTTTCTCTGTTCAGATTTTTTAAGCAGTATTGTATTTGTTTACTGTTCTGAGGATGAGACTTAGTTGTTATTCTAACTGAAAATTGAAAAGACATTTCTGTTCTGCATTACTTCTCTAATTCTAACATGGAATCAGAGCTTAGGGTGTAGGATATAATCTTGAGCCTGCACAGATCCACTAGTTAGGGTTGTTTTGCAGAGATCAACAACATCTAAACTAATTCAGATCCAAGCATGGCCTCCAAATCAGTGAAAGTTGAAGACGGACTTATAGGGGCCTCCAACTTCAATGCTTGGAAATCCAGGATAGTAAACATTCTTGAAGAGAATGATCTAGAAGAGCTGATTACTAGGGTTATTGAAGAACCCACTTCAAACACAGCGAGGACAACATACAGGAAGAAACAAGCCAAGGCTAAGAGAATCATTTTTGATTCTGTTAAGGACAACATGATTCCAATCATTGGTCACCTAAGGATTGCCAAAGAATGTTTTGATGCTTTGGCAAACCTCTATGAAAAGAAGGCACCAACTCAGAAAAGAATATTGAAGAAACAACTACGTACTTTGAGAATGGGTAAAGATGATTCAGTTGCTACCTTATTTTCCAAAATTGCTTAAACTAAAGATCAACTTATTGCAATAGGAGTTCCTGTAGATGATGATGACCTTGTGCAAACTGCTTTTGATGGACTTCCTGAGTCATAGGGAGTTTTTCTTGCATCTGTAAATGGAAGAGAAGTCCAACATGTTATCCCCACTTTTTATGGATAACTAGGAGATCATGTCTCGAGGCCCACAGGTCTTAGACATGGAGTACCGAGAGCAGGATTGACCCGAGCATGGCCCTGGAGGGCCCACCTTTTCTTCATTCATCATCATTGTCTTGTCAGCAGCAGCAACATCCATCACCATTGGCTTGATCCTGTATCAGAAGAGGTTCTTGCTCCATGAGGTAATTGGTCCAGGTATCATGGTATGTGTCACTTTTGATCATTGAAACCTTTAAATATATGCATCGGATTCCTTTTATCTCTAACAAATGCTTGGATCTTACATTAGCCCACTTGACCATGCTTGGGGAAATTGACAGAATGCCCTAGCAAGCCTGTGCCCATAGGTCTTGGTTTGCCACTGGGGGAATTTCTGAAAAGCCATCGTCCGCTTCCATCATAGCACCACTGTTTCATCTTATCTCCCGCTCATTTATCCCATTCCCCTTGTCCGGGCATTGGGTTGATCTATTTATAGGATTGCACCTTATCTCATGGGAAGAAGGGGCTGAAGGCCCAGAAGGTAAAAGCAACTGGTAAAAGACAAAAGCCTAGAAATAAAACCTCGAGATGCTTTGCCCAGGGATCCCTGAGAAGGCAGTAAAAAGCCTCTCAGCAAGAAACAAGAGGGACCCAAAAAATAACAAAACAAGACCTACTCAGAGGATAGGGGGTCTCATCACGAGCCAGCCTATTAGGTCTTGTTATCCCCGCCTTTTAGGGATAGCTAGGAGATCATGTCTCGAGGCCCGCAGGTCCTAGACATGGAGTACCGAGAGCAGGATTGACCTGAGCATGGCCTTGGAGGGCCCATCCTTTTCTTCTTCCATCAGCTTTGTCTTGTCAGCAGCAGCAACATCCATCACCATCGACTTGGTCCTGTATTAGAAGAGGTTCTTGCTCCATGAGGTAATTGGTTCAGGTATCATGGTATGTGTCACTTTTGATCATTAAAGCCTTTAAATATATGCATCTGATTCCTTTTATCTCTAATAACTGCTAGGATCTTACATTTGCCCACTTGACCATGCTTGGGAGAATTGACAGGGTGCCCTAGCAAGCCTGTACCCATAGGTTTTGGTTTGCCACTGGGGGAATTTCTGAAAAGCCATCGTTCGCTCCTATCATAACACCACTGTTTCATCTTATCTCTCGCTCATTTATCCCACTCCCCTTGTTCGGGCATTGGGTTGACCTATTTACAGGATTGCACCTTATCTCGTGGGAAGAAGGGGCTAAAGGCCCAGAAGGTAAAAGCAGCTGGTAAAAGACAAAAGCCTAGAAACAAAACCTCGATATGCTTCGCCTAGGGATCCCCGAGAAGGCAGTAAAAAGCCTCTCATCAAGAAACAAGAGGGACCCGGAAAATAACAAAACAAGACCTACTCAGAGGATAGGGGGTCTCATCACGAGCCAACCTATTAGGTCCATGGGTACCTAACAGTATGACATTGCCACCATCTGGTTACCACGCCAGGGCAGTGACCTTTGGTTGCTTGGCCAAGGGAAAGGGGGTCTCATCACGAGCCAACCTTCTCATCTCTGTGAAAGTACTTGTGGGTAACGCTGTCAGCTCTGGTCACCATGCCAAGGCAGTGTCCCTTGGTTAGTTCTTGAACAAAAAAAAAGCAAATAAAAGAATAAAACAAGAATAAAAAGAGTAAAGGTAAGAATGGGCTTGGAAAAAATGCATCCATGACAGGTACAACTCGCCTTCTACAAAGGCACTCACAGGTAACACTTATGCATCCTTGGCCCTCACTGCACCTCATGTTTGGACATCCCCTAACCACATCACCTCACTTACATGGCTCAGATGAGATCTTCCTGGAAACTTTCCTTTTCTTGTGGACACTAGCCTAATAGGACGCCTTGGCCTTTTCTCCAATCTTGTATTGCAGGTTTTTGTAATGTCTTGGAGCTATTGACTGATGTATTAGGGGTTTTATGCATATGTTTAATAATATTAATGATGAGATGTGATTGACATTGCTATGATCCCTGTCACTAATGAGCCCATGGAGGGCGTAGTTTTGATGTGTAGGACCATGCCCGACGGACAGGAACCATTTGGACCGGTATGCATGGGGAGATGACCAGTTCGGACCTCCATGGGGCTGAAGAGCCCACCAGGTGGATGCTAAAACCCCATCAGGGGGCAAAGACAGGATGGAGATGGATCAGGGCCTTTGCACCAGAGAAAAAGAGGACGTTCCATCAGGGGCACTTTGGCTGAGCTGGACCTAGGGGGATTGACCCACTTGTAGTGGAACGTTGGCTCTAGATGACCCAGGACGTCACCAGGAGGCTTATGGCGTCATCATGAGCGTATGGCAGATGGACAGGGTGGTTGGCACGTGTGGCAGTTTAGAGTTGCCCAAGGAGGGTTAACGTTTTGCTTCTGGATGTTGCACTGGCCCTAGAAAGGGCTAACGTCTCCCTCAGAGGGGCTTGACGTCTCACCTTTTGCTTGATTAGGGTTTTACTTAGCATTTAATGTAAAAACAATATAATTTTGACATTGTGACCTTGTCGGCCTTTTTATGACCTAAAAAGTAAATTAGGTCATTGATACACTATATATTGAGGGTTTTCACTCTCATTTTATCATCACAAATTGACTCGCTCATAGTGAGGTGTGATTTTTAGCGCCCTATTGGGGTTTTTGGCTGAACTAAATGATGCCCACTTGTTGAAGGAAGAGATTTTTTGGCATTTATGGTGTTTCTCTTGAAGGAAGGTGTTACAACTAGGGTTTGCATGGTTATTTCTTCATGAATTGTAAGTGTTTCTTCTGCAAAACTTCTTATTGAATGGTTGTAGTTTAAATTCCTTGCATATTGCCTATAAATTTGCTGAATCAAAATCCTAGGTGACAAGCACACAAGTAGGTCCTTGTCTCATGTCCCCTGATAGAGAAACCTTCAACCATTGAAAGAGAGGAAGAGAGCCTAGCCGTAGCTACACTCCTTGTTTCTCTTTCCCCTATGCTAGCCGTACCTTTTAAAACCCAAGAGGAGGAAGACGTCCCAGGCCTAGGTTATCTACACTTAGGGTCGTTTTTCCTTTAGGGTTTGATGAAAGAGCCTTGCTGTAGCAACACTCTCCCTCATTAAGTCCTCTTGTCTTGATTTTGTGCTTCATCTGAGCTAGCCGTTTGCCGGGAAGGAGGAGAGAGCACGAGGCCTTGCTTTTGCAACACCGGAGTGAGCCTCTCTCCCCTAGGGTTCTGTCTTTGAGGCCTTGCTTTAGCAACACTTTGAAACTTTTCCTTCTAGTCCTTTGAAATCTCATCTCCTTCAACCTGTGCATCCTTCACTTATTGACTCCATTCTACCCTAAGGCACTGATCCCAAGACCTCTAGCGTTGAAGTAAGACTTTGATCCAAACACTCTCAAAACTTGAATTTAAAACCCTAACTGCACTAACCCTAAGTTGCTGACGTCATTCTTGGTTATTTCATCTCAATGCAACAACGTTTTATTTTATGAGCAATTGAATGGTTGTTGAAGGCATTAATTGAGTTAAGAAGTGATTTGTTGTATTGAATGCTGTATCATTCTAGTATTTATTGGTGAAGTGACATTACTGCTATTGCTATTTTGTAAACATTGACTTCGTCAACATTTACTTTTAAACTGCTCATTTTGAATACCAGATAGTCTTTAATATATATGAAGTACTAATCAAAGATTGCACGTATCAGTTTCCTTGTTGTATTGTCTCAAGCAGGTGCTTTTCTTTTCTTTGGTTATATCTTATTATTGGCTGTTTAGTCGGGACTATCTGATTGGCGGTGATCTGTGAAAGGGGAATTTGTCCTTGTCCTTTTATCCTTTGCCCTTTCAAAACTCCAGGTCACCGGGGACGTCTCCCCTGGGCCTAGCCTCCCTAAAGAGAAAGAGCCTTCCCATCGCGGTGACATTGGGTGGGATAGGTTCCTGTTACGCTAGTTTGGCCCTCTACCTTATAGCCTTTTATCTTAGCTACAAACCGTGCGATAACAGGTCCATGGGTACCTAACAATATGACATTGCCACCATCTGGTTACCATGCCAGGGCAGTGACCTTTGGTTGCATGGCCAAGGGAAAGGGGGTCTCATCACGAGCCAACTTTCTCATCTCTGTGAAAGTACTTGTGGGTAACGCTGTCAGCTCTGGTCACCATGCCAAGGCAGTGTCCCCTGGTTAGTTCTTGAACAAAAAAAAGTAAATAAAAGAATAAAACAAGAATAAAAAGAATAAAGGCAATAATGGGCTTGGAAAAAGTGCATCCATGACAGGTACAACTCGCCTTCTACAAAGACACCCACAGGTAACACTTATGCATCCTTGGCCCTCACTACACCCACATGTGTGGACATCCCTTAGCCACATCACCTCACTTACATGGCTTGGATGAGGTCTTTCTAGAAACTTTCATTTTCTTGTGGACAATAGCCCAATAGGATGCCTTGACCTTTTCTCCAATCTTGTATCGCAGGTTTTTGTAATGTCTTTGAGCTATTGACTGATGTATTAGGGGTTTTATGCATATGTTTAATAAAATTGATGATGAGATGTGATTGACATTGCTATGATCCCTGTGACTGATGAGCCCATGGAGGGCGTAGCTTTTGATGTGCAGGACCATGCCCAACGGACAGGTACCATTTGGACCGGTACACATGGGGAGATGACCAGTTTGGACCTCCGTGGGGCTGAAGAGCCCACCAGATGGATGCTGAGACCCCATCAGGGGGTAGAGACAGGACAGAGTTTGATCAGGGGTTTTGCACCTGAGAGGAAGAGGGCGTTCCACCAGAGACACTCTGACAGAACTAGACCTAGGGGGAATGACCCCTTTTCAGTGGAACGCTAGCCTTGGAAGGCTCAGGATGTTCCCATCTTCACCATGACGTCATCCAGCTTCATGGACGCTTTTGGAGGCAGGCTGGGTAGCAGTGGCACGTGTGGCATGTTGGAAAAGCCCCTGGAGGGCTAACATTTTGCTTCTGGAT
Organism: Picea engelmannii; assembly: GCA_009831015.1. Lineage (NCBI taxonomy): Eukaryota > Viridiplantae > Streptophyta > Pinopsida > Pinales > Pinaceae > Picea > Picea engelmannii. Next base: position 65,219 of record ML790871.1, on the reverse strand, counting down.
GCTGCATTGGCCCTAGAAAGGGATAACGTCCCCCTTAGAGGGGCTTGACGTCTCACCTTTTGCTTGATTAGGGTTTACTTAGCATTGAATGTAAAAACAATATTATTTTGGTATTATGGCCTTGTCGGCCTTTTTATGACCTAAAAAGTAAATTAGGTCATTAATACACTATATATTGAGGGTTTTCACTCTCATTTTAACATAACAAATTACTCACTCATTGTGAGGTCTGATTTTTAGCACCCTATTTGGGTTATTGGCTGATTTAAGGAAGGCACACTTGTTGAAGGAAGAGATTTTTGGCATTCTATGGTGTTTTTCTTGAAGGAAGGTGTTACAACTAGGGTTTGCATGATTATTTCTTGATGAATTGTAAGTATTTTTC
>ML790870.1:330518-372853 GCA_009831015.1 Picea engelmannii | reverse complement strand
CACTGGTGTACTGTGCATGTGTGTGATTGTTTATTTATTACTGCTCATTATTGGATAATAATTCTACATTGATATAACATTTGAAGAAAAAGGATTATAATTACGTTATTACTGATTCAACCCCCCTCTCAGTAATCCAACAATGATGGTTTAAATTTTCTATCAATTCCTCATGAGAAAACACATCTTTCCATACAGTTATAATCCATGTCCCAAACCTAAAAGGTCTACAAATTTAAATGTAAACTTCACTACTCAAAAATAGGGTAAATGGAAGCCAAAATTATAAAAAATGCACTCCTAGGGCCAAAACATTTATAATGGTTTATGTATCCTTATTAAACTATATTATACCTATATATCCATGCAAGATAGCTAACTAAGCTAGTGATACTCTTGCATCATCATTTATGTATAATTTGGCACCTCAATATGCACCAAGAGTTGTGGTCCAAGCTAATATAAAGGTGTGGCACATCATGGGTCATCATTTCCAAGTATCAGATCATCAAGGGAGTGCATATATAGGCCTTGGAATGCATGTATCCAAATTTTATTCCCCACTCCTTGTATTCTATGCTCTTCTCTCTCTATCTTTCTTGGACTTATGCATAAACTTTCTCAACATACTCTAGAAATAATTTTACATCATTGTTCCTATGTATGCCAATTAGAAAATCAACCAATGTTTCCACTCTTGAATTTTCTCCATATAAAATATTGAAAGGTGAAATTTCTATCGACATATTCAAAAAGATATTATAAGTAAACTTTGTTGTTCCAAAACTTGATCTCGCATTTTTGGCTTATCTATATCTAAACATATTTGATCTATAAACTGTTGTGGATATTCCACTGGAACATTTTGTCATAGTAGATCTAATAAAATACTAAAATATTTATCATTAAGGTTAATTTCCTTTAGATCTCTAGAATATTTAGTTACTGATAAAATAGATAAAATGAAGAAAAATAGAGAACAGTGAAACACATTCACACCATCCACAAATAAACACAAGATATGACCTGGGAAAACCCAATACAAGAGAGAACCTAGCTAGAAGGTGAGGATGCTCTACTCTCTTTTCTCTGGTAAATATATTATGCAAGTACAAATAAAGAGGCACTCTATGTGGATTTACCTTTGACATAATCTCTCCTCATTTGTTATGCTCACAGAATACCACTCTCAGATGTTTTTCTCAGCTATGAAACAAGATACAATGCAAAAGAATGGAACCCCTTCTCCTCCTAGTGGCCCGATATTTAACATAGCCTGATATCCATCTAGGGATAGGTTTTTTACTTCCTCAACCCTCAATTGTGATAGGATTTTGAACCTTCTAGAATATTCTTGAAACTACACACATGGGTAGCCCCATATGCATGAGTAACGGGGGATGACATGGCATCCTCTCGTACCATGGTGGTCAACACGGTAGGTCAACTTGTGGGAGGCATAAATTTTGCATACGAGCTTCGATTGATGAGCGGTTTGCACCGTTGGAAAGGTATCGATGTGTAGAATAGAGTCATGGGGTTCATGCTATGTTTGGGAAGTTTTGACCCCAAAAAATGTCAGTTGATACCTCAAAATGGCCTCGAAAGGTTCTGGACCCCAATTTTCCAAACTGGGACCTGCCACTAAAATGGCCCTACAAGATTATTCCTCCAATTTTTTCCACTCTTAAAGGATTGAGATAGATGAAAAACAATATAATGATCCAATCCAGATCAATATTAAAATGTTTTGACATGGGTCAAACCTCTCATTTTTTGGAAAGTGAAATGATTTAAACTTTCCCTCAATCAAGCATAGAGTGGACCCTCAATTGAGGGTTTGGTCAATGCATATGCTTGATAAAGGGTTAGATAAACTCTCTACTAATGGTTTCGACGTTGTCAAAAATTTCCAATAATTAGACATTAAATCCTCTTTCAAGTTTTTTAAAAAGCTAGATCAATCTTTCAAATTTTCAAAAAATTACTACCAAGGGTTTTTTTAACCTTAATCGAGGGTGCATGATCATTTGAGGGTTGAGAAGTCAACACATTTGCCCCATTTTAGTAGCTTTTCAGAAAACTACTACTTTTAGAAGGTTAATACCTACAAATATTCCATATCAATCAATGGATTTAACATCAATGAATTAAATGTTGAATCCTCTTTCAAATGATTTTTCTTTTTTGTTTTCATTGTAAATTTTTTAATATTTATTTTATAAAACTTTTATAATAAAAAAAATAACCTACTTGGAAAGAAATATTTGTATATTAAAAATCACATAAGCAAAACATTCAAGATACATGTTACAATTTACTCTAAATGTCAATTAAAACTTTAATTATGCAAATATAAAAAATCAAAAATTAAAAATAAAATAAAATATGTGGAATAAGTTAAATTATGTGCATATCATACTCAAGTAACATGTTTTTCAAAATTATACATTTAACACTCAAATAGTTGTTGGAAAAAAATACACTTACTATTTTTTTTAAGAAATTCATGATGGTAAAAACATAATTAAAAATAATTTTTATATCATAAATGTTATTGAATTTTGAAAAGAATATCATTAAAAATCAAACAAAGTAATTCACCATCTTAGAAAACCTATCATCCGCAATAAACATTGGATAATATTCATATTGTATTACAACATTCCAAGAATGAAATACATTGATATGTCCTCGTAGCATCAATATATTGACATATTTCATTATGCCATAAATTTATTTGACCTCCTTCTTCATACTCAGACTATGTAAATATCTAATTAGATTCTTGAATTTTGGTATGCATCACTATTTCCCTTTAAAAATATCCATCCAAGGTGAAATAATTCATTTACACTCTTTTATCTTGCATTGTTTGGTTTCTACCCATATTTATGACCAACCCAAAATACATGTCAAGGTCATCCAAGTCCTTAATATATTTGAAACTAATTTTCTTGTTATTCATCATTGAAAATATTAGTGCACTTTTTCTTAGTGTATCTTCATCCTTATTCTCCTTCATAGACTTGTTCCACAACACAAATTTATAACTTTGCAAGAATAAAATATATTTTACATGTATCTAATTTATCTTTGTTTGATTGTTGATAAACCTTAATACTCGATTGTTAGTGTATAATACAAATTCACATGTAATCAAGTAGTTTATCTAGCACTTTAGTTCCTACATAATGCATAAAATTTGGGATCATAAGCATAATACTTACATCACATTTCATTTAGATTTTTTCTGAAAACTTTTTGTATTGATTAGACTTTCTTCATGACTCTACATTGCACTCATAGTTATCACAATTGCATAAAAAGCAACTTAGAAAACTTTGCTAGCCTTAGTTATTGCCAATACAAGTGTGCTTTTAATATTTTTCTTTAGTAACTCAAAACTCTTAGATGCCTACATGCACCATTGAAATATTCTCACCTTCATACATTTATTCATTATCCACTAAATCCTTTGATAAACTTCTTATTAAAAATTACAATCTCAAGAAAAATCTTGACCTTATAAACATTGTGAAGTGTGGGTCATTCCAATATCACTTTCACCTTGTATTGATTCATGTGCAATGCACACTTGGAAACCACCAGGTACATTGGTGCCTTCGAAAATAATTCACACTTTTTCACGTTTATACAAAGTTGAACCTTTCTTAATGCTTAAAACACAAACCTCAAATGTTTTAAAATTTCTTCTATTCTCTTACTGAAAATAAGAATATCATTTAAGTAAATAGCAACAAACTTACTAATGTATGAATGTAATGCCTCTATTATTAATCACGTGAAATTAATTTATTCCTTCAATTCACTTCCCTCCCTAATCCTGATTTTTGTTATATACACTCTTCAAATCTATCTTAATAATGTATCTTTCATTGCTTAGACTACTCATTATATCATCAATCCCCAACAATGGAAACATGTAGTCCTTGATTGTAATCTTTTATAGTTCTCTAGAGTTGATACATATACTCCATTATCCATCCTTTCTTTGAGCCATTAGTGTTGGTGAAATGGGATCATGATGTCTCTAATCAATCCCTTCAACAATAATTCACCAACCTACTATTTCATCTACAAGCTTTCTAGTAATGTGGAGTATCTCATTCAACAATGTCACACCTAACATCAAGTTAATCTCATATGCAATGTTCCTCTTTAGTGGTAAAGTCTATAATGGTATTTCATTATGTTATATATCACTTTAATTCTCCAATAACCTCTTGACATCTATAGAAACATATTTTCCTTAACACACTATGTTATCTCAACTTGCTTTATCACTCTCTTTTGCACAATTGCATAGCATTATTTTGTCTCCTTCATTACACATAAAAACCTCTTTGTAGATAATAGCAAAATCTATTTGGGATATTTTTATTTTTTTTTGGAACAATTGGAATCTCTGCCCATACTTAGTGATGGTGTAGGTGTTTTGATTTCCATCATGTATCATGCCTCTATCATTATATCGTGGACTTCCCAACAATAAAGGTTAACCATGGGAATGACATCGCACAAATTGCAGTGTTATACTCACCAATGTTAAAGAATGCAGTGGGTTGGTAATTCACCTTCACTTCATACTTGTGCTAAAATCAAAATAATATATAGGATTGTGGTTCTTTAATCATGTTATCTTTAATTTCTCCACCATATCTATTTCAGTGATATTTTTGTACTATCATTGTCAATAATAAATTTATAATTCTTTGCTCATGACTTTAACTTTGTTCTAAAAATGTTTTTCCTTATCCACTTCTCTTCTTTTAGAACTTTTTGTTGTTTCCCCAATGTGTTCATTCCTCTATGCATCATTAGATTTTCCCCATGCTTTGCTACTACTATGATTATCTATATATCCTTACACACCTCTATCTATCCTTACACACCTCTCCCTACCTCTCCCTATGTGTCCATTCCTCTATGCATCATTATATTTTCCCCATGCTTTGCTACTACTACTATGACTATCTATTTATCCTTACACACATCTCCCTATCCTCTCCCTACCTCTCCCTATGCTGAGTTATTAGTTCATTTTTGCATGTTCCCTCTCTTTACATGGATTCAAAGGGATTATGACCTTCATATCCCTAATTATAATAGTATATATACCTTTATTAACCACCATTTCCTCCTCCATGGCCTTTGAATCCTCTACAACCTTTACCTTAGCTTCTTCCTAGTGCTTTGTTTTCATCTATGTTTTCTAACTTTTTGACGTGTGGATCTTCCAACTTTTATGTGGCATTGTATTGCTACCATTGTGACTATGTGTTTATTTGCTAAAGTTTCTATTTTTATTCATGTACACAATATTCTCCTCTACCTCAATCTTTAGATGGTATGCTTCTTCAACTAAGTTTATGTTATGGAAATTAATTTCATTTTAAGTGACAAACTTCAAACTATTTACATACCTTCACACATATTAATCTTCACCTTCTTCATGCCCTATGTGAATAGGAATTGTGTAGAATTCCTCAATGTCCTTGTGTACACTCCACTCTTTCTACCTCGAGTTTTTCATATGTTTGAATAAAGCATGTTTTTAGTCTCTAGGAAAAAAAATCTCCCAAAGCTTCACAACCATCTTACTCCAACTTCTAATTTTCTCTTTACTCTTATGCATTCACTCATGTTGAAAAATATCCCCAAATATGGCAGTGTATCTCGTCCTCTTTGGAGTAGAAAATGTCATCTTTTGAGGGTTTTTCATTTTCTAAGATTCAAAGTAGTGCTCCATATCACTTAGCTAGAATATTAATGTATATTCCTTTAGGATTCTATCATAAAAAGGAACCTTGACATTTCCTCCCCTTTTATTCTTCAAAATTATCATCGGCCTATATGCTACAACATCACTATCTTTAGCCTCACTTTATTTTTCCTCATTTGGTTCAAAGTCATTCACTTCATCTTATGTAATTTTTTTTCCATTCTCCACTCTTTGATTCTTCTTAAAAACACATATAATTCTCTATGTATGGCCATCCTTCTTCCTCTTCTTGTCATTTCTATGTCTAACATCTCTCACTCATGACACTTGCAACACAAAGGGCATATTTTATTATCCTTCCTATCACTCTATTCTCTCCCAGTGCTTCTCAAACCTCACTCTAATACCAAATGGATAAATTTGCTAGGGGGTTGGGGGGAATAATGGGTCCACTTGTCCAAAGCTTCAAACTCTAAAAACTTAGAATAGGAATTTGCATCATAGAGATGAGAACAAAAATCAATTATAGTGATTTAAATCGACAAAATGCTTCCAAATATCATAAAAACATATTACCATCATAGGGGAATAAGTATATTCATCCTCATTATCAGAAGTCAAGATACATGTGTCAATTTAACAAGTACAACTCAACACTCTACTTTGTCTCTCAACCGACTCTATACTCCAACTAACTGTTATAGACAAAATTTGTTGCAAGTCACGAATTTTCCCTATATAATTATGAGGTGAAGCATTACAAACTAGTCACACTACCTTTGATAACACAAGTGACTCAATGAGAGAAACTAAGGCTACCCTCACTTTATATGGTCATGTTTTTGAAGTGATCAAGAGGAAAAGAAAGAGAGGTGAGATCCTATTTACAATCTATCTTGGGACCACCAGAATGGGCATTCTCCTCTTTCTACTATCAAACACCTTGAAAAGGGTTGGTTTCTATGAAAAATACAAAGAAAATTAAGTGAAAAACAACCTGGAATGAGTAAACAACAAAATATTTTGACTTTTTTATGACCTCAAAATGAAACTAATCGGTCTCGAGGGTCAACCAAGTGAAGTATGGTAAATATAGGTTAAACATTTTATTGGGACAACTTAAAAAAAGCATAGAAAAATGGACAACTTAAATAGATACATGATTGCACAATTTCAAGGTGATGTTTTTGTGTCATAACAATGTTCCATGGGCATATTTTATAAAATTGATCTAGTGAGATTTATCTTAACATCATGTACTCTAATGCTTTGTTACATATGTTGATTATTTGATTGGGATGACAAACTTTGAAAGTTGTTAGATTAAATTTAATGTAAGATGGTAATTGAAATTTGATAATGACAAATTGTAAATCACTATTATAATGATATCGCAATGTCGCGTGAAGATCCGAATTTCAAGATAGGTCATGCAAGGATATAATGCATTGTTACTCGCATTAACCAATTTATTTGAACTGCAACACTATTAGGATTTCTCATAATGTCAATTAAATATATCAGTAATTACTTGAAATAGGTAAAATGGAAAATTAGGTCTTATAAGTGCTATTAAGAAACAAAGAAGGCCCAGTATGAAGAAACGCATAACACAAATGAATAGAAAATCTTCATCAAAAGATAATATCTTAATATATTTTATAAAATTTATCTATTGAGATTTATCTTAACATCATGTACTCTAATGCTTTGTTACATATGTTGATTCTTTGTTTGGGATGACAAACTTTGAAAGTTTTAGATTAAATTTAATGTAATATAGTAATTGAAATTTGATAATAACATATTGTAAATCACTATTATAATGATATCGCAATGTCACATGAAGATTTGAATTTCAATATAGGCCATGCATGGATATAATGCATTTCTTCTGACATTAACCAATGTATTTGAACTACGATACTATTAGGATTTCTCATAATGTCAATTAAATCTATCAGTAATTACTTGAAATGGGTAAAATGGAAAATTGGATCCTATAAGTGCTATTAAGAAACAAAGAAGACCCAATATGAAGAAACACATAACACAAAAATGAATATCAAATCTTCATCAAAATATAATATCACAAAGAAAATCCATTTGGTTTTCTCGGCCTTGCATGAATTTCTTCTAATTACAAGTAAACCTTTTGATGTAACAAACAATGAAATCTTTTATGTTAGATAGAAAAATGAAAACCTATCTTCTAAACCACAATTTTTGTAGGTTTAGATAAATAAATCAAGGACCTAATATTTAATATAACCCCCCAAAACACATCAATCCAACAAGAGATTTGACCCCATACCTTTAGATATGGAATTTTGGATCTTGCCACATTTACTAAAGATCATGTTCTTGTTAATCCCTCCTTCTTCCTTGATAAAGAACTTAGTGTAGCCAATTTTATTGTTTTTGCTTGTAATGCCCTAGTCTTGACCCTTGGAATGTATTAGATCAATTCATGTATAAATTGTAAATGTGTGGTTATAGTGATGGGAGTCATTACCCCTAAAAATGCAGGAACCATTTCACATTTTCATGAGTTTTCCTTTCTCACCAAGCACAACAGGAGATCTTTGGAGTTTAGTGGTGATTACAAGTTGCAAGATTTTTGGAGGCCATACATCATGTTCTATCTTGACAATGCACCATTCAACATCCATAGGCAAGAACAAAAGTTGAAGCGAAGGCTTGCAACCCATGGATGAAGGAAGCAATCTCTAAAGGATGAATGCCCTACTTCTAGAGGTAGTTAAAGCATGGCATGTGGCAAGACAAAACCCAAAAGAACAAAATTCCCTACATTAGAGAAAGGTTATAGCAAGGTACGTGGCAAAGAAAAAAGATAATGGAGGAACACCTTTCTTGAAATGGTATCATTTGACACTAGAAATTGTCTCTATGGTCAAAGAAGGTCCATTGGGGAATTCCACATGTTTCATTAGCTTTGTGGCTACAAAAGGAAACAATAAATGACCTTAATGGAGGAGTGTTTAAGCAAGAAGAAATCCAAACTCACTTGGAAGGATAAGTTTTGATGTTGTATTTGATGATGAAGAGGTATGGCCTAGTAGGAAGGGCTCCAAATAAAAAAAAAGTCAATTTATAAGCATAACCCTAAGTTATGGAGAGGTTATCCCTAGTGATCTGGATTGGATCATTATATTATTTTTCATCTAAGAATACCTTAAGGTTATCCTGTAAGAATACCTTAAGGTTGTGGTGAAACCCTCCCTTTGTCTTGTTGTAATTATTGTTCTTATTGAAGGATATTTTTTATTGTAATTCGTTGATTAATGTTGTTTGCTCTACATTTGAGGGTTACCATAGCTAGGGTTGAAGTTTAAGTGTGTAATTTTTAGGCCCTCTTGACCTTTTGGTGAAATCATACTTGATGAATGATGTATAGTTGGTTGTTCGTTCAATAAAGAAGGATTCATGCTTTGTCTACTTCATTTACAGTTTCATATGTGGTTGTTTGTTTAGAGACTTGAATATATTTGAGTGTATATCTAGGAGGTAATGAAATTCAATCCATTTGATCTTAAAGAAATGACCCCATATGAAAATGATGTAAATATGGTGGTATGGATTCCTAGTGCAAATCTCAATGCCAAGGCATGGCTAGTGAATGGTTAGGAATTTAGATGATGTAAACATAATTCTATGGACTATGTGGTAGGCTTACCATGATGAAATCAAGCTATGTAAATATTAATACTAGAATATAATATATAATGATCCAATATTGTTATAGAGAGCATGAGATCGAGAGTTACGATTCCACCAAAGGGAAGGATGAAAGGGAGTCTAATGGGAAATTAAATCCTCTATTGCCAAGTGTCAACCTATGAACTCGTATCTTTTCCACCTTGTGCCTGAAATGAATCCATCCACCTCCATTGACTTAGAAACCCAATCATTGAATACATGTAGAGGTTGGTGGGGATGGTTTATCACATAGATATTGAACTGTGGGATGAGTACAATCATTATGGGGAACTATAAGAGCATTTATTTCCTCTTATCATAATTTATGTCATCCATAATTCCCTCAATTCTCTCATTTCCATTCACTCCATTCATATTACCATTCTCGCATTCAGGCTCTATGTTACTCATGATTTGTCCTCCATTTTTTGTTAATCAAGAACCAATCTAGAAATTGAACAAAAAAACATTGTGACGAGGAAACTTCCAGACCTTGGACGAGAGATAGATGGTTGTAGGAAAGCATAGAGGCTGGGAAAGTTAGGAATCCTTCACCCATTTTGTACTTCTTCTCATTGGAATAGTGAAGGCCTGATTTTATTTTACAAGCTATTCCTATAGGGAATTCAACAAATTGGTGTGTTTTTCCTACACTGAAAAGTACTAGAAAGGAAGAATATCCTTGATGGATTATTGAGCAAAGAAAGAGAAGATATTCCTAGTGTTGTGTAGGATAGCGAAAGAGAGTGTCATGGTTGTTTATGGCTAGATGAGATTCACAGAGTGTCCTATAATATGAAGACTAGCTAAGCATGAGATTGAATGGGTTAGAATGAGTGAGATAAAAACCTATGGTTTGCTTCATCTTCCCTAGTTGTTAGATTTTAAGTTACTCTAAAAGTATTTGGGGGTGCTTCAAGAAATTTAGGGTACATGGTGTATGATTGTCCCATAGATGGTCCATGATGGATTGCACATGGGAGATGGCTTGTGATGGACTTACACATTGGATATGGATTACTCAATGGTTGTTGGGACCTCAATTGGGTGCTTTCTTGGCATTCTTACCTACTAGGGTGTTGTAGTTTTCATAATAGCTTGGGTGGCATCCTTCATGATGACCACATGGAGAGGGTTGCTTTCTTGGAGAACACCTACTTAGGAGGAGGGGAAGTATGCATCTTGGAGGATAGAACTAGGGTCTAGACAACATAGGGTAGCTTGGATCCTTGTATGGAGGCTTGGAGTTGGCTCAAGGACACTTGGGTTGCGACAATGTTCATGCAAGGGGAGTGGACCTAGTGGAGTACATGACTTATGAGGATTGGTGGATCCTTTCGAGGCTTGTGGGAGGAGTGTTGGACACACCTCATGGAGTGCCCTTTCATTTGGAGTCTTACTTGTGGATGACATCATGTTGGAGCTTGACATGCGTATTGTTGGAGTGTAGCACTCCACATGTGTTATTATGGGTTGCTTGTAAGGGAATTGTCTCACATGTTTTGTTTTCCTCCCTTACCTCTCATATATATAGAGGAAGGAGAGGGTCCTTTCATAACATAATATCATAGCTCTTTTATACTTATCACACTTGTGTTAAATATGTAATCAAGTGGATCATACTACTCTTCTCTCTCTCTCTCCTTTGGATATTTTCATGTGTTTGGTCTCTCTTTCTCTCTCGAAGTCGCTAGGGTTTCTTGATCTTGTTGGAGAATCTTGAAGTCTAGGGTTATGGTTTCATCCCTTTGAGATTTAGAGAGTAGGGTTTTGTGATGAAAACTTAGGTTGTACATGGAGAATTGATGAAGAATGTAATGAACCAAATGTTTAAAATATCATAACATAACATAAGTACACACCATGCACAAAATGTGAGCGTGGAGCACAACTCCAAGATAGATAAGTTACACAATAACTCCTTAAACAGTAGGAGAACCTCCTCCACATAACCAAATACATTTATACATCATAATTCACATATCACAATAATGAATACATGATCTCTATATATACATATTCACACTTGCACATGAGGCCCCTTTACTACTAGGCCAACCCAATTACATATTTATTTACACATTACATGTACATTTAGGCCCATATATGCCCCCCATTGGGGTCATCTCATATACATTTATCTTTATTTATGATCCCCTTGGGTCATAACATAGTACCCTCCTTCAAAAATCTTTTTCCTCGAAGCTTTGCAATTAAAGGCCTCACATGTGATGAAACCAAGTAATATGATTTTCTTATGTTCTTGTTTTCTTCATTCCATTGATGATTATCTATCCATCCAAAATCAATTTTTTTCGGTCTCAATCCTTGGTGGGTTGTTGCATCATTTTGTTTCCTTTGATTCCATGTATTTTTGTTGTATCTTCTCCAATTTGTAGCGATTGTTCGTCTCTAATAATAGCTTGTTGAAGAGTGGTTGTGCGATGTCTTGTTCCATGAATATTGACAAGTATTCCATCTTCTTCCTTCATAATGTTGATATCGACCTTATTATCTTCCTTAAAATGTTTTATGGTAATGAGGGTGTCGATATGGTTCCACTTTTGACAATTTTCTTCACTCTGCATGTGCATTTCATCTATATTATTTTCAAAGACAATGGAATCCTCTATCTTCCTTGCTTTCTCTTTGATTGTTCTATCCTTGGAGATAATACCATCATATTTGGCATGTACATCCTCTAAATGGAGTTCAACTTCTTCAAGTATCTTTTCGTGAACTTCTTGAATATTGTATTCTTTCTCCTTTTGAAGTTGCAATGTCACCTCATTTATCAAATTATGATATTGTTCTTCAATTTTGGATTTCATTTATGATTTTACCTCATCAGTATTTAGGGATTCCTCAACCTTCTTGCAAATTTCCTCTTCAAGTCTTTTGGTAGATTCTCCATCCAAGATCCTTGTTTCTTCTTGATTTTGATTATTCTTTTTTTCTTTTTTCAATCTCTTAACCTCATCCAATAGCTTTTTATTGTGGTTTCGTAATCTACATACCTCTTCATATTTCATTTTCAATTCTTCCCTTGAATCATCATTTTCCCACTTTGCTTTGCTACTCTTTTCTTGATTTAAGTTCTTAACCTCCTTAATGAGTGATTCATTAATGGATCATATCTTAGATAGCTCCTCACCCTTCTTCTTAATATCTTCCTTCCCTTCTTTTAATTCATCTTGAATTATATACAATTCCTCCATTTTTGTATCCCTAATCCATTTATCTGAGAAGGGTTTTTCAAATTCTTCCCATGTGGAGTAGAGTCTAGTATCTTCATCAAGGATTCTCCACCACTTATAAGCTTCACCATCAAACTTAAGACTTGCCTGAAAAAGATCCTTACAATGTTTTTTTATCATCCTTAACCATTCCACTAGATCGATTTCATCTTTAACTTCATCTCCTGTAACTTTAGGTATTTCCATTTATTCTTAAGTGAGATCTAACCCCAACCCTCAACTCACAACCTCAGTATATTAAGGCTAATGATATCAAATAGCTATAATCCTTGTTCCAATATAATCTTCTATGTTTTCTCTTTCCAATGGATTTTGAATCAGCTCAATTGGACATCCCAACCAAATGTTATGATAGTTTTAAGTAAACATACCTTTGAAATCCCGATTTGCAATTTGTCCTCTTGGCTGACCTTCCTTCTAATGTATTTCTAAAACTTCAGCCCCTATGAGTCTGAAATTTTGATATGTAATACTCTAAAATTTATTCTCTGCAATGCCATAGATCTGGAAAAAAATTGGATGTGCCAAATGAAAGTTATGATAACTTTCCTAAAACTTGCTTAATTTTCACCTATTCTGGAGAGTGAACTTGTACAAAATGCCTTGCATCCAATATTTGATATCTAATTCTAGAATTCGCATCCAAAATACTATGAATTGTACACTTTCTAATGCAATTGGTTTCACTGAATTTGGATCCTCCATGCAGAATATATGATTTTTTTACTCATAACACCTATTTGAGACTAGTTACAGGACAAGTCAAAAACCATATGTTCCACAAAGTGTATCTCTGAAATTACAATGACCCAAAAGTTGAAATTTGTACCACAAGTACTATGATATGTATTTTAAACATACTCCAAGTTTCTACTTCTGAAATGGCCCTGAAAAAAAATTATAGAAAAAATTTCAAGATGATTTTCTTGAGGCAACAAAACCCTGGGATCGATGCTCTGATACCAAATGTAATGAACCAAATGCTTAAAATATCATAACAGAACAGAAGTACACACCATGTACAGAAAGTGAGAGTAGAGCACAAATCCAAGATAGATAAGTTACACAATAACTCCTTAAACAGTAGTAGAAACTCCTCCACATAACCAAATACATTTATACATCACAATTCACATGTCACAATAATGAATACATGACCTCTATATATACTTATTCACACTTGCACATGAGCCCCCTTTACTACTAGGCCAACCCTATTACATATATATTTACACATTACATGTACATTTAGGCCCATATATGTCTCCCCTTGGGGTCATATCATACACATTTAGCCCTATGTATGCTCCCCTTGGGTCGTAACAAAGAAGAAGAAGAAGAGATACCTTGCCTTGGATAACTTGCTTGAGTGATTCATGCTTGTTGAATCTCCTTGGTTGAGCTAGGATCTCCTTGGTTGAGCTAGGATTTTCTTGGTTTTCTCTAGGTAAGGTTTTGAAGAGCTACCAACCTTGTGATAAGGCAATGGTATGTACATGAACTTCATATTATGCATATTAATGAATTTTTCAACTATCCAATACTTGTGAAAATTGCAGATTTAGTTTTCAGCCATCTATGTTCTTCATGGTTTGTAATTTATAGCACTATATGTCTTGTTGATTCGACATAAGTTAACCTTGAATTGTTAAGTGATTTAAAATTATGATTGAAGAAGATAAGGGTTGTTTTATTGTTGTATTTACAGTTTTAAATATGTGTTTTCGAAACTAGCTTATGCATGATAAGATTTGCCTAGAGGATTGAAGCTTATCAAAACACTTTGGTATCTTTTCTCTTGGATTGCCTAGATGTTTGGGGTTGTTAAGGATTGAAATATTGTTTTTTGTCATTGTTGTTTGATTAAATTTCATAACAATATTGAGGTTGAAAATTCATAGGGTTAAGATTCGGGAAACCTATAGGATAGAGGTGAAATTTCTATTTTGCATTAATTGTCGTTTGTCTAGAAATTTTAGCGCTAGTGGCCTCATAGCCTGGATTAGGAGTGGTATCTATAGTTGGGGGGTGGTATCTACAGTTGGGTGTAAACTTGCTTGTATGCAACCAATTTCTTGGACTATCTTTTATTAAAAGATAAGTGTTATGTCTTTTCTTATGAATCAACAATATAATCATCATTTTATGTTATGGAAATATATGTATTTGTATACATGTGTGTGTGTTCATGATTAATTACAAATTTGGGCACTCTTTTGCCATGAAATCCATTAATCCATACTTGTATATTTCATTGCATTTAATTATCGCACCACCACATGTATTTGTATAGTTAAATCAGTTCTCCACAAGAGACCTTTCATATGGGGATTATGGTAAAATGGTCTTCTAAGCGTTGTGATTTGAATTCCCTATTTAGTGGCTACTTGTCTCATCATTGGGGGTGCTAGGCGGGGATGCCACATTACTAGTAGTGTGAGTTGTAAAAATTCCCCACAATCATAGTGATCAAGTTCAAAACCATTGTACATGTTTTACTCAGAGTTGTAGTTGACATTGTCACGGGTTATCAACTACAACAATACCTTTGTTTTCATGGCTAATTGTATTTTCTAAGTGTTGTTCAAGATTTTTCTTGAGCATATATCACTTCCACCTCAATTTCATGGTATAGGAACTTGTGAATTAACATTTATCTCATCAATTTGATTTGGCTATATATGTTAGGTTAAATATATTTTGGGAAAGCATAGGATGAACAGAGTACTTACACAAAAATTTCATCCAACTCATAAAATTTATTAGGAAAAATGTTAATTGGAAAATTTTCACCCCTAAAATGGACACTATTAATTACCTTTTATTCCATTGGAATTAGAGGAATCTTAGTAGCAATTAAGAGATCTACCATCAATTAGCAAGAGACTCATAAATTGTTTTTCATCTTTTACCATCTAATAGTTGTATCACTTACTCTTGCATCTAAAACCTTTTTTACCAATATTTCCTTTGATGTGGGTTTTTCTTTAATAAAGATTATAGCATTTGTTTCAAACTTCATTCTTAGTCATATTGCCACTTGATCCTTCCAAATTTTCAACAAATGCCTCTCCTAAATTTTCTTTAGTAGAATCCATTACAAAGCTCTAAGAATTTGATCATTATTCTCTTCAACTTTTTTGAGTTTTGCATGCCCTAGCAAAAATCATATTTGCTTGCTTCTAATCTTTTAATTTCTTGTTCTCTACTTCTCACATTTTCAATGTCTTGAGATACAATCAATTGAATTTCTTCTTCTCTACTTCTCACATTCTCAATGTCTTGAGATACAATCAGTTGAAGACTTTACTTTTCTGAAGCATCAGTGTTCAACCAAGAAGATATCATGGCTACATCCTTTGTTTGGCATGCCAATGCAGTGGTCATTATTTTAATACCATTTTCTCCCATTTTTCTTGTGTATTGTCGCTCAGCAATAGCTACTTATTCAAATTTAGAATCACCCTAAATAGCATACAAAACCTAGAATTTCACTACCCAAGTGGCCCTTTAGCAAAATATAACATTTGTTCAACAAGCAAACACCATGAAGTGACTGTGAAGGGTACCAAGTTGTGCTTATAGTATCAATAAAAGAATAATTTATATCCAAGATTGTGAAAGATATACTATGTATTGCTTTTAAGCAGTCTGCCATGTTGTTTATAACTAAACTGTCATGTTGCTTGAAAGATATGTGATAAAATAAAAGCAAAGAGGTTTAGCAATCAAATTAATACACAATATTGTATTGTTTAGCAAATAACCATATTAATGAAACACCATTCCAATCTCTACTCAAAATATCAAGATGATCACTAAGTAACATAGACAATAGACTTTAAGAATATAATATATTTTCAAACTCCATCAGATTTGGTCATGTATGTCCATTCAACATTTCTTCTAACAGTCCTTTGATTACATTGCAATTAAGGAATATTATCAACGATTACAGGATTTAGCAATGCTTAGCAAAAAAACCCTTATAATTTGTCTCACGTCTTTGGTCACCACCTACCTGAGAATTCTATCACTTACTATTGCATTTAAAAGCTTTTGCATCAAGCTAATCTTTCTTGTTGATTTCTTCTTTAACAAAGATGATAGACTCTGTTTTGGATGTTTGTGCTTAGTCATATTGCCACGCCATCCTCCCAAATCTTCACCAATTGCCACTCCAAGACCTTTAATAAAAGTCAACGCAGAAGCTCCAAAAGCCGGATCATTATTCTCTTCAAATTTTGTGTGTTTGGAATGCCTTGCAGAAACTCCAAGAACCAGATCATTAGTCTTCAAATTTTGTGTTTGGAATGCCTCTTTGAGATGTTATCTTCCTGCTTCCATTTTTTTATTTTTAATAATTCATCTCTACTTCTCACGTTCTCAACTCCATGAGCTACAATCAATTAGAGAATCCACTCCTCTAAAGTATAACGCTTAACTAAGAAGAAAGCATGCCCGCATCCTCTTTTTGAAAGGCCAATGCACTGCTCATTCTTTTAATGTTGTTTTCTCCCATCCTAGAAGCATCTTGTTGCTCGACAGCAACTGCATAATCAGGATACTAATTGGCCTATATATGGTACAAAACTTAGAATTTCACCACCCAAGTGGTGCCCTTCTAGCAAAATATAGCATTTGTCCAACAAATAGATACTATCAAACCTGATATTAAAGACCGAATACCGTGAGAAGTGTAAGAATTTGGTAAAAAATACAATAAAAGGATGATTAAATTCAGAGAATGTGAAAGACATGCTATGTGTTTCTTATAACTCGGTTTCCAAGATAATGAAAAGACAGGTGATAAGATAAAAGCAAAGAGGTCTAGCAATCAATTTAGCACATAAAATTGTACTGTTTAGCAAAGAACCATATCATTAAGTGCCATTGACAAGAGACTGTATGCATGTAATATTATATACATTATTATATTTAAGTATTGTTGTCAAACACCATGTGGATCTGATCTGAATGCAACTGTCTCTTCTATCTTCTCATGATCACGAATGTCCATTTTCCACTTCATATCGGACTTATAATTCCGATATATAATAACTTATATATAACTTTTTATTGTACAGATCCCATAGGTTCATTAAATCTCCTAAAGAACAAATGTCAGCTCAAGATTTACATATATGAATTTCAATATTTTGTCAAATATTTGACGCAAATCTATATTTGTGTGTTTGTTTTTAGACATGTTCTTTATGGCTTGAGCTTACAATCATATCCAGATATTCACTCAATATATATTGACACATGCCTCTCTTCATACACAGATATTAGACTCTACCTAACAAAGGAATAGTATGCACAAATAAGTTTGAAAGAATAGACATATTGCTCGCTTGGTTCAACTAGCATCACCAATAATCTCCACAAGAACACAATCCATCCTTAAAGTGGTGGAAACGGTGGGCATCTCTCACAATAATTTCTCGCTCAACAATCATGGAGATGAACTTAGTGGCATTGTGGCAGTCACTGCACACGCGAAGGTTCTTCATGATACGGATGGGGGTGCATGGGCTTGTATTGATGATCCCAAAACCAATGGCCAGCTTCTCACTATGACTGCATAGCGTGTTTTCCTTCACACCCTCCTCCACATCTTGCAGCACAAGATTTGTGTTAGGGACATATCCTGCCTCCTTCATTTGCCCATACAAGGCCTCCAGCATGGCATAAATATTTTCAGATTGAGGATGGGTTCTATCTCCCACGAGGAATGTATGAACTTCTCTATTTACTTCAATAAAACTACATCCTGGTTGCTTCTTCACTTCTCTCTCTTTCATCATTGTCCTCAGATTTGCTACATCCTCCCACATGCCTGCCTCAGCATAGATGTTTGACAACAGCACATAATATCCAGCATGGTTTGGTTCTAATTCAAAAAGGTGTTGTGCTGCTTGTTCTCCAAGCTCAATATTGCAGTGAATTCTGCATGCCCCAAGCAAGGCTCCCCACACGCCAGCATGGGGTTCTAATGGCATATTTTTTATAATGTCATACGCTTCATCTAGATGCCCAGCACGTCCAAGAAGGTCAACCAAACATCCATAATGCTCCAGCTTAGGTTCAAGGCCATAATCTGACTTCATGCACTCAAAGTATTGCCAGCCCTTGTCTACTAACCCTGCATGAGAGCAGGCAGTCAAAACACCAATGAAGGTTATATGATCCGGCTTTGTGCCTGTTTGTTGCATTTGGGAAAACAGAGCAAGAGCATCCTCACCATGTCCATGAGTTCCATATCCCAAAATCATTGCATTCCATGAGACCACATCTCGACTCGACATCTTGTCAAAGACTTGTCGGGCAATGCCTATATGCCCACATTTGGCATACATGTCTACAAGCCCAGTGCCCACAACAACATCAAATACAAATCCACTTCTTATTGCATAACCGTGGATCTGCTTACCTTGATCTATAGCCAATAAATCTGCACAAGAAGGCAGAACACTAACAATGGTGATAGAGTTGGGTTTGGTGCCTTGGGCTTGCATTTCGTTGAAGAATGCCAAGGTTTCATGGGGCTGGCTATTCTGAGAATAACCAGCAATGATTGCATTCCATGACACAACATTTCGTTTAGCCATTCTTTCGAACAACTTGTGGGCAATGTTAGCATTCCCACATTTGGCATACATGTCTACAAGCGCATTGCTAACAACAACATCAGATTCAAATCCATTTCTTATTGCATAGCCGTGGATCTGCTTACCTTGTTGCAGAGCAAATAAATTAGCACATGAAGGCAGAATATTAATCATGGTTATTGAGTTCGGTTTTATGCCCTGGACTTGCATTTCATGGAGGAATTCCAAGGCTTCGTTGAGATGGCCATTCTGGGAATAACCAGCAATGATTGCATTCCATGACCCAACATCTCGTTTACGCATTCTTGCAAACAATTTGTGAGCAAAGCTAACAACCCCACATTTGGCGTACATGTCTACCAATGCATTGCCCACGACAACATCATCTTCAAATGCACTTCTTATTGCATAACTATGCATCTGCTTACCTTGTTCCAAAGCCAATAAATACGCACATGCAGGAAGAACAATAACCATAGTGACTGAGTCAGGTTTTATGCCCAACACTTGCATTTCGTTGAAGACTGTTAGGGCTTCATGGGGATAGCCATTCCCGGAATAACCAGCAATGATTGCATTCCATGACACAACATTTTGGTTAGGCATTCTTTCAAATAATTTATAGGCAATGTTAACATTCCCACATTTGGCATACATATCTACAAGCCCAGTTCCCACAACAACATTAGATTCAAATCCACTTCTTATTGAATAACCATGGATCTGCTTACCTTGTTTCAGAGCCAATAAATCTGCACATGCAGGCAGAACACTAACTATAGTGATTGAGTTGGGTTTTATGCCTAGAGCTTGCATTTCGTAGAAGAACGCCAAGGCTTCATGGGGGAGGCCATTTTGGGAATAACCAGCAATGATTGCATTCCATGACACAACATTTCTTTCAGGGATCCTTTCAAACAATCTGCGGGCTATGTTAACATTTCCACATTTGGCATACATGTCTACAAATGTATTGCCCACAAATACATCAGAGTCAAATCCACTTCTTATTGCATAACCATGGATCTGCTTACCTTGTTCCAAGGCCGATAAATGGGCACAGGCAGGCAGAACATTAACCATGGTGATTGGATCAGGTTTTACTCCCTGGACTTGCATTTCAATGAAAACTGCCAATGCTTCGTGGGGATGGCCATTCTGCGAATAACCAGCAATCATCGCATTCCATGACACAACATCTCTTTTAGGCATTCTTTCAAACAATTTGGTAGCAATGTTAACATCACCACATTTTGCATACATGTCTACAAACCCGGTGCCCACAACAACAGATTCAAGTCCACTTCTTATTGCATATCCATGGATCTGCTTACCTTGTTGCAGAGCCAATAGATCAGCACAGGAAGACAGAACACTAATCATGGTAATGGAATTGGGTTTAATTCCCCGCATTTGCATTTCATTGAAGAATGACAATGCTTCATGGAGTTGGCCATTCTGAGAATAACCAGCTATGATGGCATTCCATGAGACAACGTCTCGTTCAGTCATTCTGTCAAACACTTGGCGTGCACTCTCTAAACTCTCGCACTTGATATACATTGACACGAGCGCAGTGCCCACAAAAACATCCGACTCAAATCCCATTGCGATGATATCTTCATGAATCTTTTTGCCCGCTTGCGGATCTGAGAGGCCACTACATGCATTGATTACAGAAATAAATACCGTCTTGTCCGGCTTTATGCCTGTGCGCTGCATTTGATAATACATTTTGAGCGCTTTGCTGCATAAGCCATCCTTTACATAATCTCTGATCATGTCGTTCCATATGAGAACATTGTGTAGTTCGTGTTTGTGTATACCCGATCGTGAACATTGGTTTTGGTTGCCATGTGCGTTGGCACCTGCTGAAACTTCTCTACTCTTCACTTTATTCCACCACCGATGTTTAACTGCTGCTGCAGCCGCAGTGGATGTGGGAGTAGGAGGATGACCATAAAAATAAAGATGATGAGAATTACTGTGCAAAACTAACGGCAGATGCAGATGGGTAAAATTGTCGTATTTATAGATGAAAGTTTCATTCGTAGACAGACATGAAGAAGAAGGCGTAAATGGCGACAGATCCATTCTACACAAGGTAAGGCAGGGAGGAGGTGGTCTACCGTAACACCACCATTGTTACACTAATTCGTCAGCACCAAAATTTTAATTTTACAGTATGCTCAGTGGTTCCTGTGTTGCAAAATCAAACTTCCAGTCTAGAGCTCTAATATTGGTTAGATCACTATGAGATGTGGTAAATTCTTAAATGCCATGATTGTGAAGCGAAACGCATGTCTCATCATTTCCCCTTTTTGGTCATTTTTATGTGTATCTATATAACCTGCTGGTCAAAGGATGTTCAAATTCAAACGATGGATCAAGTCAAACAAATTCAATCATTTTGCTTCTCCTCCTTTACCCAAGCGCAGTCACAAAAGGAGCGAGAAATTTGGTCTGGATCATTGTTATGAAAATAAAATGGATGATTTAGTTAAATTTTATTATTTTAAAGTTTAATATAATATAAATGCAAAGAAAGGTTTTATAAGCCAAGCATAGATAAATAATTTTATAACCCCATAGACAAATAATTTTATAGTCCCATTTAGCAAACGTTTTTTTAGTTTAAATTTAATGAAATATAAAATAATAGTTTTTATTAATTTAAAATTTTATCGAATTTTGACAACATGACTTGACTTGATTAAATATTAGGCAAAATCTCTACCAAATTCTTATCAAATTTATGATTGATTATTCCACCTTGGTTTAGCATGTTCCCTTCATGCATGAGTATGTGAGAAAGAAGATAACATAAGTGTTGAAATTAATGCAGCTGCAAGAGCCATTCTCCAGAGGATAGCTAATACCCTAGCTGAGTTCTAGGGCCCCCAGTACACTCCTGGGGTTTTTGGTCTGGGACCAAGCAGTTAGAGTCATGACAAAAGACCTTAGTGAAGGTCCCCAGTATATTACTAAGGTTCTTGGTCAAGGACCAAGCAGTAAGTCCCTAGATGTGTTCTAGGGAATCCTTGCTCAGTGTTTGGATTGATCCTTGGATGTGTTCCTTGGTGGTTGATCATACAAGTCCCTAGATGTGTTCTAGGGCCCCTGGATGTGTTTCAGGGAATCTTTGCTCGGTGTTTGGATTGATCATTGGATGTGTTCCTTAGTGATTGATGATATAAGTCCCTAGATGTGTTCTAGTTACCCTGGATGTGTTCCAGGGAATCATTGATTAGCGCTTGGGTTGATCCTTGGTTCTATACCTTGGTGGCTAAGACCCTAGATGTAATCTAGGGCCCCCAGATGTGTTCTGGGGTATCCTGGTCTGGGACCAGGTAGGTTCTTGGTTAAGTACCAAGACGTGATGATGTGTGATCTTCTTCTTCTCTCCCGGGTTGCTCCATGAGACCTAGGAGCAACTATGAAGATGGACATGATCACACCATTGATTTTTTCTCTTATGTTGGGATGATAAAAGCTTATAAATTAATCATGAGACTTATGTGGACAGTTTGTCATTGAAGAAGACCCCTTTGACTTTGTCTTGTTGCCTCCCCTTGCTTGAGTCACATCCCTCTTCTTGTTTAATATGGTGTTGGTCTTTTATAGTCACTTTGACTTGATTGACTTTATAATTAATATTTTTATAATTAAAATATTAATTATTATTTTTATTTTATTTATTTTAAATTAGTAGGTTTTTAAATAAACCTAAAAGGTAGGGTTAAATTAATTAACCCTAACCCCTTCCTAAACTATAAAAGGGACCTCACCCCTCTCTCATTCTTACACTTTTGATGGTTCCTCCTCTAAGCTATCTTGGTCTGAAATTTGATGCAGCTTCTATTGCTTTGATTGGTATTGGATGCGGCCTCCTCTTTTGGTTTAGTTTCTTCTCTTGTTGGATATGTGGTATGGCCCCTCCTTGGATCTGATGTATATGTTGAGTTTAGGTGTGACCTCCTTTCTCAGATCTGATGTGTATGTTGTATGGGTGTGACCCCTTTCTCAAATCCGATGTGTATGATGTATAGGTGTGGCCCCTTTCTCAGATCTGATGTGTATGTTGTGTATGGGTGTGGTCCTTCCTTGGATCTAATGTATATGTTGAGTTTAGATACGACCCTACTTGGATCTGATGTGTATGTTGAGTTTTGGGTGCGGCCCTTCCTTGATCTAATTTGTATGTTGATTTGGGTGCGGCCCTTCCTTGATCTGATTTGTATGTTGATTTGGGTGTGGCTCTTCCTTGGATCTGAGTTTATGGTGAGTTTGGGTTCGACCATCTTCTCTTGTTGGGTATTGTCTATGGCCCCCTTTAGGATAGTCCATCTTCACTCATTTTGTTGCATGTGCCTCTAGTGCCATCAATATGTTGTTGTTGTCCCTACTTTATGACCTATGCATGCTACCTATCCTACAGCTGGTTGTACCCTATTCAGGGCTTGTTGTGGCATCCCCAAAACAACTATTTAATTTTGTTTATGACAGTAGTAGTCCCATACCCTTGGATAGATTTTGTAAGGTTGTTAATGGTCTACCTCTAGATTGGATAGTGGTGTCCTTGCTTCAGCCTTGTACTTAATGGTTGGTATGTTGGTTGGTTTTTTGATATTCTCCTAAATTTCTTCTTGTAAATATTGTTCACAAGATCATGATGAGATTTTCCCCTAAGGGTTTGATCCATCATCATAAAAGTTTTTTCTAAGCATACAGAAAAGAGGACAACAGTGAGTACCTTAGGTAAATTTGTTCTTTGTTCTTGGCTAAGGTAATGTTCAGATCTATTATTTGTTCAAGTTAATGTTTAGAATTGTTTCTTGTTCTTAATAATGATTAGATCTGTTCAAAATTGTTTTTCTTTAGTTCAAATCCATCACTGTGATTGTTTTACTTCATAAATTTTGAATTGATTGTTGATTCATATCTACTGTAGTAAATGAAAGTAAAAGAATATTTCTGATCTAGTTTGTCCTTAATTTTCTAACATGTTTTTGGAGCTTAAGGCGTGAAAAGAGCTCAATTGTGGAAGACTTTTGAGCTTTCATAGATCCTCTGATATGATTTTGTTTATTCAGATCGACAGTATCAATTCTATGCATTTAGAGGTCAAATGATCTGCTCAAGATTGTTGAAATTTCATAGTAACTTGTTGGTAAATGGAACTTCTGGGTAAGAACAATTTGTGTCTGGACTATCCTTGATGGAATCTCATCCTTACCAATCATTGAGAAATAGTTGCATGAGATTATGATGCTTCAACAGATACTATATTTATGGATGACAAAATGTCTCCAATAACTTGTGCTTAAGATTTCTTCTTCAAACCAACATTAGAAAGAAATCTAATTAAAAACTAAGCCTTGGATTACAACAAAATTTTTATGTCTTAAGGTTTGGTAACAAATTCTGAGTTTATATACACTAACACTGTTAAAAAATGCTCCTTGACCTACTTCCATGGTATTGGTATCAAATTCTAACTCTCATTGAACTAGATCTCCTAAGCATAAATGGCTTGGTAGATATTAATTGATTTTGACCATATAGCATGGATAATGAACTTTTCAGTTTAATCCATGTTTGTCAAGCTTCCACTTACTATCTCTGGAAATATGGTCATATGACAACATTTTATTTTTTCCCTCTTATATCAATAACATCCTTTCAAAGTAATTTGAATGATAACATGGTGAGTCCACACAATCTCTGGAAGTTGTTAACATAAATTGTGTTCATGTCTAGCATTTCTCATTTGAAGCTCGTATTATGTTCTTAAAAAATGCCTTGAAGAAGATAACTTGATGATTTCTGGTTCTGATTTTAATACGCATGGTTAAATGATGTAACACAAAGATATACCACTGAGATCATAATAAATCTTTCAGTAATTTAAAATCTTGAATCGAGACAGGTAGACATATTTTGGTAATGGAAAAGAGGTTGACTCCCACAAGTATGATGATCTATGTCGAGCTTCTGGGATTAAGAGGGAATTGGCAGTGCCTTACAATTCCTAAATGAATGGGTTTGTAGAAAGAAAGAATAGGACAAATTGTGAGGCAGCCAGAGCTATGATCATGATCTTTCGTTGTCTTTTTGGGATGAAGCTGCTACTACTATTGTCTATAGTCAAAACGAGTGTCTTCATAAAGACTTCGAAGAGATAACTCCAGAAGAAGTCTTCACGGGTAAGAAGCCTTCAGTTGATCACTTAAGAATTTTTAGTAATCCTAGAAGAGAGTACTAAATTAGAGCCCTCTTGAAGGAAATGCACTTTTGTGGGATACAGTGAGACCTCAAAAGCATATTGAATATATGTAGAGGTCAGTAGAGATATGACTCTCCATGAGGAAGTTGCCTTTTGTCATTCCAGAGAGCATTCATGTGATATAAAGGAGCAGGAAGCTCCATCTTCATAACTTTCAAGTTCACAACTTCAAGATGAGCAGAGGGAGAAGGCCAGAGAGGCTTCAATGGATTTCATAAGGGATTATGTTGAGTTTCCCTTAGAGAAACCTTCTGCCAAAAGGAGGCCATCATGGTGTTGTGAAATTTTAAAAGAAGCAAAGAAAGCAAGAAACCAGATAAGTACTTAGGGCTAATAACTCAGTTGAATCATGTGATTGACTTAGAACCTTCCACCTTTGATGAGGCTACCAAACATAAAGTGTGGAAAGATGTCATGCTAGAAGAATATGAGCCAATATTGAAGAATGATGTATGGGAAGTGGTCCCAAGACCTCAAGGAAAATCGGTAGTAACCTCTAAATGGATTTACAAAATAAAGCATGTAGCATATGGCAGTGTTGACTAGATTTATGGCTCATGGTTTATCTTAGGAAGAGGAAAATGATTAAGATGAGATCTTTTCTCCCATTTCCAATTGAGCAAGAGGTTTATATCAAGCAACCTATTTTTTTTTATTATGTCTGCAAGCTCAAGAAATCCTTTTATGGATTGAAACAAACTCTGAGAGCTTGGTATGGAAGAATTGATAGTTTTCTTTAGAGTCTTGGGTTCTCCAAGAGTATAGCAGACCCTGATCTTTATTTAAAGATTGTGAAGAATGATCATGTTATCTTGGTCTTATATGTGGATGATTTGGTCCTTATTGGAGAGGAACCTCTGATAACTCAGACTAAGAGGGAGCTTTCAACAAAGTTTGAAATGAGGACTTGGGTCTTATGCATTCTTGGCCTAGAGGTGTGGAAGAAACTTGGTAAGATATTTCTCACACAAAGCAGGTATGCAGTTGGTGTGCTTCCCAGATTTGAGATGTTGGATTGTAAGTCCATGACCACACCTATGATTTCTAACCTAAAGAAGTTATATGATCAAGATTCAGGTTCAGATCTAGAAGACCCTACCATATATCGTCAGATTATTGATGTATCTAGTACACACCAGATGGACATGTGTTACGCAGTGAATGCCCTTAGTCAGTTCATGTGTGAACCAATACACATTCATATGGTTGTTGCTAAGAATATTCTTAGATATGCCCAAGGGACTATAACTTATGGGCTTTGGTACACTTTCAGTGGAGGTGCAAT
The DNA here is from genome assembly GCA_009831015.1 of Picea engelmannii. NCBI lineage: Eukaryota > Viridiplantae > Streptophyta > Pinopsida > Pinales > Pinaceae > Picea > Picea engelmannii. Next base: position 345,945 of record ML790870.1, on the reverse strand, counting down.
ACCTCATGGCTATACATGTTTAGATTAGATGGGCAATATAGTGGACCGAAAGAGCACTTCCATATTTTGTTTCAGTTTGGGTTCAACTATGAACTCCTGGTCCAACAGGAAGCAGGGATCCATAGACCAAAGCACTGTAGAGGCAGAATACATTGTTGTAAGTGTTGTTAGTAGAGAAGCATTGTGGCTTAGAAAGATACTCTCAGTTTTGTTCAGTGCTGAGCTGGAACCCACAGTAATTCACTGTGATAACCAGAGCTGTGTAAAGCTCTCTAAGATTCTTGTGTTTCATGATAGATCAAAACACATTGAGATGAGATATCACTATGTTCGGTACACAATGCAGAAGAACATTATCAGTATTCAATATGTTTCGATGACGGAACAAACAACATATATTTTAACCAAGCCTCTGTCATTGACAAAGTTTGTGTACTTTCGAGACAAGCTTGGTGTTGCTGAGAGGGAGTGTTGAAATTAATGCAGCTGCAAGAGCCATTCTCCGGAGGATAGCTAAGACCCTAACTGAGTTATAGGGCCCCCGGTACACTCTTGGGGTTCTTGGTTTGGGACCAAGCAATTAGAGCCATGGAAAAAGACCCTAGTGAGGGCCCCCAGTATATTACTGGGGTTCTTGGTCAAGGACCAAGCAGTAAGTCCCTAGATGTGTTCTAGGGCCCCTGGATGTGTTCCAGGGAATCCTTGCTTGGTGTTTGGATTGATCCTTGGATGTGTTCCTTGGTGGTTGATGATACAAGTCCCTAGATGTGTTCTAGGGCCCCTATATGTGTTCCAGGTAATCCTTGCTCGATGCTTGGATTGATCCTTGGATATGTTCCTTGGTGGTTGATGATATAAGTCCCTAGATGTATTCTAGTGCCCCTGGATGTGTTCCAAGGAATACTTGCTTAACGCTTGGGTTGATCCTTGGTTTTGTACATTGGTGGATAAGACCCTAGATGTAATCTAGGGCCCCCAGATGTGTTTTGGGGTATCATGGTCTGGGACAAGGTAGGTTCTTGGTTAAGTACCAAGACGTGATGATTTGTGATCTTCTTTTTCTCTCTCGGGATGGTCCATGAGACCTAGGAGCAGCTACCAAGATGGACATGACCACATCATTGATTTTTCCTCTTATGTTGGGATGATAAAAGCTTATAAATTAATCACGAGACTTATGTGGACAGTTTGTCATTCAAGAAGACCCCTTTGACTTTGTCTTGTTGCCTCCCTTTGCTTGAGCCACATCCCTCTTCTTGTTTAATATGGTGTTGGTCTTTTATACTCACTTTGACTTGATTGGCTTTATAATTAATATTTTTATAATTAAAATATTAATTATTATTTTTATTTTATTTATTTTAAATTATTAGGTTTTTAATTAAACCTAAAAGGTAGGGTTAAATTAATTAACCCTAACCCCTTCCTAAACTATAAAAGGAACCTCACCCCTCTCTCATTCTTACACTTTTGATGGTTCCTCCTCTAAGTTATCTTGGTCTGAAATTTGTTGCAGCTTCTCTTGTTCTGATTGGTATTGGATTCGGTCTCCTCTTTTGGTTTAGTTTCTTCTCTTGTTGGATATGTGGTATGGCCCTTCCTTGGATCTGATGTATATGTTGAGTTTAGGTGCAACCTCCTTTCTCAGATCTGATGTGTATGCTATATGGGTGTGGCCCCTTTCTCAGATCTGATGTATATGTTGTATGGGTGTGGCCCCTTTCTTAGATCTGATGTGTATGTTGTGTATGGGTGTGGCCCCTCCTTGGATTTGATGTATATGTTGAGTTTAGGTACAACCCTACTTGGATCTGATGTGTATGTTGAGTTTTGGGTGTGGCCCTTCCTTGATCTAATTTGTATGTTGATTTGGGTGCGTCCCTTCCTTGATCTGATTTGTATGTTGATTTGGGTGTGCCTCTTCCTTGGATCTGAGTTTATGGTGATTTTGGGTTGGGTCCTCTTTTCTTGCTGGGTATTGTCTATGACCCCCTTTAGGACAATCCATCTTCACTCCTTTCACTGCTTGTGCCTCTAGTGCCATCAATATGTTATTGTTGTCCCTATTTTATGACCTATGCATGCTACCTATCCTACAATTGTTTGTACCCTATTCAGGGCTTGTTGTGGTAGCCCCAAAACAACTATTTAATTATGTCTATGACAGTAGTAGTACCATACCCTTGGACAGATTTTGTAAGGTTGTTAGTGGTCAACCTCTAGATTGGACAATGGTGTTTGTTTCAGCCTTGTACTTAATGGTTGGTATGCTGGTTGGTTTTCTAATATTCTCCTAAAGTTCTTTTTGGCAATATTGTTCACAAGATCATGATGAGATCTGCCCCTAAGGGTTTGATCCATGATCATAAAAGCTTTTTCTGAGCATACAGAAAAAAGGACAACAGTAAGTACCTCAGGTAAATTTGTTCTTTGTTCTTGGCTAAGGTAATGTTCAGATCTATTATTTGTTCAAGTTAATGTTTAGAATTGTTTCTTGTTCTTAATAATGATTAGATATGTTCAGAATTGTTTTTCTTTAGTTCAAATCCATCTATATGATTGTTTTACTTCAAAAATTTTGAATTGATTGTTGATTCATGTCTACTGTAGTAAATAAAAGTTAAAAAATATTTATGATCTAATTTGTTCTTAATTTTCTAACAATAAGTCCATGGGAAGAGTAGACACAATACATGGATAAGGTGTATGTGCATTGAAGGACAAGTACACATGAGATAAGGAAAATCATTAAGTATGAATATGAATTGTTACATGCATAAGTGAGCTATGCATGAAGATAATAATGACATAAAACATATACGATTAGAGTTATGAAGATGTTATTAACGGGGAGGTGCGGAAGGGTTATGGTTTTGGAGGGAAAATTGTGATTACTTTCTCCTGTAATTTGGGGCTTGCCACCGACAACCAAACGGAGCCATAAGCCTTTCTTTGAAGCTTAGTTATTGCAAAATTTAACAACGTCATTACCCTCCCTCTCCATTGTTGGAGACTCAAAAAATACTATAAGACAACCTCCGGCTTTCCACTCTTCCGACATATGCACGTCTCTATTCAATTTTCATTCGTATTCAAGGCCTGCTGAAGGAATACAGCATGGTTCACCCATGGCATGTATGCCCTAAAATGTCTAAATGCTTTGCCAGATTACTTGGCCAATTTTGAAACCCAAGACGTTGTGGGAACCTTATTTATTGACGATCTCAGCAGTTTTAGCTCTGTTCCCTAGCCGCCTCCCGCCACACTTCCCGCCGTGCCTCCCACATGGCCGATCCAGTCCCCTAGTATTGTCACTCCCTTCTTCTTCCCTCCGGCCCCGGCCTGGCTCTTCTCGGTCGCTCTTTGTCTCTGTTCTCCGATGTGTCTTCAACTGGCGATGTGACATCCCACTTCATTTATGTTCTCCGTCTGACCTCTCCTCCTACTGGCTCTGTCTTCTCCTTGCTCATCCGACTGCGGTTAGCCTTGTCCCGGGGTGCTTGATGTATCTCAGGTGGGCCGCTTTTCTCATGCTTCTCCATGGGTTCTCCGTCACTTGGCTCGTGCATCCTCATATAGAAACTCGAAAATGCTCTCATCGACAGTACTCAACAATCATAATACTCTATGGCTCAGGTCGTGGAGAATTCAGTTCACCGAATTTCGGTAGTGGGATCTGTATCGTCCAATTAATGGCGGGTTATGGCTCATCCTTGAGTGTTATATTGACAATTTTGGCAATCGCAACAAGCACTTCAGCCACCTCTGTCTTCTTTGGTATTGGCACCACTCAACTTGCACCCTTTGCATGGCTTTTAGGCGCTCTGGTTCAAATTCCCGTCTAACTCAGATGGACTAGGAATTGGAGGAACTTCGGTCTCTTGTGCTAGCCATTCAGGAACGTGTCACCTCTCTCGCGGCTTAGGTGTTGGCGGTCCTGGAACTCTCCATTTATCTCTCTCGCGGCTCAGGTGTTGGCGGTCCTGGAACTCTCCATTCATCATAAGCAATCTTTCCAGATTCTTCACAATGAAGTGAATGCCCTCCAAATTCAACTGGAAGACATTCAAAATCACCTTGCCTTTCGTGGTCAACTGGAATTGTGCCTGCTGGACCAGAGACTGTAGCCTCTAGTACTCATCCTCTTCAACTCCCAAACCTCAACGCTCCGGCCACCTCGGCAGACATGAATTGTAACGTTCCCAGCCACCCAGGATGCGCCACGCTACACAAAACTCTCTCAATTATAGTTTAATTATATTATAGCTCTGATATCACATTGTAGCATCCCTAGAACCCTAGAATTTTAGTTGGGTAATGCAACACTAAAATTATTTACAGAACACTTATACCATTTAAACATTGTAGCATCCCTAGAATTTTAGTTGGGTAATGCAACACTAAAATTATTTACAGAACACTTATACCATTTAAGTAACTAATATATTTTTGTAATTGCTTAGTGATAACAATATATACAAATATATCATATACAGAAAAATTCATAAAAATAATTGAATAAATATTAACATAACACATAAATTAACACACAATAAACACTTATCTTTAGTAAAAAGAACACCAACTACATGTATATTTTTTTACGTTTTTCCCATCCTTAGATCACACCTCTCATAAACTCTCAGCAGTGGGTCACCCTTGAGTTGGAGATAGATTTCACTTGGGTAAAGTGTTTTTAACTAGGCTAAAGTCTCTTTAACAACATACAAACTCAAACTCAGGTGCCAACTCAAACTAACAGCGTACAGTCTTTCATTCTCCACATGTCTGTCCCACCCCAGGGAGTGTTCTCTTTCTCTACTCAAGAGTCCTTCGGTTGCCCCACTTTCCTTCCGAGGCTTCAACAACATGTCGAACATGAAGTCTTAGAGCCATGTAGTTGCAGTTTGGCACCTTGAGAAATCAATTCCCAACAGTTCTCTCACCTAGAGAGAATGCTCACGGGTTTGAGAACTCACTTCTTCAATGCCCTACGGGCCTTACAACCTGCTTCTTCAATGTCCTACGGACTTGACAACCTGCCTCTTCAATCCAACTCCCAATCTAACCAACGTCCTGGTACCAATACAGGGACTAGCAGCATGAAGGTACAAATGACAGTAGGATGGAGGTAGTGAGGTGCTAATGATAATGAGAAGATGGTCAAAGGAATTAAATTTCCCCAATTATATTTTCATGTTCCCAACTTGACACTTGTCATGTTGGGAACTAGCTTGGTTCCACATGGATTCTCTCACATGGTGATATGTTCCTCAACATAAGGACTTAGGATATCTTTAAATATTTATACTTTATACTTTATACATTTTTTGGAATATTAATAAAATATTCATTTGGGCTTAAGCCCCCTAGCTTAGCCTCTTTTCCCCAGACTCTTAGCCCCCTTTTCCCATTCTGGTGGAGTTTAGCCCTCCATACTCTTTTACATGGTTGGTCTGCAACAATGATGTGTTTTCATTAAAACTGGGTGTGATTGCATCTTACAAAAATAGGTTCATTGGCCTTTCAGCTTATGTCTTACCAGTCCAATAACCATACAGACACTCTGGTCTCAAAATACATCCATACAAAGGCACTTTGGCCCCAAAGTATCTTGGCTCATCATCCTATATGTACAATTACATTTATATTTACAATGGGGTTCGACCTAAGGGTATTACATGAATGAAGTTATGAACGAAGTGAGAGTTAAAGACAGGTTCCCCACATAATATGTTTAACATGTATTGTAAATTTTGTCTTTGTTTAGGTATTTTCTATAGGAACTACCTTGACAACACTTTTGTCTTCCTAGTCTTTCACTTCTCTGTTGTAATATCTTTACTCAAAGCCCATAGCAGCTTGCTCCTAAGCTCTGGCAGACTCTCCTCTTCACTCAGGAGGTTTTGGATTCTGATTGTACTTCTATTGTTCTTTGAACAATGTTTTACTTAATTAAAAATTTCCTAGTTGCAGTAAAAAAAAAAGATTTATTACGATTGAAGGAAGCAATATCTTTAATTATAATTTGTCAAATGTTGGAAGATTGGCTCATTTTCTTTTGTATGTTTCTCCTTATTAGTCCCTGCCTTTAGGCCAGGGATTATAGTAATCGGTTCGTCGATGTTTCATTAGTTCATCATGGAGTTTAAAGTATTTTAAACTAAAGTTTCCATAAACATTGAACATTTTTTTGAGAGTATTTCATTTTTACAGTAAGTTTAAACTCTAAGGTCTTATTTGGCCTCTTTTCGAGGCAATGGGTAGTTTTATTAGTTTGAAACTTAGAAAACCAACTATAAATTTTGAATATAAATTTTGAAAACTTCATATTGTTTACGAAGAGGTGGATTAATGTTGGTTTCTTGACTTAGCATTAATTCCTTACATAAAATGTTATATACTTTTGCCAATGGTGTAGCCAAAGTTTCCACACACTCATACAATTTTTCTTACAGCATTACACCCAATCCAATTGACACGTACTCACTTACACATGTTTTGCATGCATGCAAGTTGTCAGCGATAGCTATGCAAGTTGTCCCCTCATTCTCAATTCAATTATGTAAGTTGTCGCCTCATTCTCAATTCAGTGAATTCATGCTCTTCTATCTTACTCTCTGTAAGGTAACCATTGTCATACCATCTCACTACTCTGCAAGTAAGATAACCATTGTCATACCAGCTCACTACTCCACAAGAAGACATACATCCACTTGGGTTTTCACTTTGCATACAAGTTTTCTTTATGCAACTAAGGTTGCAGGATCGACTATCACATAAATGCATTAGTGAGACACAGAATATGTGTCTCTGCCCTACAAGACTAAGAATTCAGATGTTGAGATATTCCCACTGAAGGTAGTGATGGAGCACGATCCGTTCAGTTGGAGGAATTAATAGAAAATGATTCAAATGTAAACAACAATGCTCGAGAAGGAGCTCGTTCCGTTAGGTTGAAGTAATTAGTAGAAAATGATTCAAATATAAACAACAGTGCTCAGGAGAAGGAGCTTGATCCGTTTGGTTGGAGGTAGAAAATGATTCAAAGATAAACAATAGTGCCCAAGATTTCTTCATCGTTACCTTCTCCAAATTCATTAGAAGTGACAACAGAGAAGACGGAGTTGCAAAAATCCGGTCATTTTTACCCACTTATTTTGAGTTTCATAAATTCATTAGAAGTGATGACAGAGAAGAGGAAGTTGCAAAACTCCGGTCATTTTTACCCACTTATTTTGAGTTTTTTGTGCTTGATATTGAAAGCTTTTTCCATTTCCTTTGGCCTTTTCCTTTTTTGAACTTGTAATTTTCTAGAAAAAAAGCATAAACAAAGGTTACACAGAAATGCTAGCCAGTTTCGAATCCTGCTTTAAGAGTAGCAAAAAACATAAACAAACGTTAGACATAAATGGTAACTAGTTTCGATTCCTGCTCGGAGATTTCCTTTCCTTTTATAAAAACTCTGCTTTATATTATATACATGGAGTATACTCCTCTGTTTGTAACCAAACAAAAAATGAATTCATGGCGGTCCATTCCATACACTAACTAGAGTTGACCTAGATTCATATGATCTTTTCAGTGAAGAAAAAAATAAAAAAAAGATGATGTACTTTTGAGTAAATAAAAAACAAACTTTATACATAAAATATGATACAAACCATGTTGTTCATTAGGGATTCTATGAATTTTCATATTTACAATAAATTATAAGTTTCTATGAATTTTCATATCTACAATAAATTATAAAACGTATTTATAATTTTTAGTTTATAGAATGTGTGATATTTTTAGTTTAAGGTTTTGATATATCACCCTTTCGGTTTACTATTTCTATATTGACTATTTTTATATTTACTAAAATTATAGTTTAATCTTCTCATGTAAAACCACCTAAGAGATTCTATAGAAACCACCATAAATCCAATTTACATAAAATATGATAGAGACCATGTTGTTCATTAGGGTTTCTAGGAATTTTCATATTTACAATAAACTATAATATTTACAATAAATTATAAAATGATATTTACAATAAATTATAAAATGTGTTTATAATTTTTAGTTTATAGAATGTGTGTGATAATTTTAGTTGAAGGTTTTGATATATCACCCTTTCAGTTTATTGTATTTTCCTAAAAATGTTTGCCAACGAGTCATGCGACTATTTCTATATTTAGTAAAATTCTAGTTTAAGCTTCTCATGTAAAACAATCTAAGAGATTCTATAGAAACCACCATAAATCCAATTTATTTAGCCCTTGTGAATCATAGTTTGCATAGAAATTTTGCAATATCATGTTCTCTATTGAGGAGTACACTTAAAAAACATCTAAAAACACATATTTCCCATTTATGTCATAACTCATAATAAGTTTGGTTGATTTGAAACTCCATAACAATTGCAAGGAAGTTTGGTTACTTTTGATTCTCGATATCAGTTGCATTTCAATCACAAATAAAGCATACATTACAGAATTATGCAAAATTATGTTGTGGAGAGGGCATCTTTCACACCAATGCCTAGATATTCTATGTATTTCAAAGGTTTGAATAATACTACAAACTTACCAGCTTCAAATTGCAAAGACATTTGTCCCAAGAAAATTGAAAGTTAAATTGTGAACAAGATTTTGAACAACACTAGCTTGGAAACAAATGATTGTTGAATGGAAGATTGATTACATAGTATGAATTACATACAATACAATACCTACTCCAGTGAAAAAAAAAACATATAGAATTGAGTGAGGCTCCCACCCATGCGCCATCAAATCACTACGGTTCACTGAATTTCCCCTGACGAAGCATAAAGAACGACCAACCTTGTTGATCGATCTAACTTGTAGAATTGAGCCAAGCTCCCATGGAAATAAAAATATAATGATGTGCATTCTTTCAACAATGGCCATGCTTCAGAGTACCTCCAATGGCAGTCTGGACAGTGGGATTTAGTGGTCGGAGGTTTCTTGGAGGGGTTTCGATCCCACGAAGTTGATTTTCTTCTTTATTTCTTTCTTCCCGGAGCAATTGATAGATAGACCATTGAATTAATTCCACGCCTAATATGTTTTCTGCAGTGGCTATGTCTTTCATGTTCGTGTTCACACTGACAATGGACGTGGAGGCTTCTCCATTTCACAATTGAATGTAGCTGCCTAGATTACCACACGTTGCCATTGTTTTCCCTTAATTATCCTGGATATCGTACACACCATTGTTATCTCTTAATTATCCACTTGTTCTCAACCTCTGATTTGACAAAAAAACACATGTCATGGTCAATGAGAGATTTTCAAAATGATCAATAAATATATATTTTTAATGACTAAACACATACTTTTTATTCACATAAATATAATAAAGATATAAGTTTCATTTATTAGCATCATACCACAGGAACTTCTATCTTCATGTTGACTTTATTTAACATTGAAAATATTAAAAAATATACAAATTAAATAGTGTATCTTGAAAGCTTGAGGTCCAGATTCGGTCTCTAAGCTAGTAGACTAGGAACTAGGACCATATCTAGTTGATCAAACACTAATAACATCATAAGGGTGATCCTCGAGTTGATCCAACATGGGTAGCAACATAAGGGTGATCCTAGAGTAATAGGCTCAAGTAATAGATCACATAATGTATTTCCTCTTCCCAACATTTTATTACAAAAAGATCTGATCTTTGAAATCGTTGCTTGTGTTTTTGCAGCTTTAGCCACACAACAACCTTAGATGAAGAGTTCTGCAAAGCTACGACTCCTCTCCCTTTTAGGTGCATGCTTTATATTAAATTTGAGAATGATATTATGTTTTTATTTGTGGAAAGAATTCAGTATTAGAATTCAATATTTTACCATATACTAAATATAATTCAATCTTGAGAAATTCTAAGAATCCACTAAAATAAAATATTACACCATTAATTACACTGTTGAAATTCACGGCTACTAACAATCTCTTCGTACCAAATACCTTGAACTCAAACCCTTGAACTCTAACTACAACTCAAACAACTACTACTACATAATCTCTTCTTCTTGTCAAACCCCTTGAACTCTAACTACAACTCAAACAACTACTACTACATAATCTCTTCTTCTTGTCAAACCTGGCAGGGACTTGTTGCTACACAACCATCTTGTTAATAAAATGTTAACGGAAATATGTTGTTAAGAGTGTTGTATATATGCTTTGATTGAATCATAGGTTGTTCTCTAAATATTCCATCCAACATGGATTCGATGTCATAATTACTCTCTAGCAAAGGAAACTAATCCTAGATGACTTGTTTGGTAACAATGGCCTTCACAATCCTTCGAGTCTCTCATGCCAATAGTTGTCATGCATATGCCATTCTTTGTGTTGGGCGATCATTGGGCGCTAAAGACGATTTTAACTTCTTTGTCGCGTTGATCCACACCTCCCTCCAATACGTCATGCATTATTAGGGTCTCATGTAGCTCTGAGGGTGGCTCACAACATGGTTTCTTTTATTTCTACTCTCAAAGGCTTCACATGTGGTTTCAAGTGATAGGCTAGGATCACACATATCCTTTTGTGATAGGGTTGGTTGGTTGGTTGGATTGTTTGAGATTTTGATAGAATCCACTTATTAACTTATTAGAGCAACATAAAAAATGATGTGAAAATAGGGAATAGTTAATCATTCCAACAAGTGTTTTTGTTGTCTCATAACTTCCTTGATAATTTGCATCCTTTCTTTGAAGTGTTTTGCTAGATCCCTAGTGTTGAAATAATGTAACTGCAAAGAGTATTCTTGTTATTATTAATATATTATTCATAGGATCAATCCCCATTGTGGATTGATCATGTCGGTTATTGTAATAGGACCAAATCCCTTTTTGCGGATTGGTCAAAAGACAATTGTAATAGGCAGAATAAGAAGTCGGCCCCAGTAGATATTAAAGAAGCCCAGAAATATAATAAAGGTAGGTTTACCCACATAGTTTGAGAAGTCGGCCCTGCCAGTGAAGAGACACTTCACACGTGCCAGACTTGTATAAATAAAGGAGGCTAGCGCCTCACTTAGACACAACTCACTTGCTCAGTTTGAGAGATAAGTTCAGATCTGCTACCGGAGAAGAAGAAGAGAGAGAGTGGCGCATATGTAGGAGAGGAATTTCTGTATTAGCATAAAATATCTCTTGGCATTGTATTGGCTATTTATATTAAGGAAGTTTTGCTAGGTTTTCTTCCCCTAGAGGGTTTCCCAGGATAAATGTTATGTCTCTTGTGATTGTGTATTTCTTAGTGATCTTGGATTATGCTATTGTTATCTAATGAAATGCAAACATCTATAATAATGGCTTAAATATTAACATGGTATCAAAGCCAAGCTGAAGGAAGCATATTTCACAAGTGAAAAACGTCATTGTTACCGTACATGAAAATTAGGGCTTTTTGATGGTGAATCTTTTCAGCCCCGAAACCATCTAGAAAAGTGCGCCCTCCCCTAAGGACCACTTTGGCACTCTCAGCGCACATTTTCAGTGGTTGGATCTCCCGGAAAGTGAAACCCTAGTTTCACAAAGTACTAGAAGTACCAGAAAACCAGGGTACCAGAAGTACCAGAGTACCAGAGGTACCAGAAAACCAGAAGCACCAGTCCAGAAATCCGCAGATCAAGTTTGGAGGAGCAAAAGTTGAATTTTCTCAGATCCAAACACACCAGGCTACTCGCCTCAGCCAAGTGCACCTCCTGGTAAGTTTAGTTTTTTATTTTGAGCACTTTCATTTTTCGATCATTTTCCTAGCTCCAGGTAAAGATGTCTGCAAGCATTAAGCTTGTTGATAAGTTAGAAGGAGTGGAAAACTTCTGTGCCTGGAAGTATAGGATTGGCCTCATTCTTGAAGAGAATGACCTAGCAAGATTCGTCAAAGAAGAATTATCGGAACCCGACGATGCGACAAAAAAGGCAAAGCATCAAAATGACACAATAAGGGCCAAAAGAATCAAAATGACACAATAAGGGCCAAAAGAATCATTGCAGATTCAATCAAAGACCATCTAATTCTTTATGTGTTATCTAAGAATACCCCGAAAGAAATTTTTGATGCCTTGACCAGACTATATGAAGGAAAAAACATAAACCGGAAGATGAATCTTAGAACTCAACTGAAGAATACAAGGATGCAAAAAGGATAAATGATTAAGGAATACTTCTCTAGAATCTCATAATTCAAAGAACAACTAGAAGCTATTGGAGATACCATAGACGAAGATGAACTCATAATGACGACCCTAAATGGTCTCACAAGACCTTGGGATGCTTTCATCCAGACGATATGTGCCAGAAAGGAGAAACTGAAGTTTGACAGTCTATGGGAAGAATGCATCCAAGAAGAAACAAGAGTAGCGAATCGTGAAGCCTTACTAGCAAGGGATGATGATCAAGCCCTAACTACTCACACCAAAGGAGGAAGGAAGAAACCCTACTTCCAAAAGGAGACTCATAAAGAGCCTCAACAATCAAATAAATTCAATCATAAAGAATCTCATCCAAGGAGATTTCAGAAGAAAGGACAACGAAAGGAAAGAGACTACTCATCTGTACAATGCTATCATTGTGACAAGATGTGACACATTGCGAAGTTTTGTCCAACCAGACGAGAAGAATACAAGAGAAAACAAAAGAGGCTCCATGCCCATGTAGTCGAAGATGAAGAGCCACCCGCAAAGATGATAAGAGAAGGGATCAAAGACCATGTGTTGATCTCGGCCCTCTCAGGATCTGTAACACCTGGAGAGGACACTTGGCTCATTGATAGTGGTGCATCCAAGCACATGACGGGACAGAGAAACATTCTCTCTTGTATCTCAGAGAAGAAGTTTTCTCAGAAAGTGACACTTGGAGATGATTACCAATATCCCATCAAGGGAGTGGGAGAATCAAACCATAAACTGAATTAAAGGAATTCACTAAAAATGAAGGACGTACTATATGTACCAGGCTTGAAGAAGAACCTACTCTCCATTTCATCTTTAGAAAAGAAAGGTTTCAGAGTTGCCTTTATAGATAGAGAAGTTCTTATGTGGGCTAAGGGAGAAACCTTAACTGAAGCAATCATCATTGGTAATGAAGAAAATGGCTTGTATAAATTAAAGGGTCACTCAGAGGCTGCCATGACCCATGCCATTGAAAAATCATGTGAGCTTTGGCACAGAAGGTTAGCCCACATCAACTACAAGGCGCTACCATACATATACAAAGCGGTCACAGGTTTAGCAGAACTCAAAGGTGACCATAAAGACGTATGCAATGGATCTGCACAAGGGAAGAATATCAAGAACCTGTTTCCAAAGAGGGACAACAAAACAGAAGGAGTCCTAGAACTCATCCATTCAGATGTGTGTGGCCCAATGCCATCATCCTCCATTAGCGGGTATGTATATTATGTATCATTCATTGATGATTACTCCCGTAAAACCTGGATATATTTCTTGAAGACTAAAGATGAAGTGTTCAGTAAGTTCAAGGAATTCAAAGCCTTGATAGAGAACCTTTCTGAAAGAAAGATCAAGATACTCAGGTTAGATAATGGAGGAGAATATGCCTCAAAAGAGTTTGTGAACTTCTGCAAAGATATTGGGATCAAGAGGGAACTCACTACTCCCTATAACCCCCAACAAAACGGTGTAGCTGAATGGAAGAACATAACCATACTAGAAGCTGTGAAGACTATGATCCATGATCAAGATCTTCCTATGTGCTTATGGGCAGAAGCAACAATGGCAGCTGTTTATGTGCAGAACCGATTATCCCATAGTGCACTTGGGCTCAAGACACCGGAAGAGATGTTCACCGGGAAGAAGCCAGAGGTAAGCCATCTCAAAATATTTGGTTGTCCAGTGTTTATTCATATACCTAAAGAAAAGAGAAACAAGCTGGACCCTTCAGGAAAGAAGGGAATATTTGTGGGATACTGTGAGGTCTCCAAGGCTTTCAAAATCTATATACCAGGTCAACATCACATTGAGATAAGCAGGGATGTGACCTTTGATGAAGATGTAGCGCTCAAGAAATCTAGACTATGCTAGATTGAAGAGGTATATGAAGAGGAACCTGTAATCCCCAATACTGCAATGAGGGAGGTTCCCAGAGCTGCAAAACCAGTAAGGGAAATCGTAACTTCCCCTGATGAGGAACTTCTAGAAGACCATGATATAGTAGAAGTACAAAAACCTCCTCAGATGACGATCCTCCATAAAAGAAAGCCAGCTTGGTCTAGAGAGCTTATTCAAGATGGAGAGAAGTATGGTGTTCCCCAAGGAACTACGAGATAGGTGAAAAGACCAAAGCCATTCTCCAGTTATACGGCTTTGATGTGTGATCTCCTAGAAGAGGAGCCTCCCTATTTTGAAGAAGCCATTCAGAGGAAAGAATGAGCAGATGCCATGACAGAGGAATACCAATCCATAATGAAGAACGAAGTATGGGAAATAGTTCCCAGACCGAAGAATAAAGATGTGGTATCCTCCAGATGGCTCTTCAAAATAAAACATGCTGCTGATGGAAGTATTGAGAAGTATAAAGCTAGATTTGTCACTCGTGGCTTTTCCTAGAAAGAAGGCATTGACTATGAAGAGACATTCGCTCCTGTGGCAAGATATACTTCAATCAGAACCATCATAGCTCTTGCAGCTAAGATGAAGTGGAATTTGCACCAGATGGACGTGAAGACAACTTTTCTAAATCGTGTTATCGAAGAGGAAGTGTATATAGAGCAACCTCAAGGATTTGAGGTTGAAGAGATGAGGTCTCATGTTTGTAGATTGAAGAAAGCCTTATACGGATTGAAGCAAACTCCTAGAGCTTGATATGGTCGTATAGACAATTTCTTGACGAGCTTAGGCTTTACCAAGAGTAAAGCAGACTCAAATCTCTACTTCAAAATTATGAATAATGAGCCAATAATATTACTGCTATATGTGGATGACTTATTCTTAACTGGAGAAGAAAATCTCATCACTGAATGTAAAAAGAGACTTGCCTCGAAATTTGAAATGAAAGACCTTGGCCTAATGCATTATTTCTTAGGTCTTGAGGTATGGTAGAGTCATGAGAAGATCTTCCTTAACCAAGGGAAGTATACGGTCAAAATCTTAAAGAGATTCGACATGTTGGAATGCAAGCCCATGAATACACCCATGGAAGCGAAGCTGAAGCTGTTGGTCTATACTTCGTCAGAATTGATTGATGCCACACTGTATAGACAGACTATTGGATCGCTGATGTACCTGACGAACACCAAACCAGACATTTGTTTTGCCGTGAACACCTTGAGTCAGTTTCTGGTAGAACCCAGGCGTGTTCACCTAGTGGCTGCAAAACATGTGATGAGGTACCTTAAAGGTACAATAGATTATGGTCTCAGCTATGATGGAGATCATGATTTCA
>ML790870.1:295355-329591 GCA_009831015.1 Picea engelmannii | reverse complement strand
AGGGGGAGTGTTGAAATAATGTAACTGCAAAGAGTATTCTTGTTATTATTAATATATTATTCATAGGATCAATCCCCATTGTGGATTGATCATGTCGGTTATTGTAATAGGACCAAATCCCCTTTTGTGGATTGGTCAAAAGATAATTGTAATAGGCAGAATAAGAAGTCGGCCCCAACAGATATTAAAGAATCCCATAAATATAATAAAGGTGGGTTTACCCACCTAGTTTGAGAAGTCAGCCCTGCCAGTGAAGAGACACTTCACACATGCCGAACTTATATAAATAAAGGAGGCTAGCGCCTCACTTAGACACAACTCACTTGCTCAGTTTGAGAGACAAGTTCAGATCTTCTACCAGAGAAGAAGAAGAGAGAGAGAGTGGCACATATCTAGGAGAGGACATTCTGTATTAGCATAACAGATCTCTTGGCATTGTATTGGCTATTTATATTAAGGAAGTTTTGCTGGGTTTTCTTCCCCTAGAGGGTTTCCCAGGATAAATGTTGTGTCTCTTGTGATTGTGTATTTCTCAGTGATCTTGGATTATGCTATTGTTATCTAATGAAATGCAAACATCTATAATAATGGCTTAAACATTAACACCTAGTGAGATATAGCATGGTATCTAGAGTTGCAATGTAGCACATGAGAGTCGGGGCCTTGGGCTACTTATATGTTTATGTTGTAGCATCTCATGATTCACCTTATTTCATTAACTTTGTCACGTCTTCTCATCACATGCTTCGTCAATTAGAACTAGAGTACTCTAGTTGATGTGGTGATACCAAGACAAAATCTTAAGAATCTTTCGAAAATTTAATGCAGAAACATGCATTCCACACTCCACACATTATAGACATGATAGGACGTTTAACACATAACTCATTACCATTGGTTCCTTGAAAGTTTAAATGTCATTATTTTTTTAAAACATGTTGATATCACTTGTTAACACTAATATGTGGCACCTTATGATTGGGTTGACCCTACCCTAATTCACTTGACATTCATAGGGTAAAGTCCTATACTTAGCCATATTCTTTTTTTTTTATTTGAGTCATTTACCTGTTGTTGCCCTAGATATACCCTTGGTAAGACCCAAGTGCACTACCCTGATCATTTGTCCCGATGGAGGCTTTCCCATAGTTGAGTTTTCTTTATTTGCATCTTCTTGAGTATCACTTCATTTGGATATAATGGGACATGTGAAATACCCACGATTGTGTGCTCTAATGATTTGATATTGATAGACATTGGGCCAAACACTTAAGAAAATTTCTCGGAGGGCTTACTTACCCACCCCACTCATTCACACATTGAATCACCACCCAACCACATCAACTAACAAGGATGTAGTCTCTTTACTTTTTTCTGGGCATTTTTTTCAACAAGTTTTCCTCAAAATCCAGTTAGAAATTCAGAAAATTGCAGATTTCAGTGGTAGAGATTACACATTCCGAGTGTCCAAGGAGTTTTTGAAGACGTTGAATCGATTTATGCATTCAGAAACGCGATTTAAACAATGTAAAATTGTGATTTTGCCAAAAATTACATGACCAGATTTTGGTGTTAATTAGATTTTGCTGTTAATTGATAGAAAAAAATAAAAAATAAAAACATTTAGATTACTCCACTAACAAGTAGCACTTCTAATCCATTTCAGAGTGTTGAGTTGTCTTGCCACATAATACCTTTTGATTGGTCAATTATCTTTTTGGTGTGACATTTGCGTCCTTACCATTTACCATTGGGAATAGGTCATCGGCCCAAGCATAAAGCAATGTTGAGTGAGAAGGCAAGAAATTGGACTTGAGGATTTGATTCAACTCAATACTTAGGTAAGGATTAGGATAACGGACCAACATTTTTTTCCTTTATTCACTCCCTCTCGTTCATAGATTCTCATCGCTCCATCCTCCGGTGCTCCAATCCACCACATGGTGTAACCCAAATCATCATTAGTATCTGCCATCATGGTCTCACATCCGTCATCTGCATGGTGGTAAGGCTTCCTACGAGATGGAATTCCCAAATTCTAAGAACAGGATGACGTAGAGGATGTTCGGTACATGCAATATTTCATGTTGCAACGACCATCGCTACTCCATATATGCTGATTCCAGTTTTTTCAAAATTTCCCAGGCCCACTCTCCATTTGCCATTGGATCCCTTGTTGTGTCATTGAAGAGAGTTTCTATCATTCACCAGGACGAACTTGCAATTTTCCTAGAAGTGGTGGTGAAGCCACTCGAAGCCGATGAAGGTGAGTCAATGCAAATCATAATTAATGATTTATTTGATATTTTTAAGAAGGATTTTTGTTTCGGTCACACCCTATAATTTGTGTATGCCCTAATAATGCCTCTGCCCCATATACACAATATGAACTTTTAGTACATGACAAAATAATATAGAAACATGGATATCTCAACTAATCCCAATTCCTTCCCTGGGCATAGCCTGCGTCCTCCTCTGAAATCCATGAAATACAAGAGGGAGTCACTATTCTTTTTCTGAACACACCTATACATATTAACCTTGTTAATCAATCAATGTGTGCATGGTTTTATGGAGATGGCACCAACCTTCCAACCAATCAGGTATTAGCCTTACTAATGTTATAAGGTCTTATCTTCTTATGGTCTCTTACCTTCTTTAATGGCAGGGGTCTTATCAGGTGGTCCTATTAGGTCCCTTATCTCTACTCCCAAATTTAAATGCAACAGTGCAGACACACTTGCCATCACCATGAATTAAATGTGCAGGGGTTTCGATAGAGAAAATTCGTTGAGAAATCTTTTCTTATTCTTTCAGAACAAGAAGATTTCTACTTTTTAGGCAATTTTCTGGTGCTTAAAAGGAGAGATCTAGGAATCAGAATCAAAATCTACCGTTTAGTGTGTTTCACCTCCAAGAGTGAGCTTGTAGCCATGTTTTTGAGAGATTTTTTGGTGATTTCTCCATAGTTGTTACAACTTGTGCTGAGTATGCCCATCGGACATTGGTGCAGTGTCAATGGTTTATGTCTTGTTTCATGCCCAATATGAGCATATTATCTCAGTGCTCCAAAACATGGATTACAACATGGGTTATTTGCAAGTTCTGGATTTCCTATCAGACAAAATCCCTAGAGAAATTTATGGTAAGGCATTTCCTACAACAAAGATGTAGGACATATTGGAAGTCTCATAAATAGTCTATCTCTCTCTTTGACATTGAGAATATCGTTGAATGCCTAGTGAAACCCCATAAAGATTGTATTTGCTTTCACAACAGGCTCAGAGTTGAAATTTATGGCAACACCCTTCCTATAACAAAGATGTAGACGTATTGGAACTCTCATAATTGATTATCTCTCTCTCTGAAACATATAGAATATTGTGGAATGCCAAGTGAGACACCAGTGAGATTGTATTTGCGTTGAAATTGTTGTTTTTGCGCAAACCCAACAATTATGATGGGTGGGAATATCTTAACAAAATTTCTCATTGGGGTTAGTAGAATAAAATCCCTCCAAAGTCTCCAAAATCCTCTATTCTTGGCAAGAATCAGGGTCAATGGAATGCAATTGGAGGAAGAGTGAGCATAATGCATAGGACTCAAGCTTACCAAAGCTGAGCCACACCTTTGACACAGGACTCAAGCTTCGTCGCCTTTCACAAAGAAGCATTGAAACAGGGTTTCATAACATTAAAATAAGGCTTTCAATCTGGCAGGGAAATGTACAAGGGTCAAGGTTGCTTCGTTTGAATGATGAAAGCAGGCAGCATGGGAACTTGCACAGTCGCCTTTGTCCCTCCATCCTTCCTATCATCCCATTAAATGATGTTCACTGGGCTCCCAACTCGAACACTCCTTGATATCATTTTATCTATAAAATCACAAAGCAATACAAAGCACATTTCTAATGAACAGAAGGACCTGGACTGACTTCATATGCAACTAAATGATTTTGAACAATAAACAGACCTCGTACATTCAGACTGACTCTTCCTCCGCCATTCACATTATTATGCCCTGATTAGTATCTAGGGGCATTTCCTTCATTGGTGGGTACACACGCCAATGGTTAAAAGGGTACCCCCTAAAATGGGGGCTGAGTACCATAGCCCAGAGATGACTGTGTTGCAATTAAAGGAATCTTCTTATGGTCATGTTTTTCCATTTTCCATTTCGAATAACCCTTTGATTTTACTGCCATCAGAGGAATGTTAGCAGGTACTACGAGATGACTATATTGCAAAACAATCATATCAAGCTTATATTCTTGATATATTACTATGATTTATAACTTTTTGTTTTACAAAGCCCATAACTTATAAAAACACCCAATGCACATACAGAGCACAACACGGCCACTTATGTTAACATGTATATTATAAAGATTTGCATGTACAAAATACTATCTTGTGTCAATTATTTGACACAAGTTCATATTGGTGTGTTTCTTTTAAGACGTAGTCTTTGTGGCTTGAGCTTACCATCATATCCAAAGATTCACCTAATATAGGTCAACACATGCCTCCCTTTGTACAGAGATATAATACTCTATGACCTAACAAAGAAATAGTTGCACATTTAAGTTTGAAAGCATCAACATATTTGTTGCTCTCAGTTCAACTAGCATTACCAATAATCTCCGCAAGAACATAATCCAACCTTAAAGTGATGGAAACGGTTTGCATCTCTCACAATAATTTCTCGCCCAACAACCCTGGATATGAATTTAGTGGCATTGTGACAGTCATTACACACACGAAGGTTCTTCATGATACGGATTGGGGTGCATGGGCTTGAATTGATGATGCCAAAAGCAATGGCCAACCTCTCACTATGACTGCAGAGCATGTTTTCCTTCATCTCCTCCTCCACGTCTTGCAGCACAAGATTTGTGTTAGGCACGAATCCTGCCTCTTTCATTTGCCCATACAGGGTTTCCAACATTGCATAAATTTTTTCTGATTGAGGATGAGCTCTGTCTCCCACGAGGAATGTATGAACCTCTTTGTTTACCTCAATAAAACTATATCCTGGTTGCTTCTTCACTTCTCTCTCTTTCATCATTGTCCTTAACTTTGCAACGTCTTCCCACCTGCCTGCCTCAGCATAGATGTTTGATAGCAGTACATAATATCCAGCATTATTTGGTTCTAATTCAAAAAGGTGTTCTGCTGCTTGCTCTGCAAGCTCAATATTGCAGTGAATTCTACAGGCCCCAAGCAAGGCCCCCCACACCGTAGAGTGAGGATCAAATGGCATTTTTTTTATAATGTCATGTGCTTCATCTAGATACCCAGCACGCCCAAGAAGGTCAACCAAGCAAGCATAATGCTCCAGCTTAGGTGCAAGGCCATAATCTGACTTCATGCACTCAAAGTATTTCCATCCCTCGTCTACTAACCCTGTATGGGAGCAGGCAATCAAAACACCAATGAAGGTAATATGATCTGGAGTTGTACCTGTCTGTTGCATTTGGTTGAAAAGAGCAAGAGCGTCCTCACCATGTCCATGAATTCCATATCCCAAAATCATTGCATTCAATGAGATTACATCTCGACTTGACATCTTGTCGAACACTTGTCGAGCAATTCCTATATGCCCACATTTAGCATACATGTCTACGAGCGCATTGCCAACACCAACATCAGATTCAAATCCACTTCTTATTGCATAACCATGGATTTGCTTACCATGTTCCATAGCCAATAAATGGGCACATGCAGGCAGAACACTAATTACAGTCACGGAGTCAGGTTTTACTCCCTGGATTTGCATTTCATTGAAGAGTGTCACTGCTTCATGGGGTTGGCCATTCTGGGAATAACCAACAATGATAGCATTCCACAACACAACATCTCGTCTAGGCATTTTTTCAAACAATTTGTGGGCAATGTTAACATCCCCACATTTGGCATACATGTCTACAAGCCCTGTGCCCACAACAACATTAGATTCAAATCCATTTCTTATTGCATAGCAATGGATCTGCTCACCTTTTTCCAGAGCCAATAAATCTGCACAAGCAGGAAGTACATTAACTATGGTGATTGGGTTTGGTTTTATGTCGAGGACTTGCATTTTGGTGAAGAATTCCAAGGCTTCATGGGGTTGGCCATTTCGGGAGTAACCAGCAATAATTGCATTCCAGGACACAATGTTTTTTTTCGGCATTCTTTCAAACAACTTGTGAGCAATGTTAACATTTCCACATTTGGAATACATGTCTACAAACCCAGTGCCCATAACAACATCAGATTCAAATCCCCTTCTTACAGCATACCCATGAATCTGCTTACCTTGTTGAAGAGCCAATAACTTTGCACATGCGGGCAGAACACTGATTAGGGTGATTGGGTTAGGTTTTATACCCTGGACTTGCATTTCTTCGAAAAAAACCAAGGCTTCATTGGGATGGTCATTCTGGGAATAACCCGTGATGATTGCATTCCATGAAACAACATTCCTTTTAGGCATTCTTTCAAACAATTTGTAGGCGATGTTAACATTACCACATTTGGCATACATGCCTACAAGCACATTTCCCACAACAATAACAGACCCAAATCCACTTCTTATTGCATAACCATGGATCTGCTTACCTTGTTCCAGAGCTAATAAATGGGCACATGCTGACAGAACACTAATTATAGTAATTGAGTCTGGTTTTATTCCTTCCACATGCATTTCATAAAAAAATGCCAATGCTTCATAGGGATGGCCATTTTTGGAGCAACCAGCAATGATTGCATTCCATGACACAACATTTCGTTCAGGCATTTGGTCAAACACTTGACGTGCATTTTTCAAACTCCTACACTTGACATACATTGATGCAAGGGCATTACCCACAGAAGCATTCGACTCAAATCCCCTTGCGATGATATCTTCATGAACCTTCTTGCCCGCTTGCAGATCTGATAGACTTCCACATGCATTGGTTACAGAAATAAATACCGACTCGTCCGGCTCTATTCCTGATCCTTGCATTTGATAATACATCCTCAACGCTTCGCTGAAGAAGCCATTCTTTACATAACCTCTGATCATATCGTTCCATTCATGTTTGTGCATATGCATTTGTGTGCATTGGCTTCGGTTACCATGTGTGTTGGCACCTGCTGAAACTTCTCTACTCGTCTCTACTTTATTTCTCCACCGCTGTTTAACTGCTGCTGCAACGACAGTGGAGGCCGGAGTAGAACGACGACCATAAAAATAAAGATGATAAGAATTAGTATGCAAAGCTAAGCGCAGATGCAGATGGGTTTGATTGATGTATTTATAGATGGAAGTTTCAATTGTGGATGGAGATGGAAAAAATAGCGGCAGATCCATTCTACACAAGGCCAGGCAAAAGGAGGAAGCCTACCATAACACCACCATTGTTCACAGTACTCATCTGTAAATTTTATTTCGTGCGTTGCTTTGTTGGTTTTGTTTTGAAATATTACTAAGATTTCTAGTTCCATAAAATGAGTTCTTTCAATTCCAGTAAGCAGAAACGGTGCTAGTCACCATTGATATAAATCACACCTTTTACCCATGAGAGTGGCGTAGGAGTATGCGGATACGTAATCATTTACCTTTCGTCAGAATGGTACATGGTTTATGTGTATGTGGGTATTTATAGCTTATAAAACCACTAGAGTGAGTTCACCCATCGTTTAGTGGTTTCTCAATTAAATTCTAGATGAACAATTAACAATTAAATGTAATAATGTTGTTTTGTTTACTTATTACTTCCTACCATAGGCATACCATAGGCATAGAGAGACTATAGCATCCATAAATCGTTGACTTCGTATTAGTTTGTTTTTTGACCACAAATATTTCCATATAATCTATTGTTGGAAGGGAATTGAAAAGATTGATTTTTATATAATAAAAAGTATCGTATTTGTCATGATCTGATTGGACAAGGGATTTGAGGTTTTATTGTCGACTTTGCTATTCCCAATGTTATATATGTTGACATATCCAAAGTATTTGATCGTAAATAGTCTTTTTGAATGATATATTTTCTTATGCATTGGTCGAAGGTGTATTAATGCTAGCATTAGTTCGAATGTTTGGTTTAACATTTTCTGCTAGCTAAAGTTATGGCAATGTTTGATACGCTGTCATATCCAAAGTTTGGGCTTCGAATACATTTTCCATTGTTGGAGCTATTGTTACATAAATTATATATAAAAAAATTGGGATACGTCAGGGAGCTGCCACATTGCATTCTTTTCTTAATTGTTTACAGAGCATTTCTGACATACTTTTTACCTAACAGACTTGGCAACGTTGAATGTTTACTTAGCAGGCTCATTACAAAACATTTTCTTCCATTTTTTTTATTTATATGTTTCAACGACATTGTTGCTTCAATGGTTCATGCTTGTTTTTTTTGCATCTCCATTGATTTCTTATTTGGATATTGTTGTTGTTATTGTTTGCTTGTTAGTGTTGTTGCAATTTGCATGTTTGGGGTTGTACAAACGCGATTGGAACTACATCATTCCTGGTGGACTGGTCACTGCGCTTCTTTGTTCGTTGTGTGCTACTTATTGTTGTTTGATTCGAGTTTGCATTTCTGACATACTTTTTACCTAATAGACTTGGCAACGTTGAATGTTTACTTAGCAGGCTTGTTACAATACATTTTCTTCCTTTTTTATTTATTTATATGCTTCAATGGCATTGCTGGTACAGTGGCTGATGCTTGTTTTTTTGCATCTCCACTGATTTCTTATTTGGCTACTATTGTTGTTATTGTTTGCCTGTTGGTGTTGTTTCATTTTGCACGTTTGGGGTTGTGCAACCGCGATTGGAACTGCGTCATTTCTGATGGACTGGTTGTTGTTTGCTTCTTTGTTCGTTGTGTGCTGCTTATTGTTGTTTGGTTCGAGTTTGCAAGGTTCGGCTCCTGTGGCTGCAGTTGGACCTTTTGGTGCTTCTTGACTGGGTTGTTATTTGTTCCTTGTTCTTGTTTGCCTAGGGTTTGCAATGTTGGGATATTGCATCCGCAGTTGGATCTGTTCTTACATTCTTTTGCAGTGGACTCTCCATACAATACTATTGAGATAAAATAACATAGAAACAAATTTGCAGTCGATGTAAATTGCACTTCTTATGCGTTGAGCCAGAGTTTGTCGGCCTCAAATTATATTTCATTCCTGGCAATGTTTTTTCCATGGTTTCATAGTTATGAGAGTAAGTTTTGCTGTGAGAGCGATATAGTTGTTCTTTCCCTTTTTTTTCCCTCTTGTAAACTGTGTTTATGATTCTATAGTTTCTCACGTTTCTGTGACCATTCTGACCAGCCGTTGTTCGGTTGCATACTTAGCAAGTTTTGTGGACGCGGCTTCGTGGATAGGTGCTATCGAATTATGGCAACTTGTTTTGGGTGTGTACATCTTGCACCCAGAACTTTCGTGCTTTACAATTCGACCCCGCACTCCTCGAACTCGCAACCGTGTCTCTGTCTGTGATGAGTTTGTCTATTGTACCTACCTTTCCATACTTAGTCCAGTTTTCAAAGTTTGGCAGGTTGACGCCTTTCCAGGTTCAAAAAATTTAAAAGCATTTGTCGCTCCCCTCCATCCCATCTACCTTCCGCCATTCCCAATAGACATTAATTATCCTTTGAGAATTCATAACCAACCAGATAGGTTCGAAAAGATTGGCTTTAATAAGTGGAAAGCTTGATGACATCTCCCATTAAAATGAATAGACAAGCGAATATTATGGGATCTGGTAATTTCTTTTGCCTGCATTTTTAATTTGCAAAAAATACAAATAAAAAATAAAAAAATTCCTCTTTTAGTTTTCTTAAAGGCTTCGGCATAGTCCACGAGCGTGTCACCAACAGAGGCCTTGACATCATGTCCCTCTTTAATATTGTGCATATCTTAGATGTCAGATTTGAGAATCTGCTCGGATATGGGAATGTTGATACGTGCTATTAGTCACTATTCATGGTACATATTCAAAAAGATTGGCATTAATAAGCGAAAATATCGAGAACATTTGTCATTAAAACAAAATCTAC
Organism: Picea engelmannii; assembly: GCA_009831015.1. Classification (NCBI taxonomy): domain Eukaryota; kingdom Viridiplantae; phylum Streptophyta; class Pinopsida; order Pinales; family Pinaceae; genus Picea; species Picea engelmannii. The sequence goes on along the minus strand of ML790870.1, from coordinate 319,552 downwards.
GGAAGATCGTCCAGCGTTGCTTTTAAATACTTATTTGCATTTCTCTCTATTATCAAAGAGTTGCGCTTTACGGTGCCTTCGTTCTAATGTTCTTGGTCATGGACATGTAAGACAAGTTAGAGATGCGATTGAGGCCCAAATGAAAGAAGAGAGATTGGTTTTATATGACGTGAAGAACAAGTATCTTCTAGTAGGTGTTCTCCCTGTATTGGATGCTTTAGTTGGTTGAAAAGCCTGCCTTGAGATTTGTTTATTGAACTTCTTTGTTTTTTGTTGGGAGTTGTAATGGATTTTCAAGTCACGTGCAAAATACTTCTTCATTGAAGTATATAGTTTCTTCGAACAACACAAATTTGGCAAGTGTATTGATTTCTGCAGATCCCAGAAGAATTTCTCTTTGTCGGGGGCGTCGCACTTATCGTGGGTTGCAAAAATGGTCTGTGATGTTCGTAAATGATGTGAAATATGGCTTCATTTGCGGATGTAACGAGAGGTAGGTAACAAAAACTATATGGGTGAATAAAACGACATATTATCACTACAAAATTTTCTATTTCAAAGTTTGTTGAGCTACTTCTGGGTCTGGTAGTCGGCTTGAGAGACATCCATCTTCTTTGTCAAAGTTTGTTCGGTTTCCTCTGGATGTAGTTGCAGTCTCCATAGATTTGACGTCGCCTTCAAACATTCCAGACCTTTCGGTTGGCCGCCAGATTTGCCACCGCTATGACGAAAGATATATTATGATACGATATGCACCATTTGATACACTTGCCAGACCTGTGTTGCCCAAAGAAGTCATATGCCTCAACAAAATAACATTTTGTAGTTGGCTTGGACGTTCCTTCCACTTTACTGTAATAAATAAAGAAGTTCAACATAAAAATCTTCAGGCAAGCTTTTCAACCAAACAGATGATCGAATACAGGGAGAATAGCAGTGACAACATACTTGAATTTTTTTCTCATCCCGTAGCTAATGTCATATAAAACGACTCCCTCAACTTTTAATTTGGCCCGAATCACATTTCTAAGTTGTCTTGGATGTCAATGGTTAGGAACATTGCAAGGAAAGCACCTTAAACCCCAAGTTTTCAACGACAGAGGGAAATTAATAGTTGGCAAAGAATGAAATGTTGAATAACCAGCGATTGCAAGCAGACCATATCTGGAAGAGACAAGGTTTTCAAAAAATTGGGATAGATCTAGTTCGCAGTACCAATTAAGTTGAAGACCCTCAATTGATATTCAACTCATTTTTTGTGAATAAAGAATTTGATCGTCAAGAAAACTGTGAACAAGCTTCATCAATGTACACATTTTTTTGGGGTCAACGGCAGGCCAAATTGCAATCATTGTGGAAAATAATCTTACCTGTATTTTGTAACCCATATTATTTTAATATAGAATAATTGTGGTTTATTTTTTTGATAGTGTTTTCCAATCTCTGGTATTGATTTTCATTTTATTTTGTGCCTTTTTTCCCTGTGTGTTGTTAAACATGGACGACAAGCCTTTCTTTCTGCTGCCCAGTGCTTCAATTTAAATAAAGGCTACTCTGTTCATTGCTTGCATTTTACATTGAAGATTAATTTTTTCATAGGCCATACTTATGTGGCGGAGGCCCTATACTTAAATAAATAAATTGGAGGACATGTCCTGCTTTCATTCTTCAGGTACCGTAAATAGAATGAATTAATGACTTACAACAAGGCAACTCAAGTATTGACACAATGTTCCTGTTCAATATCTTGCATATATTACATCTTCTTCTATTTGATAATATCCATGCATATATAGTAATATGAGTACTATTGGAGTAAATATAAAAACTTCCTCTTGGGAAAAAGTTAGGCAATTATTTGTCCGCTGGGTCTCGGGTTTGCAGTATTGAAAAAACTATGTTCCATGTTCCGTCATATATATCTTGCAGGCAAAGAGCTTCCGTGATCTGCAATTTATGCTTTAACTAGTCATAACTCACCAGGGGTTGGAAAATCTTGGCATTAATAAAGGAACGCCTGAAGCTGCTTTGCTTAGTTAAATCACACCAAATTTTGATTACATTTAATTTAATTTAGATATTAATGTTTATGGAGAGTTGACGTTTTCTCATGCTGTTGCAAGGAATACAAGATGAATAGATGATAAGGAATTTATCTCGTTGAAACCACAATGAAAATTCATGTTTCTTGTTGCGTTATATATATCTTGCAGTCAAAACTTTCATGGTTTCAACGAAATTTGCGAACCGAAGAGCATCCTGGAAATTGGGAAATCATTTTCATTTGAAACAAAAACAATCCATTAATATATATTAGTATGAATACTATTCAAATAAATATCAAAACTTTTTCCATTAATACATATTAGTATGAATACTATTGAAATAGATATCAAACCTTTCTCTTGGCCAATACTTAGCCAATTATCTGGCCACCAGGCTTCGATTTGGCAGTATCCAACACCTATGTCCCATGTTCTGTCATATACATGTTGCAGCCAAAGAAGTTCAGTGATTTGCAGTTTATACTTTTACTAGTGAGAACCCACTAGGGATTCGAAAACATTGTCATTAATAAACATTGTTACACGTCTTTTGGAGAGACTTTGTCTTCTTCTCGTGTATTATCCCTTTCTAGTTATATACTTAGTCTCCTTTCTATGATCGTCAGTTCCAACGTTGACGTGTTGACATATCTTTATCTCCATCTATATCCTCGCATGACGAATCTAACTGACCGTTGTTCCTTTTCATATTTAGTCAATTTTATACCTACTGTTGTCGGGTTGGCGATTTCGAACTATGTTGTTTCTTGTTCTGTGAGATACATTTTCCACTAAAAATGTCTATGCTCTACAATTCCACCACGGACTCCTTCGTCCTTTTTCCCTTTTTTTCTTCCCGTGTATTATGAGACTATAAAGTATGGACATGAGATTTTATAGAGCACGTTCGTCTTCCGCATTCCATATGTAGCCACTTTTTGGATCGCGGGTTCTCGGGTTCTCGAGCGGGCTCAAAATTGGGCCTCCATTTTTCCGTGCCCTACAAATAGCACCCAAAATTCTTCCATATACAAATTGATAAGTGGACCTACGGGCTACTTGACTCAACATTTCACTTATGTTGTTCCGTGTCCTCCAAACAATGCTCGTAGTTCCGCGATATAGAAATTGACAGATAGAATTCAGGGTTGGCGGGGTCAAGATTGCCATTGTTTATGGATGGAAATCCCTATCAACTATCTAACAGTATCTAGAAACATTATTCTCAATACTAAATTAGCTCTTACTAGTGACAACTGGACACACTAGTACGAAACAGTTGGCATCACACCCTCCACAATATACAAATTAACTACCGGATTCTGACATCGTCTTCTCTTCCATGTCACAGATTATGCTTTGAAATGTTCCGAGCGATAAAATTTGAACGTCGGGGCCATGTGTCTCCTGGAGAGACCTTGTCTTCTTCCCGTGTATTATCCCTTTCTAGTTATATACTTAGTCGTCTTTCTATGATCGTGAGTTCCAACGTTGGTGTGTTGACATATCTTTATCTCCATCTATATCCTCACATGACGAATCCGACCGACCGTTGTTCCTTTTCATATCTAGTCAATTTTATGCATGTGGTTACCGAGTTGGCGCTTTCGAATTATGTTGCTTCTTGTTCTGTGAGAGACATTTTCCACTCAAAATTTTCGTGAACTACAATTCCACCTCGGACACCTTCGTCCTTTTCTCCTTTTTCCTTCCCATGTATTATGGGACTATAAAGTATGGACATGAGATTTTATAGAGCATGTACGGATTCCGCATTCCATATGTAGCCACTTTTTGGATCATGGTTTCTTGGGTAGGCGGGCTCAAAATTGGGCCTCCATTGTTTCGTGCCCTGCAAATAGCATATATAATTATGTGATATACAAATTGACAAGCAGACTTGCGGGTTGACTGGCTCAACATTGCACTTCTATTGTTTCGTGTCCTCCAAACAGCTCTCGCAGTTCCGCGATATACAAATTCACAGATGGACTCCAGGATTGGCGGGGTTGAGATTGCCATTGTTTACGGATGGTAATCCCTATCAACTATCTAACAATATCTGAAAACATTATTTCCAATACTAAATTAGCTCTTACTAGTGACAACTAGACACACTGGTACGAAACAGTTGGCATCACATCCTCCGCAATATACAAATTGACTATCGGATTTCGACATCATTCGCTCTTCCGTGTTACAGATTATGCATTCAAATGTTTTGAGCGATACAATTTGAACGACAGGGCCTTGCGTCTTCTGGAGAGACCTTGTCAGCCTGTTTTGGATCCTCTTGTTGACGGGTTCACAAAATGTCCAATTCTTGGAAACTGTTTCGGGTTGCCATTTTCAAACTCTGCTAGTTCTTGTTCCATAATATACATCTTGCACTCGAAATTTTTGCTCTCTACAATTCCACTGGGCACTCGGTCCTTTTTTCCTTTTCTTCTTCCCGTGTGTTATTGCCTTCTGGTTATATACTTTGTCGCCTTTCTATGATCGTGGGTTCCAGCGTTTTCGGTTCGACATATCTTCATTTCCATCTATATTCTCACATGAAGAATCCGATCGACCATTGTTGCTTTCCATACTTACGCAATTTGCCATTGTTTACGGATGGTAATCCCTATCAACTGTCTAACAGTATCTGAAAAAATTATTTTCAATACTAAATTAGCTCTTACTAGTGACACCTGGACACACTGGTACGAAACAGTTGGCATCACATCCTCCGCAATATACAAAGTGACTACCGGATTCTGGCATCGTCCACTCTTTCGTGTTACAGACTATGCATTGAAATGTTTCAAGCGATACAATTTGAACGTCGAGGCCTTGCATCTTCTGGAGAGACCTTGTCAGCCTGTTTTGGATCCTTCTACTGCGGGCTTCACGAAATGTCCAATTCTTGGGAACTGTTTCGGGTTACTTCTTTCAAACTCTACTGGTTCTTGTTCCATAATATACATCTTGCTCTCAAAATTTCCGCTCTCTACAATTCCACCGCACACTCAACCCTTTTTCCCTTTTCTTCTTCCTGTGTGTTATCACCTTTTGGTTATATACTTTGTCGCCTTTCTATGATCGCGGGTTCCAGTGTTGTCGGGCTAACAATATCTTCATTTCCATCTATATCCTCACTTGACGAATCTGATCCACCGCTGTTCCTTTCCATACTTAGGCAATTTTATGGACGCGCTTGTCGGGTTGGCGCTTTCGAACTCTGCTACTTCTTGTTCCATGATATACATCTTGAACTCAAAAATTCCGCCATCTACAATTCCACCACGGATACCTCGAACTCGCAAGATTCATTCTACCACGGTTCACAAATGTTTCAAAGTATCTGTCACTGCGTTCCATCCCCACTAACTTCCTATCATTCCTAATATACATTGGTTGTGCTCTTACTAGTGACAACTGAACACAATCGTACGAAACAATTGGCATCGACCCTCCGCAATATACAAATTGACTACCTGATTCACATTGTGTACTCAAAATTTCCGTGATCTACAATTCCACCGTGGACTCCTTAGTCCTTTTTCCCTTTTCTTCTTCTCATGTATTATGACTTTTTGGTTATATACTTAGTCACCTTTCTATGATCGCAGGTTCCAACGTTGGTGGGCTGACATATCTTTATCTCCATCTATTCACATGGTGAATCCAACTGACCGTTGTTTCTTTCCATACTTAGCCAATTTTAGGCAGTTTCGAACTTTGTTGCTTCTTGTTTCGTGAAGTACATCTTGCACTCAAAACTTCTGTTCTCTACAATTCCATCGTAGACTCCACGAACTCGCAAGCTTCACGCTATCATGGTTCACAAATGTTTCAAAGTATCTGTTGTTGCCTTCCATCCCTAATAACTTCTTGTCCTTCCTAATATACATTGGTTATGCTCTTACTATTGACTCTTGCTAGTGACAACTGCATACACTGATACAAAACAGTTCACATCCGCCCCTCGACAATATACAAATTGACTACCGGGTTTCGATATCATTCCCTCTTCCGTGTTATAGATTATGCATTCAAATGTTCTGAACGATACAATTTGACCGTCGGGGCCTCATGTCTTCTGGGGACACCTTGTCAGTCTATTTTGGATCCTTCTGTTGACAGGTTCACAAAATCTCCAATTCTTAGTCACTGTTTCAGGTTGCCGCATTCAGACTCTATTGCTTCTTCTTCTGTGATTTACATATTGCATTCAAATTTTTTGTGATTTACAATTCCATCGCAGACTCCTTAGTCCTTTTTCCCTTTTCTTCTTCCCATGTATTATCGCTTTGTTGTTATATACTTACTCACTTTTCTATGATCGCGGGTTTCAGCGTTGGCGGGCTGACATATATTCATCTCCATCTATATCCTCACATGACGAATCCAACCGACCACTATTCCTTTCCATACTTAGCCAAATTTATGGCCGCGGTTGTTGGGTTGGCATTTTCCAACTCTGCTTCTTCTTGTTCCGTGCTATACATCGTGCACTCAAAACTTCTGTGATCTACAATTCCACCCCAGACTCCTCAAACTCGCAAGCTTCACTCTACTACGGCTCACAAATGTTTCAAACTATCTGTCGCCGCCTTCCATCGCCACTAACTTTCGGTGCTTCCTGATATACATTAGTTATGCTCTTACTAGTGATATACAAATTGCCCTCTAGACTGTCCTACCATACCCTCTTCGGTGTTATGCGTATTGCACTCAAAAACTTCCAAGACATACAATTTGACCCTCGTGCCCTCACCTGCAATGGTTGTACCTTCTAGTCCTGTTTTGAAGCTGCTTTTTCCTGTGCCAACGACCTCCGTACTTTCTTAGTATGCAATTAGAAACCTTTCATGGTAACAACTCATCATGCAGGAACCGTCAACATTGTCATTAATGAGCGAAACGCTTGAGGATATCTCCCATTATTACGCATTAAACCAAGATCTATGGAGAGTTATTTTGTCTCTTCCAATTGTTCATCTTGAACACGTGTCGTCGTGTTGGCCCGTTCAAGAAATCTAGAATGCTTAATCGCTCATTACCGTATACTCCATGTTCGCATTTCTATGTATGCAATTACTAGTGTTTAATGTTAAGAACACATCATGCAACACCCGTCCAAATTGTCATTAATGAACGAAAGTTTCGAGGAGATCTCCCATTCACACGCATTGCACCAAGATTTACGCAGGGTTATATTATCCCTTCCAACTTTTCATTTCATTCATCGTTTGGAGGAAACAAACATTCTTGTAGACTTATGGCAGTAGGTTGACAATAGTTTTGTAGAGATATAATAAATATCTTGAAACATGAGGACCAGAACTTCTAGTGGGCCAAGGAATAATTTTACTATTCATCCCATTCCGCCCAGAAGGAAGTGATTTGGAGCTTTGGAATCACTCGTGTAGGCTGCATCCTTGAGGTTTTTCACTGTAAGGAGGTGGTCTCTTGGTGCACCAAAAAATATATTCCAAGCCAAATAATTATTCCACTGCGCGACCATTATCTTGTTTCTTTGTCACCTCAGGTCTTCCGCAAGATGTTAAAATTGTTGGAGCCAACATTGACGTTCAAAGGACAAGACTACAAACAGTTCCTAGAAAAACATGACAACGGGTTGGACATCTTAGCTGAGTTCCTCAAAGACCCAAAAACAGTTCCTGAAGATATCACAAAGTTGCAGGTAAGTTCCTTTAGAAATCCTTTCCGGGAAATTGCTTGGTTGTTTACAAGAATAACGAGACAGGCATCCACGACAAGCATTTCCCATATAGTTATTTATATTTTGTACTTCACAGTCAAGGAACAATTCATTTTCCATTGGGGGAAGATAATTTCGATTGAGATCTGTTCCCAGTTGTCACGATTCAAAGAATTGAATAAATTTTATATGTCATCGTACTTGATTTTCGTAATAGTGCATTGTTGTCTGTTTCCAAAACTTTCTCTTTTCAATAAAATAAACCGTGGATTCGATCCAGTAACATTCTGGTACCAAGCCCTGTGGAGGCACAAGGCCTCCCATTGGTTTTATGAAGTTTTTAATGGTTTTGTCTCAGTTTTCAAAGATTCATTGTTAGGGAAGGATGCTCCGCGGATGTCTAGCCAGACAAGCAGGTTTTTGAACATGAAAGGCACACTTGAACAAAAGGAAAATCACAGTGTACTCATGTTCTTTGGCTCCAAGGAAAATTTTTCTTTCCTTCCATGCCACATCACGGACAAGATGTTTGTTGCAGAAATAGAAAGGCAATACAACCACTGGTTGCATTTTTTCCATGACAAGAATAAAAAACAATTCATACCTCTGCCCTGGAAAGTCGGAGACTGCGTCTCTAGAAATGTCAACAAGATTGACGAATTTTCTGGCCATTTCAAGAAATTGAACCTAACGTATGATGAAAGGCTAAAAGGGTTTGACCCTGATGGGATTTTTCAAGAACATTTACTGGCAATTGGCTTTAACAACTCTTTTATCCATAGACACCTCACCCAAGACATGGATAGTGACGACAACAATCCTACTTCTGGCGATTGCGACACACACACATTGCAAAGAACAACTGAATTGTACAGACAACAGGGAAAAGTATCCAGTGAGAAGAGTGCACAATCCCCCGCGAACACTCCCAAGAGCACGACATCACGAAGCATCACTTCAACGGACCACCCCAGTAAGAAAGCAACCCATAAATCTTTGAAGGGAGGAGGAGATAAGAACCCTCATCGCATGAAAATTGATAGTTCTCACAAAATTCCACTGATGAAGAAGAGAAAAAACAATGCAGGGCAGACCGACAAACCCGAAATTGAAAGTGAACAGGTGGAATTTGAAATTGAAATTGAGCACATGCACAAAATTGGGTCCTCTGTAGTGGAAATAGCTGAGACCGAAATTTTTGACGAAGATGAATCCTTCGTATTTTAGAGAGTTGTTTTTGACAGCCGATCTAAAAGTATGGTCATTGAAAAGAGAGATGTAACAAACAAGAAAGACAAATCTCGCACATAGATTAACTTTAGGGAAATGTGGCAGTCCAAAATCTCCCTATTTCACCAAGTAACCGATGATGTTCTTCATGATTCGATTGGAGGAATTGAAGCAGAAAATGCCAGAGTGAAAGACCGCCTTAACGAATTTGAGTGGGATTTCATTGCAACCCCATAATTTTCCAGTCCTTTAGCAAAAACCATGCATGCTACCACTGTAACCAAGATGAAAGTATCCTCTACCCTCCTTGCATGCTCTAGAGCCCTTGTAGACAATAACATCAACAAAAGAATACAACTAGTTGATGAAGCCTGAGAAACATCACAAAATTTAGTTTCCTTCGGAAAGAAGAAAAATGATTTTCTCGAACATTTGGAGCCGAGTTTAAAAAATGATCAACGTTTCTGTGAAGAGGTGTTGATCCATTTTTCCAACTATGTCGTCAACACATCGGAACTGAAAAGAAGACAAGATAAACTCCCCTCCCCAAAGCGGACCAAAAAAGTAAAAGCATGCTAGAAAAAGAAAGTTGACAATCTAGAGCTCATTGTCGAATCATGTAAACAAGCCATATCAGAAAAGAAAGTTTTATTCACAAGCCTGATCCAAATAGACTTAGCCGGAAGTACCAACGAGGTTCAATACCCAAATTTAATTCTCAAATCCTTGTCAATAACCAAAGAAACCTTCCATGAACAACTTGATATTTTAAAGGAGTTGTCTTTTGAAAAGTTTTACGATATCGTTGGATATCGTCTAGATGAGCTCGAGCGATGGGTACTGGACTATGCGACACATAATGAAAAAATTGAACAGAGTCTGCATAGTATTTCAATGGATCTAAGGAAATTAGAAAATGACCTTTACGACATAGAAATACAGGATGAAATCAACATGGCTCCCATGAGAAGCTACATCAGAGAATGGTTCCAACAGAGAATGGACAACCTCATCCAGGAAGGGCAACAACCACTTGACAGGACTCCACTGACCATCGACCACAGCAACAAAAACACATCGGCTTCATAGTAAGTCTATACTGGCATCTTCTTTTCTTTATCAATCCAGTTTAAGTCTATGTTGTTATCTTGTTTTCTTTATCAATCCAATTATTACCTCTTTACATAGAAAACTGTAACCAAAGACTCATAACTTCCAATTTCTTCTTTTCAGGTCTTCCTCTCTACTGTCGCGTACTTCTTCTTTCGACATTCCTAATTCTTGTACCTATTTATTTTTATGGTCCATGGGAGCTCCAATCCTAGTCTATATGACAAATGCATTTAAATTTCCAAAAATATGTAACAGACATTATTAATTTTTGATAAATTTCCACGAACCTATGTAACAGACATTATTACTATTCTATTGTATGCTAAACTTTGTTTGTCCGAGAACCTTTTAAATTTTTTTGCACCACGTTGTTACTATTCTATAGTATGCTAAATTTATGGTGAGCCTTTCTTGCAGGACGTTCTTACTATTCTATTGTATGCTAAATTTATGGTGTCCAGGAACCTATAATTTGATAAATTTCAATTTCTTCTGTTTCCAGGAGACCTTGTTTTAAAGAAAACTATTATGTAACAAACTATTCTTTTTTTCATATATTCCAAATAAAACTATTCTTTTGTCTCCATATATATTTATGTGCTCCTACATTTTTATCTTCAGTTATGCTGAATTTGAAGACATTATGTTTATTTTATTTCAATTCTCTTTTTTTTCCGATGCATATTTTTTCCTGCTTGGTCATTTTCAAAATTAAGTATAACATAAATCAGTCATTCAAATTTGAGATATCATATATATATATATATGTGTGTGTGTGTGTGTGTGTGTGTGTGTGTGTGTGTTTCTTTAAATTTCCAGGAATATGTAACACATTTTATTATTTTTTTATATAAATGTCAAAAAATTGTGTTCACTACTTTTTCTCTACTCACATATATAGAGAGTATGTTATTTCTTGCATCTTTATCTTAAAATTCAAATAGTCAACAAATTTGCTTGTCAATTTGTATATCGCGGAGCTTTGGGTGCTCTTTGTAGGCCACGGAACAACAAAGGTCCAATTTTCACCCCACCAACCCGAGAACCCATGATCCAAAAACTTTCTAAGTGTGGAATGAGGGCTTTGTGCATGCTCTATAAATCTCATCCCAAGTACATATTTCGTATGTATAAAATTAAGTATCCACTTTATAAAATTACATATTTGGTATGTATAATTTATGTTATCCAGGAACTTATAATTTGATAAATTTCAATTTCTTCTGTCCAGGAGCCCTTGTTTTAAAGAAAACTAATTCGAGAATGCTAATTTTTTTGTGCTTTTTTCCACGAACCTATGTAATAGACATTACTACTATTTTTTTTGTGTTTTTTGTCCATGAACGTATGTAAAGAAAATTAATTCGAGAATGCTAAATCTTTTGGACACGAGGCCCTTACAATTCAAATAGTCCGCAAGTCCGATTGTCAATTTGTATATCGCAGAACTCTGGGTGTTGTTTGTAGGGCAAAGAACAACATAAACCCAATTTTCAACCCGCCATCCTGACAACCCACGATCCAAAAACTGGCTAAGTATAGAATGATGACTCTATGCATGCTCTATAAAATCTCATCTCCATACTTTATAAAAGTACATATTTCGTATGTATAAAAGTAAATATCTACTTTATAAAATTACATATTTGGTATGTATAATTTATGCTGTCCATGAACCTATAATTTGATAAATTTCAATTTATTTTCTTTCTAGGAGCCCTTGTTTTAAAGAAAACTAATTCGGGAATGCTAATTTTTTTGTTTTTTTTTCCACCAACCTTTGTAACAGACGTTACTACTATTTTTTGGTGTTTTTTTCCACGAACGTATGTAAAACATATGTAAAGAAAACTACTTCGGGAATTCTCTTCAACTTCCTACCCATGTGTATGTATTAGGTCACATTTATTCCCATTCCAACCTGGCAGGGACTACGCTTCCATGCAACACTTGTTTTTAATAGGAGTTGGTTAGTTCTACTTTCACTAGAATTCGTTGATATAAATTTACATGAATCACTATTTTTTTTTGTTCAGAATCCATTTCTAAATGCAGAAATTGATTCAATGTGCTGAAAAACTCCTAAGGCACTCAGATTTTACAGAAATAATCACTTAAATCTACGAATCCAACAATTTCTCGTCGGATTTCGGACAAATGTCCCCAGAAAAAAATCTTCATTTCGTAGAATCTTTAGCCTACTGCATTTTCAATATAGTGGGAAAACCTATCATAATTCAGCATATCAGTTAGCAGTGGGATCACTGACTCACTCATCATCCTTATTCAAGAAAAGCCACATCACTTGAAATAATCTGTTGGTGGTTTATAAGGGACAGACTTTCAAGATTTTCACTTAGGATCTTGGGTTGTTAACTTGTTTTCTTACATCCAAGGAAAACTCTTAACCAAACTCTTATTCATTAACCTATACTTCTTATAAAATAGATATAACTTGAAAAATATTTACTTTATTTCAAAATCTATAAAACATATTTGTATTAAATACCTATTTTTATTTGTAATATGTACAGATGTTTTTTCATTGACATCATACTCACATGTACATAAACTTATTAGTCCCTGTTGAAGGCATAAATTTTCTCATCATATCTATTGTTCGTACTATAGAACTAAAAACATTATTTTTTATATAATAAAAAAACCGTTATATGTCATCATCTCATTGGAGAATAGATTCGAAGTCTTATTGCCAGCGTCGCTATTCCCAATGTTTTAATTCATGTTTTAATACAAGATCAACATACATATATTATCTTATGCATTGTTCGAAGGTGGATTAATGTTAACATTAGTTTGAATGTTTGTCTTAGCATTTTCTACTAGCTAAATTTATCCTAAGTTTCGTTAATTATAAATATTTTTATGTTTGTTGTACTATTGTTATTATTTATTATTATTAAGTACTTAACGTAAGTAAACAAGCTTGCCACACACATTCTTTCTTAAATGTTTACACAACGCGAGGCCCTTGGACGGTTCTGACAGCCTTAAATGTTTACCTAACAAGCCTCACAGCCTTAAATGTTTACTTAACATGCGTGTTACAATACATTTTCCTTCGAATTTTTGATACAATCTTGTATGTAGTGAATTTGGGCATTTAGACTTGTTCTTGCAGCTTGCGGGGTTGAGATCCTATGCCCTTGTTTGCTTCAACTTTGCAAGGTTGGTTTCCTGCATCCGTAGTTGGACCTGTTGTTCTGTATCACAAGATGCAACAACTATCGTCCCACAAAAATGTGAGAATGTCATTGGCGATAGAACTTGGGATTTTATCTGCTTTATACACTATGAAAACTATAGTTTCATAGGAAAATTGGACACTAATGGAATGTATATTTCCGGTAATTCCAATGTATCCAACCCTGATGCCTTTAACATGGCTGTTGAGAATCTCTTAGCCAATTTGTCAACTAAATTAGTGTCTAGTGGCTATGGACCGATGATGAATTGGGGAAGCTTTTGGGGAAGGTGGCCATTGCTAGCCATGGAGTGCTGCCAAACATTCATCAGGTTCTCCTCCCCAAGAAAACCATCGAGAAAGCGAAGAAGGGTTCTGCACCCAAATCCCCCAAGTCGAAGTAAAAAAATTATTCATTCCTGGGTTTCTTTGAGTTATTCAAATACAATAAATGGTGTTTTATTAACACCACCTCTTCTTTCAAAGTTATTTTGGTTAACTACAAGAAGGGCTATTATTTGTCCAGAATGAGGGTTTGGTGGAGATTTATCTATTATTTCTTAATTATAGTTGAGAATGAGGGTTTGGTTTAGATTAATCTATTTGTCACTAATTTAGGTAAGCTGAAGACATGATATATACATCAAAGTATCGGCATGGTGGATTGATTTACTTCCGTTTTTAAAAGTAAGCAGGTTATATAAATGTAATAGTATTTAAAGAAGTATTGTAAATGCCCTGAGTTGGTTTTTATCAGGGCACATTTCTTTATCAAGTTTACTTCAACTGAAGTTTAGGATATTACTCACTGAAATTGCAGATTTGAAATGAATGTAATTGCATATTTGAGTTGTTGGGTCTGTATAATCTTGGTGTGAAATAATTTTTTCAAGGTGTATAATCTTGGTGCCTCATAAATTTATAAATTTTGCATGGTGTATAATTTTAGTGTTTCAAAAATTTAAAAGTTTTTTAGGTATTGTTTCATAAATTGTTTCATAAATTCAGAATTTTTTTGAAGGTGTATAATCTTGGTGTCTTAGTCTTTAGAAATTTAGAAATTTTTCATGATGTATAAACTTACAATTTCCGTGTATAATCTTGGTGCCTCAGAAATTTAGAAATTTAATTTTTCATGGTGTATAATCTTAGTGTTTTAAAATTTTTAAAGTTTCAGGGGTTGGTGTTTCATAAATTATTTCAAAAATTTTAAAAGTTTTTTAGGTGTTTTTTTAGAAATTATTTCATAAATTCATAATTTTTTTCAAGGTGTATAATCTTGGTGTCTCAAAAATTTAGAAATTTTTCATGGTGTATAAACTTAGTGTTTCCGTGTATAATCTTTGTGCCTCAGAAATTTAGAATTTTTTCATGGTGTATATTCTTAGTGTTTCAAAAATTTAAAAGTTTCATTTAGACATTCTATCGAAACAAAACAAAATTCCAAAATTCCAAATTTACATTTAAAAACATTAAAAATAATATTGAATAAAATTTAAATATTTGTTTATACTATTCTTTAAGTAAAAAGTGTTATAGCATTATATAAATTACTATAAATCTTGGTAAAATGTTATAATATTCTATAAATTACTAAATCTCATGTTGATGTCGGTTGTACTAGTGATACATAAGCATGACTATAAATGTGAACCCGTGAGTCCGTCAACCAGGGAGTTCGCCAACCGGTGCACCCTATCACATCTATTTTATTCTACTATATTTTTATACGTGCATTTCATTTCCTTTGATGCAATAGCTTAATATATGTAGTTTTATGTGTATTTATCATCTTATAAAGGTAGGTGTGGAACCTTTTTTTTTTCCAAATGAAAATTTCCCATTTATATTAAACATAATATAAACTCTATACATATTTTTTTTCTTTTCTGTCCACAAAAAATATTTTCTTTTTATGTGTATTTATCATTTTATAAAGGTAGGAGTGGAACTTATCAAAAGCATGCCATGTTAAAATGATAATTTGATTATCTTCAAAAGATGTTAAAGCTATGAAAACAAGACTCATAATTAAACCCGAAAAGAATGGTCCCAATAATATCATCTAATCTATTTTTTTGATGATTATTTTCAAAATATGGAAAAGAAATGCATATAAGACAAATGGTTAACCTTAAAAAAGTTCTAACAATGACATTTAAAAAATTAAATATATTTAAAGTGGAGACACAAATTTAGTTTTAAAAAATTAGTTATTTCATTTGTTTGACAAGTGAAGACAAAAATTTAATTTCAAATATTATTCACTAATGTAATTTATTCTATTTGTACACAAACATGGAATGATGAAGCGGTGGGTCGGATTCGTGATACATAATCATGACTATAAATGTGAACCGATCACCGTGTCACATCTATTTTATTCTACTATATTTTTATAAGTGCATTTCATTTCTTTTGGTGCAATAACTTAATATATATAGTTAATGTAATTTATTCTATTTGTACACAAGCATGGAATGAGGAAGCGGTCCGTCGCACTTGTGATACATAAGCATGAATGTAAATGTGAACCCGTGAGTCCGCCAACCCCCTCACAGTGTCACATCTATTTTATTCTACAATATTTTTATATGTGCATTTCATTTCCTTTGGTGCAATATCTTAATGTATATAGTTTTATGTGTATTTATCATCTTATAAAGGTAGGGGCGAAACTTATCAAAAACATGTCATGTTAAAATAATAGTTTGATTATCTTCAAAAGATGATAAAGCTAGTGGGGCATAAATTTAGATTCATATTTATTATAACAAAACATTATTACATATTAATAATAAATATGATATTTAATATCAATATGGACCTTAATAGACTCTCATATATGTTGGACCAGTCTATTTGTTACTTAATGTGTGTTGCTCTAAACATGAAGTTTGCTCGACAAGATTGATTTTCTATAATTGTAAAGAAAAAGTTTGACAAATAAAGGAGAGAGGAATACTAAGTAAAAGAGAAAATCATTGTAATTTTATAATTGTCTTAGTGTATTCATAAATAGAAATGAAAAATGAAAAACAAAAATAAATACGAATAATTAATTGAATTAAATTTAACAAAACATTATCACATATTAATAATAAATATGATATTTAATATTATATTATATGACAGATATTATTAATTTTATTTTATAGTTTATTTATTATTATTAATATAAAATAGTATATACAAGTATATATCCATTTTAACTCTAGAGTCAAGAAGGATCAATTTCTAGGTACAAACTTTTATTCAAGTTTTGTATTATAAAGGAGGTTTATACCTTGAAAGATTTGATTCATCTCCACACTTGAAAAATCCTCAATTAAAATGCATTTAGACATTGTATCAAAACAAAATCAAAATTTCAAAATTCCAAATTTACATTTAAAAACATTAAAAACAATATTGAATACAATTTAAATTTTGGTAAAATGTTATAATATTCTATAAATTACTAAATTATAAATGTGAACAGTATGTCCACCAACCCACTTATTCTACTATATTTTTATATGTGCATTTCATTTCCTTTGGTGCAATAGATTAATATATATAGTTTTATGTGTATTTACCATCTTATAAAAGTAGGGGTGGAACTTATCAAAAGCATGCCATGTTAAAATAATAGTTTGATTATCTTCAAAAGATGATAAAGCTATGCAAACAAGACTAATAATTAAACCATAAAATAATGGTCCTGATAATATCATCTAATCTATTTTTTTGATGATTATTTTCAAAATATGGAAAACAAATGCATATAAGACATTTTAAAAAAGTTCTAACAATGACATTTAAAAAATTAAATATTTTTAAAGTGGAAACACAAATTTAGTTTTAAAAAATTAGTTATTTCATTTATTTGACAAGTGGAGACAAAAATTTAATTTAAAAAATTATTCACTAAGCATGGAATGATGAAGCACTCTCTCCTACTCATGATACATAAGCATGACTATAAATGTGAACCCGTGAACCTGCGAGTCTCTCAACCCGCGGGTCTGCCAACCCTCCATTTCATTTCCTTTGGTCCAATAGCTTAATATATATAGTTAATGTAATTTATTCTATTTGTACACAAGCATGGAATGAGGAAGGGGTCGGTCGGATTTGTGATACATAAGCATGACTGTAAATGTGAACCCGTGAGTGCGCCAACCCGCGAGTCCACCAACCCACTCAGTGTGTCACATCTATTTTATTCTACTATATTTTTATATGTTCATTTCATTTCCTTTGGTGCAATAGCTTAATATATATAGTTTTATGTGTATTTATCATCTTATAAAGGTAGGGGTGGAACTTATTAAAAGTTTGCCATGTCAAAATAATAGTTTGATTATCTTTAAAAGATGATAAAGCTAGTGGGGGGCATTAATAGAGAAAATATATAAATTTATATTTATATTTATTATCATGGTTTAACAAAACATTATTATATATTAATAATAAATATGATATTTAATATCAATATGGACCTTAATAGACTCTCATATATGTTGGACCAGTCTAGTTGTTACTTAGTGTGTTGCTCTAAACATGAAGTAAGTTTGCTCTACAAGATTGATTTTCTATAATTGTAAAGAAAGAGTTTGATAAATAAATGAGAGAGGAATAGTAAGCAAAAGAGAAAATCATTATAATTTTATAATTGTCTTAGTGTATTCATAAATAAAAATAAATATGAACAATTAATTGAATAAAATTTAACAAAACATTATCACATATTAATAATGAATATGATATTTAATATTAATATTATATGATAGATATCATTAATTTTACTTTATAGTTTATTTATTAATATTAATATAAAATAGTATATACAAGTATATATCCATTTTAACTCTAGAGTGAAGAAGGATCAATTTCTAGGTACAAACCTTTATTCAAGTTTTGCATTATAAAGGAGGTTTATACCTTGAAAGATTTGATCCCTCTGCACACTTGAAAAATCCTCTATTAAAATGCATTTAGACATTGTATCAAAACAAAATCAAAATTCCAAAATTCCAAATTTACATTTAAAAACATTAAAAATAATATTGAATACAATTTAAATAATTGTTTATATTATTCCTTAAGTAAAAAGTGTTATAGCATTATAAAAATTACTATAAATATGGGTAAAATGTTATAATATTCTATAAATTACTAAATCTTATGTTGTCGTCACATCTATTTTATTCTACTATATTTTTTTGGTGCAATAACTTAATATATATAGTTTTATGTGTATGTATCATCATATAAAGGTAGGGGTGGAACTTATCAAAAGCATGTCATGTTAAAATAATAGTTTGATTATATTCAAAAGATGATAAAGCTATGCAACCAAGACTCATAATTAAACCATAAAAGAATGGTCTCAATAATATCATCTAATCTATTTTTTGGATGATTATTTTCAAAATATGGAAAAGAAATGCATACAAGACAAATGGTTTGCCTTAAAAAAGTTTTAACAATACCATTTAAAAAATTAAATATTTTTAAAGTGGAGACACAAATTTAGTTTTAAAAAATTAGTTATTTCATTTGTTTGACAAGTGGATACAAAAATTTAATTTCAAAAATTATTCACTAATGTAATTTATTATATTTGTACACAAGCATGGAATGAGGAAGCCCTTAGTCGGACTCATGATACATAAGCATGACTATAAATGGGAACCCTTGAGTCTGCCAACCCACTCAACGTGTCACACCTATTCTATTCTACTATATTTTTATAAGTGCATTTCATTTTCTTTGGTGCAATAGCTTAATACATATAGTTAATGTAATTTATTCTATTTGTACACAAGCATGGAATGAGGAAGGGATGGAATGAGGAAGGGGTCGGACTCGTGATACATAAACATGACTATAAATGTGAACCTGTGAGTCCATCAATCACATCTATTTTATTCTACTATATTTTTTTATACGTGCATCTCATTTCATTTGGTGGAATAGCTTAATATATATAGTTTTATGTGAATTTATCATCTTATAAAGGTAGGTGTGGAACTTATAAAAAACATGTCATGTTAAAATAATAGTTTGATTATCTTCAAAAGATGATAAAGCTAGTGGGGGCCATTAATAGAGAAAATATAAAAATTTAGATTTATATATGTTGGACAAGTCTAGTTGTTACTTAGTGTGTGTTGCTCTAAACATGAAGTTTGTTGTGCAAGATTGATTTTCTATAATTGTAAAGAAATAGTTTAATAAATGAAAGAGATAGGAATACTAAGCTAAGAATAAAATCATTGTAATTTATAAGTGTCTTAGTGTATTCATAAATAAAAATGAAAAATGAAAAATGAAAAATAAAAATAAATATCAATAATTAATTGAATAAAATTTAACAAAACATTATCACATATTAATAATGCATATGATATTTAATATTAATATTATATGATAGATATCATTAATTTTACATTATAGTTTATTTATTAATATTAATATAAAATAGTATATACAAGTAATATATCCATTTTAACTATAGAGTCAAGAAGGATGAATTTCTAAGTACAAACTTTTATTCAAGTTTTATATTATAAAGGAGGTTTATACCTTGAAAGATTTGATCCGTCTCCACACTTGAAAAATCCCCATTAAAATGCATTTAGACATTCTATCAAAACAAAATCAAAATTCCAAATTTACATTTAAAAACATTAAAAATAATATTGAATAAAATTTAAATAATTGTTTAACTATTCTTTAAGTAAAAAGTATTATAACATCATATAAATTACTATAAATCTTGGTAAGATGTTATAATATTCTATAAATTACTAAATCTCATGTTGCGGTAGGTGGCACTGGTGATACATAAACATGACTATAAATGTGAACCCGTGAGTTCGCCAACCCATGCACCGTGTCACATCTATTTTATTTTACTATATTTTTAGTGCATTTCATTTCCTTTGGTGCAATAGCTTACTATATATAGTTTTATGTGTATTTATCATCTTATAAAGGTAGGGGTGGAACTTGTCAAAAGCATGCCATGTTAAAATAATAGTTTGATTATCTTCAAAAATGATAAAGCCATGCAAACAAGACTCATAATTAAACCAAAAAAAAATGGTCCCAATAATATCATCTAATCTATTTTTTTTTTTATGATTATTTTCAAAATATGGAAAAAAAATGCATACAAGACAAATGGTTGGCCTTAAAATTTTTCTAACAATGACATTTAAAAAATTAAATATTTTTAAAGTGGATACAAAAATTTAGTTTTAAAAAATTTGTTATTTCATTTGTTTGACAAGTGGAGACAAAAAATTAATTTCAAAAATTATTCACTAATGTAATTTATTCTATTTGTACACAAGCATGGAATGAGGAAGAGTTGGACTCGTGATACATAAGCATGACTATAAATGCTAACCCGTGAGTCTGCCAACCTACCGTGTCACATCTATTTTATTCTACTATATTTTTATACATGCATTTCATTTCTTTTGGTGCAATAGCTTAATATATATAGTT
Source organism: Picea engelmannii (assembly GCA_009831015.1). Taxonomy (NCBI): domain Eukaryota; kingdom Viridiplantae; phylum Streptophyta; class Pinopsida; order Pinales; family Pinaceae; genus Picea; species Picea engelmannii. The sequence continues at coordinate 298,746 of ML790870.1, read as the reverse complement.
AATGTAATTTATTCTATTTGCAAACAAGCATGGAATGAAGAAGCGGTGGGTAGGACTTGTGATATATAAACTCTTGATACATAAGCATGAATGTAACTGTGAACCCGTGAGTAGTCCGCCAACCCGCTCACTGTGTCACAACTATTTTATTCTACTATATTTTTATACTTGCATTTCATTTGCTTTGGTGCAATAGCTTAATATATATAGTTTTGTGTGTATTTATCATCTTATAAAGGTAGGGGTGGAACTTATCAAAAACATGCCATGTTAAAATAATAGTTTGATCTTCAAAATATGATAAAGCTAGTGGGGGGCATTAATAGAGAAAATATATAAATTTAGGTTTATATTTATTATCAGAGTTTAACAAAACATTATTACATATTAATAATAAATATGATATTTGATATCAATATGGACCTTAATAGGCTCTCCTATTTTCTATAATTGTAAATAAAGAGTTTGATAAATGAAGGAGATAGGAATATTAAGCAAAAGAGAAAATCATTGTAATTTTATAATTGTCTTAGTGTATTCATAAATAAAAATAAAAAATGAAAAATAAAAATAAATATGAATAATTAATTGAATAAAATTTAACAAAACATTATCACATATTAATAATGAATATGATATTTAATATCAATATTATATGATAAATATCATTCATTTTACTTTATAGTTTATTTATTAATATTAATATAAAATAGTATATACAAGTATATATCCATTTTAACTCTAGAGTCAAGAAGGATCAATTTCTATGTACAAACCTTTATTCAAGTTTTGTATTATAAAGGAGATTTATACCTTGAAAGATTTGATCCCTCACCACACTTGAAAAAGCCCCCATTAAAATGCATTTAGACATTCTATCAAAACAAAATCAAAATTCCAAAATTCCAAATTTACATTTAAAAACATTAAAAATAATATTGAATAAAATTTAAATATTTGTTTATACTATTCTTTAAGTAAAAAGTGTTATAACATTATACACATTACTATAAATCTTGGTAAAATGTTATAATATTCTATAAATTACTAAATCTCATGTTGCGGTCGTTCTAACTCGTGATACATAAACATGACTATAAATGTGAACCCATAAGTCCGCCAACCCATGCACAATGTCACATCTATTTTATTTTACTATATTTTTATAAGTGCATTTAATTTCCTTTGGTGCAATAACTTGGTCGTTCTAACTCGTGATACATAAACATGACTATAAATGTGAACCCATAAGTCCGCCAACCCATGTACAATGTCACATCTATTTTATTTTACTATATTTTTATAAGTGCATTTAATTTCCTTTGGTGCAATAACTTAATATATATAGTTTTATGTGTATTTATAAGATACGAGTGGAACTTATCAAAAGCATGCCATGTTAAAATAATAGTTTGATTATCTTCAAAAGATGATAAAACTATGCAAACAAGACTCATAATTAAACCAAAAAAGAATGGTCCCAATAATATCATCTAATCTATTTTTTTGATGATTATTTTCAAAATATGGAAAATAAATGCATACAAGACAAATGGTTAGCCTTAAAAAAGTTCTAACAATGACATTTAAAAAATTAAATATTTTTAAAGTGGAGACACAAATTTAGCTTTAAAAAATTAGTTATTTCATTTGTTTGACAAGTGAAGACAACAAATTATTTTCAAAAATTATTCATTAATGTAATTTATTCTATTTGTACATAAGCATGATAATTGATATATCCAAGTTTCTACGGATTTATAAGAATTTTTATAATTAATTTTACTTAAGAAAACCAACTCCATTGTACAAACATATCCAAGTTTTTATGGATTTATAAGAATTTTTATAATTAATTTTACTTAAGGAAACCAACTCCATTGTACAAACACCTTATAGATTCATTCAATGATGTCCTCCAACTCCATTATACAAACACCTTATAGATTCATTCAATGATATCCTCTCCAAGACATTGACAATGGAGATTATTGACCTTAACTAATTTGTAGAATGCTGTGTCACAAGTGATGATGATAGAACCTAATTAATCATGATCAATTTAAAGCATTCCAAAGTATTTTTTAAATAGTAAACTTGAGTTACTTTAAGTTATAATATAATTCATTTCCACCATAAATGGTTTTCTTAAGCATATATTGACATCAATCATGCCAAAAATGCTTGCCTAACACACACATATTTCCTATATAATACATAGCAAAACTATTGGATTCATATATTACAATGTTATTACCCCATGGATAAGCCTAGCAAGATTGAAATTCACTAACACAAGGTGAGCCTAAATTAAAGAGCACTTTTTTGAGAAACTTTGAGCACAAAATGACAAAAAAAAAACATTTTTGAACCCTAAACCAACTTGAGGGAGACTATGTAGGAGAAATAGTGAGATGCATGTTCTTAATGAGTGTTTATGATTAAATTTATGAGATACATGATTTGAAACTGGGCCTATGGGTTGTGGGCCCATTGTACTTTTGTTATGCCACTTTGATGTTTTTTCAATTTTGTAATATAATTTCAAAGAAACACAAAAAGAAAAATGTGATCCAACAAAGGAGGAAAATAAATTTGAAACAAACAGATGATTAATGTATCAAACAATGCATTAACTCATTCTAAATAAGTTAGTGCACCAACCATTGATCTCAAAATTGGCCTACACTTTACTGATCTGGCTAGTACGTTATAAGAATTCAAGTCTCCATATTACACTCATGGTAAGATTCTACAATCTTTCATCTTCTTGGTTCAACTCTCTTCACATTGATTTCTACGAGTTGTATCCAAGATGGTATCACCAAATAATTGTACCAACAATTAAGCCGAGGATAATCTTGTTCTGCAACTATAAGATGAGGATAATTTTTCTGAGTAAATTAACTTTTCATTTACTTTTAACTAACTCAACAAACTAACTTTTAATTTTTCAGGTAAACTATCTTTTAGACAGGGACTACGCTGCCATGCAACACTTGCTTTATGAACTATTTATCATAAATATTTATTTTTGAAGAAATAATTTTAAATTCATTCAATATTGGATTTTACCCCTACAAAATTCCTTAGAGTGAGTGGAGCTTACTCAACTTTTGGGTTCTCTCCTATTTGCATTATAAATTACTAAGGCTAGCCTAGTGTACTTGTCATTTTATTGTGGTGGTTATGGATGGTACCTTTCTTGTCATTCTCTTATTGCATTATTGGATGGTACCTTTCTTGTCATTCTCTTATGGATAGTACCAAGACAATGGAGGAGTTTAATTTTAGAGCATTAACAATGGTAAGACCAAGTCAATGAGGGTTAGGGAGTTAGCATGAGACTCCTTACCCATAGTGTAGGGAGTTAAATGTGTCACTCCTGGGT